>JAQHUG010000170.1:1146505-1162209 GCA_028555095.1 Dicrostonyx torquatus | reverse complement strand
CTGTGTGTGTGTGTGTGTGTGTGTGTGTGTGTGTGTGTGTGTGTGTGTGTGTGTGTGTGTGTGTGTGTGTGTGTGTGTCTAATTCAATGCTCCATAGACTAAGGCTAAATCAGCTTCTGGGACAGAAACCAAAGGCCTTGGCCCTTTAGCAACCACACCTTTCCTTGAGGCCTGACTTGGACCAGGACACTAACTCTCACAGAAGAAACTACCTCCCAAGGGAAAACTACTAAGTTCTCTTGCTCTTGCCTGCACTTCAGAATGCTTAGAACTAGACAGCCAAAGACAGGCTGGTCCATGCTAAATTATTCACTGAATTCAACTATGAAGATATCTTAAGACTTAAGTTAAAATGTATACACCTTATTAGCACTATGACCTTCAAAAAACAAAAACCAGGACTAGTTCTTTGATGTTAAGCAACTACCAAGACCTCAATGGAGTGAAGAATATTTTCTATGCCCCTCCCCTTTCACAGGCACCTTGGGTCACATCAGTATCTGATTTTTCAGAAGGCTTTAGCCGTCCATTCCAAATATATGTCACCCAAGAGTTTGGCTTCAAAAGGCCCTAGTAAAACATCTGCTGTATTAATAACCAAGGGCTTGGTTACTAGTACAGCGGTGCTCCTATCACAGCACCTTCTCTGGTACAGTGCGGTTGATGGCACCAGGAACATCAGTTTGGCTGGCTTCCTGCTTGGGACAAGGCTTGCGGCTGATAGGATCCACTAAAATTACTCTTCTAAAAGGGACAAGTAAGGGAGAAAGACAGGCCTTATTGAGCACTTGTTAAATGCAGATTATGCCTTTCTAGAACAATGGACAGGACAAGCTGGCTTTGTTTTAAAGGCAAACCACCCAATGTTCTCACAGAAGACAGCTACTAAGTACCAGCGAGCCTCCACCTCAGCGAAGTACACACCTAACACCTAGTGTTCCACTGAAACAATTTGGGGCACCCCCTATAATAGGCATGGTTAATTTCATTTTGTGGGTAGTAAAACCAAGACCCAGAGTGGCAAAATACTCCACCTAATGATCATATAGCCAATAAACCACAGAAAAAAAAAGACTAAATGTAATCCCTACAGTCTCTCTCCATAGGAATTCTACCTTTCCAGACCAAAGTGCAGTCTCTCCCCTCTGCTCACTGTTACAGAAACAGCAACAATTAACTCCTCATTCAGCACCTGCGTGTCAGTTGAATAACATCTTTTCATGTTGGTACTAGGGCTAAGTATACTTAAATTCCCCAGCCACAACAAATCTTACAGAAAGTTACCTAGAAGCCAGGGTATTCAAGTTCTGTCCCTTCATTTGGGACAAACAAATCCTTTCTCTGTAGGGTTCTAACTACCACATACTTCTCTGTTCCTCTTCACAGCAAAATTCCTCATCAAGAGCCATCTGCATTGCTGCTTCCTGCCATCTAGTCTGGGAATTTATGAAGCTGTATTTTTCGTAAGGACAATAGGACGGCATTTGTGTTTCCCACTTTCATGGAGTTTTCCAGAAGTTACATGATGAGTTGTCTATACCATGTTATAATGAAGAAGCCAATGAGATGATCAAGGCAAGAATTAAACAGATTTGCAAAAACCATGCTAGTCACCTTTAGTTTTTAAAAAGTTATCTTTCATAAAACATAATTAAGACAAATTTAACTGGTATATTGTTATTAATCCAATCATTCACCAGAAGAGAACTAAAAAATGTTTCTTAGGACAGGAGAGAGCACTCAGTAGTTAAGTGACTTGCTGCTCTTCCCAAGGAACTGAGTTTGGGTCCTAGCCCCTAGGTCAGGTGCCCACACAGCTTCCAGGGCCCATCACCCTCTTCTGACTCACAAAATGCTTACTTGACTCTGTTTTCTTTTTGTACATACATCCTCCTCTCCTAGCTCACTATTCAGTTTTCAGATCAGCATAATACTAATTATCATTGAGATAGTCCCTCCCATAAAGTCTTCAAGATGCTCTCTCAACTATTCTCATGTGCTCAGAGGGCACTGCTGGGGAGAAGAAATGCGGGGGGCATGACCCTGATCTTGTCTGTCTAAAACACACTACCTATTTATATACAGCACTTAGCCTTTCCTAACAGAAGACCTGTGTTCACAGTGAAATGTAAACTTTGAAAGTGTAAAGTGGATTTTGCCCATTATTTTATCATTTATGCCTGAAACAGCATCTAGCTAGCAAAATGTTTCTCAATAACAACACTGATATTAGTCTGGCAATGGGAGGGGGAACTAGGTGGAAGGCCCTTTCTAGCTCTAACCTCTGAGTGTCTAGCTAAGCAGATATGGCTCAGAAACCCGAGGCACCAGGCACACAGCTGGGTCCAGGCCCACAACTCAAAGTGTTCTGCTAGGAGAGGGCAAAACAGGCCAGTCAAATTGGCACGACGACACAGCAATGACTAGTCACCAAAGAGCTTGGGACACACACCCAAAAACAAGTCCCTAACCTTTCCCCCTTCCTTTTAGATGAAGTCTCTTCTCTTTAGCTATAGAACTTTGCTCTGTAAATCAGTACAAATCTCGTGCTAATCCAAGTAAGGGCCCAGATCTCAATTGAGACAATACATAATCCTAACCTAAATTCAGGCCCTTTTCCCAATGCAACCTTTCTCTTATACAAGGAAAATTTAAATTTCAAGAGGCCTTTTTGAAATGCAAAGGCTAAGATGGAAATGGAAAGCTATGGTAAGAAATACAATGAAAGCACTAACTAGCCAGCCAACTCCACTGAGAATGAGACAGCAAGCTGCTCGGCTCAGTACAAGTCATCGCCTGCAGAGGTATGGAGGAACAGAGAAGCCATGCCTGTGCCTGCTGGCCTATCCCTGTGACAATGAAACCAGCACTTCCCTACCACAAAAATCTCAAGACATCAGCAAACTCTTAAGTACAGCTTATTTCTATTTGTCATCTTGGTAATCCAGGGCAAGGGGACAGATAAACTCAGGTAAGATATACCTACCCTTAATTTAATGGGAAATGGGAAAAATGACCTACAGTATGTGTATGTCTCACACATATGGTGGTCAATTTCTAATACCCTGTCTTGTCTACACCTTAGCCTCTGGTCTAGTTGAACCGTTCTGGGTAGAAAAATCAAACTTCTCTGGATACTCTGTTCTTTATCCTAGCTGGTCCCTGTCCTTTCATCTCTATTATCTATATTCCACACTAAACACAACTGGCCTATTCTCTCCAAGTCCTTCAGCATCAGGTCCTATGTGGACAGAACTGATTGATAGATAAACAGCAAAAACACAGGTGGGACAAAGTTCCTTCTCTGAAAACTCTTTCTTTCAGCATTATTTTACACAGAGCATTTATTATTTGCTAAAAAGAAAAGGTGTTTCTAAAGATCTCGCCTCATATAATTTCCTCTTAAAGATTTCACTTCTCATTCTGCACTCAAATAATCTGAACTATCTCCACTCACCAAGATTCAGGGGTGAAACCTGCAGCAACAAGACTTATTTCTTCCTGGCCTTGCATCTTCTCTATAGCTCCAGGGTCCAGCCCAGTACAAGACACACAAGCAGCCCAGGGAGTGTGTGCACAATAACAAGAAAGCACTCACCTAGTTAAAAACACCCAAGACGTTCAGCCCTGGAGTTAAGCAGCACATGTGACCTGGTCCATTCGGGTTTCAAGTTCAAAAGCATCAGGTCGGTCCTGTGGGTTAGCAGCTAACATGTCTTTCAAGAGCTGCTTCACACCCTCAGACATGGAAGTCCTACGTTTCTGGGGGATATGCAACTCCATCTTTGGGTTTTCTAGCAGCGCCTCACCAACAGGGACGATCTCAGTCCCTTGTTTAATGTAGGTCCCCAGGAGCTCCTTCTTGGTTTCAGAGTCAATAAAAGTAATTCTTTCTATCATTGCCCAGATGATAATGCCCAGGGCAAAGATGTCCGCCTTGGCTGTATAGTGTCCCTCCCAGACTTCAGGAGCCATGTAGAAGTCTGAGCCACAAGCTGAGGACAGCCAGTATTTATTCACATTCACATTTTTGTTATCTTGATTGCCCTCTTTGCCTCGAGGTGCCAGCCCTGCACAGACCTTGCTCAGTCCAAAGTCTGCCACCTTGAGGATGGGGGTGCCAGACCGTTCTGTGATGAGGATGTTGTCTGGCTTTAAGTCCCTGTGCACGATGTGGTTTTTGTGCAGGAAGGCAATGGCGCTTGTAAGCTGTAGCATGAAGCTTTTGTTGGTGGCTGGGTCTGGTCTCCGGGACAGGACATACTGATTGAGGTCTCCACCTTCACAGTACTCCATGACAAACCAGAGATAGCAGGGCTCCTCAGCATAGCCCAGGATCCTTTCTCCTAAACCAAAGGACAGGAAAGAGCTTGAGTGGACATTCACAGCACTAGAGTAAAGAAAGAAGACGGTGATAAATATCTGTGCCGAGAGGACCGACCCAACTGGCACCAAGCAAATTCTATACACACAGTCCACTTCTACCCATACAGAACAAGTCAAGGTATGGCAGAGGCATTGGGGCCTGGTGTCAAGCACCTAGGGTTCAAATTTAAGAACTTAAGTTTACTGTCATCTAGTTGGTTTTGAGGTCATTTTGTTTACTTATATTTTTTTCAAACTGGTGTACAAGCCTATCTTTTTTTAAATTTATTTATTTTTTGTTTTTTTTCAAGATAGGGTTTCTTTGTGAAACAGTCCTAACTGTCCTGGAACTAGTTCTTGTAGACCAGGTTGGCCTCAAACTCACAGAGATCCTGCGTCTAACTCCTGGGATTAAAGGCATGTGCTACTGTCTAGCAAGCCTATCCATTCTTTGCAAGGATGCTGAAATGATAAGAATTAAGAAGCATACAGAAAAGCTTTGTGAAGTGTGGACTGTTCCTGCTATTACCATTTAGTTACTGGGTCAGCTTCTCTGACTGCTAATCCATACCCAGCAAATGTTCTTTCCTCTCTTCTTTCCTAATGTGTTTAAGCATTTGTATTAACACAAACACAATGACATTACAATTTTATCTCAGATGTACACTCCAACCCATGCACATTTTCTGCTAGTTCACCATATGCCTAGTCCAAGCTAGGCCTGTATCAAGCCTCTGGCTCTATGAGGCTTGGTTGCACAGGTACCTGACAGCCATTATCATAAGTGGAATGTTGGTAATAAGGTCAACTTCTATCAAAGATCAGCACACATGCAAGAACTTCAGGCAGAGACGAAAAAGACAATGGACACAAGGACAAGTGGACCAGGAAGGTCTAAATAAATAGGAGATTTGGGTAGAAAAATATAACCTGATCAAGCAGTGAGATCTGAAGCAGATGCACAAGGCAGTATTGGGCTGTGTGGTTCAAAACCAGGAAAGCTGGTGACTGGCACCTCCATGTCAATCCCAACATTTTTTATAAAGCAACTGATGAAACCGAGTCCTTCAGTCAAAGTTATTAGATGATAAATGTCCTACAGCTAAATGCAAAAAAGCAGACGTCTTATTTTGACAAAAGGAAGACCATTCTACGTGTGCAGACACACGCCTTTAATCATAACATTTGAGAGGCAGAAGCAGAGGGCAGGTGGCTCTCTAGGATTACAAAACAAGCCTTGTCTACATAGCAAGTTCTAGGACAGCCAAGGGCTACATATTTGAGACCTTGTCTCAAAAACAAAACAAAGAGGAAAGGACAGATAAACTACAAGCTGGTCATTTGTTAAGTGAGTCAAGACCTTAAAAGAGATCCCTTGGCTCAGAGCATGCTATGTCCCAAAAGACAAGGCTAACACTTCCTCAGCCTCTGGAAGGAGGCTCATTTTCCTAGCCATTTGCTACAGTATCACACTACAGTGACACAATAAGCCAGATCAGTCTCTGCTTCCCCAATGGCCCTTAAGTGACTGAGGCAAAGTCTACCATAGCCAGAGAGATAGAATATATGACAAAAGCTGTTGGTTTTAACCACAATCTGACAGACTTCACTTCCCTTATAATTGTATAATTTGTTTATATTAGTCACAATCAAAGTAATACTGAAAGAACCAGTTCAGGGCATTTTATAATCTGTGTTGAACTGTTTCCTCACCCTGACTCCCTGCTCTTTAATCCTCTTTTTGGTCACTCGCAAGCAGGCTGAGTCTACCTAAAAAATAAATAAATAAATAAATTTTAAAATTGAAAAATAAAGCCACAATCTGAAGCTCAAACCCATCTAGATGGTAAAAGAAACAGACAGAAAAGGGACAGCAAGAAATGTTCACTGACAGTACAGCCAGGGAAGAAAGCCAAATTCCTCCTGCAAAGACCACATCAGATAGCAACAAAACATCTAATAAGAGACACGGATAGAGAAATTATTATTTAATACACAAAGCTGGTAACTATGGTAACTAAGGGGAATAAAAGAAAACAAGTTGGCCAAAGGAACTAACACAGTTCTAGGTTATTAGAATCTAGGAAAAGGAGCCAGGCAGTGGTGGCGCACGCTTTTAGTCCCAGCACTCAGTTGGCAGAGGCAGGTGGAGCTCTGCAACTTCGAAGCCAGCCTGGTCTATAGAGTGAGTTCCAGGACAGCCAGAGCTACAGAGAAACCCTGTCTGGGGGTGGGGGTGGGGGGTAGGACAAAAACAAAAGCATCCAGGGAGAAAAAAAACATTTAGGTAAAAAGTGCCCTAAGCTAGTCTATGGGTGGGGCAGAGGGGCCCCCTGACAGAAAAGCTAGGCAGAAGCAGCATTCTCAGAACCCATGCAACGTCACTGACGTGGAAAAACCACGGGTTACTTTTCTGAGCTGGCAAGGGTCTGGGCTTCCTTCAGGGGAAGCATGCTTTCCTGCAGCATCTTTTCATACACAAGTCCCAGCTGCTCACCAGAACACAGAAAGAAGAGACAAATTAGGATTCCAGTTCTTCCTTCAAGCAGACTACCTGCCTGGACCTCTGCTACCTCATGACCAAGACACAAACATGTCTGGTATTGAGTGAATGTCTATGGAGAAGCAAGTCAGAATAAAGAGAACAAGGCAAGCAGAGACCAGGAAGAGTCTGAGTGACTGCAGACCCCAACATTAGACCCTCTAGTCTAATGAATTAGCTCATTAGCACAAATGGTAGGCAACCAGAACCTTAGGGAAATCCCTGAACTCTGAGCTTCAGAATTCTTACCCATCAAATTTGATTATTTAACATTACCTGACAGTTCCAGTGAACTAAGTCACAGGTATGAAACAAATTTTGCAGATTATAAAACACTTTTGGAGAATTATCTACTGACCATCACTAACATCCTCATTAACATCCAAACTCAGGTCCCTCAAAAAAAAAAAAAAAAAAGGGGGGGGTGTGGGGGGTGGCATGCAACTGCAGAAGCCAGAGAGGGCATTATGTCCCCTCGTGTTAGAGTTACAGGCAGTTATAAGCCACCTAACATGGATGTTGGGAACCAAACTAAGGTCCTCCAGAAGAAATCCTGTTAGCCTTTGCACTGTCACTTTAGCCCCTCATCTTTGTTTGTTTTTGAGCCAGTCCCGATGTGTGTCCAGGTTATCTGCAGTACTGGAATTACAGATGGGCAGCCACACTCACCTTGGAAATCACTGTTTCCCAGTACTACACAGGCCAGATTGCTACAGGTTACCCAAAATGGAACATTTAGTTGGGGATTTAGCTCAGTGGTAGAGTGCCAAGCACAAGGCCCTGGATTCAGTCCTCAGCTTCAAAAAAAAAAAAAGGCAAAATAGGAAATTTAGAACACACCACATTTCTACACGCTAGCTGGACCAGAGGTGAAGTTGTGCAAGGGCCTATCTTGGACAATGGATGAAGGCCGAGAGGCAGGGAAGACAGATGAGCAGCTAAGAAGTCATCAGGAGGCTCTGAAACTGAGTGAGGACTGTCGAGGGAGAAAGCTGGAAAGGGACAGGGAAAAAGATTCGAAGGTTTACGTCAGAATTTAGTAACTAATCTCCTGTGATAATCGAAGAATTCAAAGCATTCGCTCCAACTGTTTCTGCTCCAAACTGTGGTCCTGATAACTATGCCCTTAATCCTGATAATTACACCCGACTTTCAGGTGAGAAGACTGAGGCTCAAGAGATTAACTATTTGTCTGTAGCTAACTGGGGGAAGACTCAGAAGTCCTCACTCAAAGCTCAACTGTTTCACGGTGCTAGCAGCAATTTCACACTTGGTTATCTATTTTTCTCGCTACACAAGTTCCTTAGATGCAGTCTCTTGCGTACACCAAGCAACTTAAGCATCAAGTCCCTAGTGCTGGATTATCCAACTATAGAAAATACAGATTCCTTTTATGGTGCAGGATTTTGATGGATTTAAATGTGTTTGTGAGAGCTCCTCTCCTCATCAGGATGCAACTAAATAAGGGTGGAGAATGTGAGTCACTGGAGAGGATCCCGGGCCCTACGGATAGGGCTGAAGGGCAAATTCAAGGTGAACTGATACTCTACGAGGGAAGGTAAGCTCTCCCTGAGAGTTTACCCTATAAAAAGTCTTACCCAATGCAACCCCAATTAACCAAAGTTCTCAATTAAGACAGGGTGGCTTCTATCTCCTGGGACTGGTTCCTAAAATCCCTACATAGAAGGAAAACACTCAGTAACAAGAGAAAAGTCTGTGCAATTGCCCAAGGCATCCAAGAACAGTTCAGAAAGCAGGTGCAGAGTCTTTGGCTGCTGAGTTACGTGAAAGGCACCAACAGAAAGTAGTGCAATAAACACCGATAAGACATAATTTAACACAAACAGCAGCAATTAGGATGTATTAATACATTAGTATTGAATCCTAGTAGTAAAGTATAATTATACACATTTTACAACCAAAAGAAAAACAAAACACAATCTGAACTTGAAGTTATATTCTCAAGCATACCCCTTAGCAGTTAAAAGACAACTCAAGCCAGGTCTGTCTGGAACCGGGGGTCGGGTTACCAGTTTAGCTACTTCACACTATACAACTTCATCTACTTCAATAGTTTTGGACACATCACCTGCAAAAGACACTCATAGTGTCTATTTCAAAAGATGGTCCTGAAGGCTAAATGAGCTATGGTATGACGCCTTTACAACAGCCCTTGACACACGTCGGCAAGGTTTTATTTGTTTCTAAACAGTCTTCTCAGCCCAAACTGATTTAGGACTCTAGGTAGTCCTGGCTGACCTTGAACTCAAAGTAATCTTCCTACCTCATTCAAGTGCTGGGATTACAGATGAGAGCCACAACTGGCTATATCCAGTAAATTTTAGTAAAAATTGAGAATAAACCTTTAGACCTTAGATCCACTGTTCTACTATAACCCATTAATTTTGAAAGGCTCCAATGCCACTTTTATCTAAATAGCCAAAGACCGTCAATTCTGTCTACCTGGAGGGTCTCTATATTCCAAGGTTGGTGGCACACGCCTTTAATTCCAGCACTTGGGAAGCAGAGGCAGGCAGATCTATAAGAGCTAGTTTCAGGACAGGCACCAAAGCTACAGAGAAACCTCGTCTCGAAAAAATAAATAAATTTCAAGGTCAAGCCACAGAAGTAGAGAATTCTGAGTTGCTTTGCTGAAGCCTGGGCAAAAGATGACAATCCTGCTCAAAAGCCCTTAGGTTGGTTTCCTTGGGCACTCAGTGGCCAGGAAGTTTGCAGTTAATTCATTTCCAGACTCAGGTCCCCTACACTAGGTCTCATGTACTCTGAAGTAGGTCAGCTACTTCAGTTCCTGCTTCACTAGGTCACTAATGAAGCTCTCCTGTTTATTAGGAAGCCACCACTGTGACCTTGCAGCATAATCACTTAGGTGTACAAGTCTTATAAAGGAAAGCCTGCAAAAGCCTCTTAAACAGCAGCCTGGCTTACAGCAGCATCGGTATGCAGCAAGGATTGCTGCCCAAAGGCCCGGGTCAAACCTATCCTGAGCTACCAAAAGCATTTGGAATAGACATCAGAACTGGCCTCCCAGCTCGTCTACATTTCTAGTTCTATGAGGATTAATGCAAAATTTATGTATTTAGTATACATGGGGTCAATCGTTACCTGTTTGCCAGAAGAATTTAGACTAGGGCAACAAATCCCTGAGTGCAAAAGGAGTGAGGCTTGCTTGCTATCTTTTAAGTGGCAATAACCTTAAGCTTTGTTTTAGGTATATTGGGATGGGTTTCTAGGGATGGAAAAGGACAACTAGGTGGTGAAAGCAGCTGTTGATGCCTTAGTTTCCCTTTTCACTGAAGGACTTCAAAGTAGAAGACACAGTTACTAACCCATCAATCAATTTTACAGGGCTGGTAATACATTTCTAAAGCCATAAAGCTGGTTGATATTGTGCCAATATTTCATTTTAGGCAAATCCTGCCCTCCTTTCAGAGCTCCTTTTTCTTTCTTGTGAAAAGGGCTGGGGACAGACTGCTATTTACCCAGTATGCACAAAGTCCTAGGTATAATCCTCAACAGCACATAAACCAAGTATGATGGCACATACCCTTAGCCCTAGTACTCAAGGCAGAAAGTCCTTCGTTCAAAGTCATGGCTACATAGTAAATCTGAGCTACATGAGACTCTATCCCCCATAATGTGTGCCCCCATAAAAGGCTAAAGGAGGGATTTGAGATTCTGACTACGCTATACTTCTGGATAACACTCATTCGGTCCATGTTCAGAAGAGATGAATTTGATACACAGAAGCTAACATAGTGGAATATGACCAAGAACATAGTTTTTCTAATTGTTATTTTTAATTTATTATGGGTACTTATTTGTATATCATGTTATTTCTGTAAACTATAAAATTGCTTTTCTGTGTATTCACTAGAAGCTGAGGGAAGAGGGGGAAATAACTATTCTATCGGTCTAGTACTCTGCCACTTAAAGCCTGGCCACTATCCTTTCAAGATCACCTTTCATGCTAACTCTTTCTTCTCTTTTTCTCTTCATTTTCTCTACAAAGCCCTGGTGAATGAGCTAACCCTTCACACTGAAGAATGACCCTGATCACTATGCCTTCGAACTTTTCAAATATCCATGTGTTTTGTTTTTCCCTTCTAATACTACCAGAGTTATGCAGTTTAAAAAAAAAAAAAGTATGTTTGAAAGATGCCAATCGGTGGGTGGTGGTGGTTCCCGCCTTTAATCCCAACACTGGGACAAGTGGATCTCTATGAGTCAAGGTCAGCCTGGTCTACAGAGTGAGTTCTGGAACAAGCTCCAAAGCTACAGAGAAACCCTTTTCTCAAAAAAACAAAAACAAAAAAGATGTCAATGTAGGTAATCATTTGGCCTATCTCAAAATAATTCTGAATTACAAGAAACAGGGCAATGAAAGGTTGTAAAAAACTTTTCTGTTTAAGGAAAGTTATCCCTGGTTATCTCTGGAATTGCTTTCAGCTCTGATATCATTGGGTAGCTTGCTAAAGATCCACGGCCATAGGACAGATACTTTTAGTGTTAGCAAGCAAAAGCTGGCTAGGTACTATTTTCTTTGCTAAGCTGACATATGACGTATAAATTTGATTGTCATTTTCATAAACAGAGGCAATGCATATAAAGACTCCAAACTGAAACAATATTAAGTATGTGGTCCAAAGAGGGAAAAATTAATTTCTCTAGTTTTAGCTCACAAATGGAAGTTGAAAAAACTAGTATTGCTTTCAGCCTACTATTCTGACCACACAGAAAATGTGAACCATAGTCAAGGTTTGTAAACTTCATTAAGAACCCAAATCTCTTAGAGGATGAAGATGGAGGAAATTCAGAGTCATCCAAAGCTAATATGGCAGTGAATTTCTTATGGAATATTATGGACACCCCCAGCATGCAAAACAACTTCATGACGGAGATACCCATCTTAAAGGGACTCTCATGGGTTTTCATGTCCAGTGTCATATATCAGTTCAGAACAACCCAGGACTGCATGTAAGCCCCAAACTCCAGGGTGTTGAAACAACTCACAAAGTGTGTTTCATTCATTTGTACACATCAAGAATTTGGTGCATAAAAAAAGACTAAAAAAATAAGGGATGAGAATGCAGGCAAAGTGGAAAACTTTTTCTAAGAAGACTTTAAAACAGAAAAAGCATCCATCCTCCTGGAAAATGACGGCCTTTTCAGAATGGACAAACAGGTTGAGAAAGGGCCCCCAGAGAATTAGATCTCACCATCCAATCCACTGTTAAGTTACTTCAAAACTCAACAAGGGCTTCTCCTGGGG
Source organism: Dicrostonyx torquatus (assembly GCA_028555095.1). NCBI lineage: Eukaryota > Metazoa > Chordata > Mammalia > Rodentia > Cricetidae > Dicrostonyx > Dicrostonyx torquatus. The sequence continues at coordinate 1,150,012 of JAQHUG010000170.1, read as the reverse complement.
TCTTACAGCAAAATCTGACAGACACTCCATAAAGATGTTAGGAAGTCCCCCTATCTAGTCCTACCCATTCTTTTAAGGTCAATCTTAGGTAGGGAAGGCAGCATTACAGTACTTTAAGGACAAATCAGTCTAGGTTCAAAACATTTCTGCTTCAAGGACACAAATCCTACCCCTTCTAAGGTGATTAACCTTAACCAATATGATTAACCTTAATCATATTGTATTTGTTCCCCTCTAAGCTTTAGTTTCTCTATTTCTAGAGTGGAGACAGAACTTACTCTTACAGAGGGTAACTAAACTGTTTAGAGCTCAGGTTATAGTTGGGATTCAGATTCGTCATTTTGCTTATGAACTCTTCGCCACAGGATGCCTCAGCCTTACCTAGTCCACTGCCTGCCTCTCACCTCTTGCAGTTCACCCAGGTACACTCTCTACAAAACCACTTCTCTGTCATCCCTAGAGGTTATGAAAACTACCGAGATGGTAAAATGGCAGGAAAAGATGTAACCTGTTTTGTTATCCGAAGCTCTTGGCCCACCTGTGGGGGTCATTACTCCGTGTGAGTTATTTACCTGTATACCTCCGGGACTAAGACTGTCTGCCCTCGGGTGAAGGGTTGGGGTTCTCGGAGGAAACCACACGTGGTAGCAAGAGTTTGGGAATGGAGCTGGACGGTATCAGGAAACTAAAACCCAGGAGAGCATGGGTGGGTGGGTCCGCTAAGTTTTTTTTTCCCTCAATGTTTTGAAAAGCATCAGGGGGCTCTGCAGTTCTACCAGTAACTTTTGAATTCTACTCTTCATTCCTCTTTAAAATGCTAGAGTTATAATTACGGCTCACACCTACTGAGTGAGTACTGGAGCGATCATGGTTAACACTTAGCTTGCTAAGGAATGCCAGTAAACAGACTGATTTTGCAGCATTCGTAGTAGAGAAGGTCCTAAAGTCAGGGCAAGGGCCTGGATGTGCCAGAGACAGTTACTGGGGCTGAGCGGTTCTCAGAACAAGGGGGTCCAGGAGAGGGCAGGACTCCCTACTGTATTCTACCTTTGAGTGAAGTCTCCACCAGGCGCAGGTACAGCTGTGAGTTCTTGTTGCCGTGACTCATGCGCTGGGCTAGCCCGTTGCGCTGCAGGACGCACTCCTCAAACTGCACGATATTCTGGTGCCGGCGCTTGAGACTGGTCAGGGCCCAGAATTCTGCTAGCGCCAATTCCACGTTCTCGGGGGCGTCGCAGCGGATCTTCTTGACTGCCACCCTGGCCCCACTACGCCCAGCCACAGCCTCATAAACCACACCGTAGCTGCCGCGCCCGATCTCCGCCAACAGACTGTAGCGCGGTCGCGCAGGACCACCACCGCCACCTCCCTCTGGCCGCCGCCGGGCCAGGAAGGCCTCGCCCGGGGCCTCGACCACAGCGGGATCCATGGCCTGGGCCGCCGGCCTCAGCTTCGCGCAGAGCACCCGCTGCACTGGGCTTCGCCTTTTCCGCTCCGGGCTTTTTGTCCCTCTGCGGGCTCCGTTCTCCTTCCCCGTTTCCATGGCTGCGGGAGGCGGGGGGAGCAGCAACGGCGCCGCCCGGGCCCCCCCTGCCTCATCCCTCCGTCTAGCCCCGAGATGCGGAGGAGCGGTACCTTGGATTGTGATCTGAGGGCGAAAGAATCAGTTAAAACCACCAGGCTGAGAAGGGCAGACAAGGACCTGAAAGTGTCCAGCGTCCCACCTCCGCCGCCGCCGGTCGCGGCCCCTTTAAGAAGGAGCCACCGCCTCGGATTGATCGGGGGAGGGGAAAGGAAAGCGGGAAAGACGGAACCACCGGGAAGTACCGAGGGAGGACCGGAAGCCGAAACACAAACCGTCCCCTTTCTCCACTGATTTATCCGTCAAAGAGCAGGGGGGAAAACGGGCAGTAAGGGCCTTCACCATCTAAGACAACGTCTTCCGAGGCGGCTCGGCCTGTTTAAACTTTCCCGGTGCTCAGCGCCCTCCCAACAGCCCCTCCCCGCGTCCTACCGGGAGCTCTCCCGGTGTAAACAGTCCTTTTGAATTAAACCCAACCGAGCCCAGTGGGTCGACCCAAGCCTCTCGGGACAGCGGGTGGAGACTGGCAAAAAGTTGGGCTTCCGAGAACCAGCCGAGACCCCGACGGCCGTCTCCGACTGCTGGGGGTGCTGGGGTCTCCGGCTTCGACCTTCCCTTCACTCTTACCTGGCCGGCGCTCCTCCACTTCCGGGCGGACTGGTTCCCCCCTGGAGCCCGCGCCGGAGGATGGTCCGTTCCGAGCCGGGGTTGTCTGCCGAGCCGAGTAGGGCGCGAGGCGGTGAACCGGGCGGGACGTGATGCCGGTCGCGGCGCTGCTCCTGGAGTGACAGCAACGCTCCCGGGGGAGGCCTCGGCTTTCAGATTCCCGTGTCGGTCCTCGAGTTCGCGCCAGCTGAGCGCTTTACGTAACCTCTTTATGTAAGCTGCACCTCCCGCCGCTGCTCTGGTCAGTGGAGATTCCTGGTGGCCCATCCCCCAGGAGGCCAGCCGAAGGCTGCGCCGCCTCTGTACAACCGAGGTCGACCCAGCAGCCGCGACAGCCCGGAGCCAATCACCGGCGAGGACACCCAACCAACAAAAAGAGCGCGCCAAAATCCCGCGACTTGCACAGAGGGCCCTCGCGAGTCGTCTGCACTCCGCAAACCCCGCTCGGCGTCTGACCTGCATAGTAGTAGCTCCACGCCGGCACTTTATGGTGATTGGATGAATGGCTTCGGTTTGATTGATTCACAGCTCAGGCCTGGGTTAGAATGCTGATCCTCACGCCCACTAATGATCCTAGTGATCTCAGCCTCACGTAATCCTCAACATCCTTCTCTGCCAAACCGGGTGGTCCTCACTTCCCAGGTTGCAAAGGACCAAATGAAATATAATGGCTGGCTAATTGAGTGCCCCGATATAAGCTACTTTGGGCTTGGATTTTGGATTCCCTCCACCCCGGCCACCCGTTGTAGAGGGGGAGAGCACACAATGCCTATGTAATTAAGAATGATCTTGAACTTTTCCTCCTGCCTTCATCTCCTGAGATTAAAGGCGTGCACCATCACACCCGGTTTATACGTTACTAGGAATGAAACCCAGGACTTTGTGCATGCTAGGCAAGCACTTAGCACTAGGCATGGATTTTTAAGTATTTTTGTTGTTATTGTTTGTTTATTTGGGGGTTTTGGTCTTGGTGGGTTTTGTTTGTTCATTTTTTTTTTCTCCTGCCTCTCCCTTCCCCTTTTAATCTTCCCTCAAGGTACCCATGCTCCCAATTTACTCAGGAGATCTTGTCTTTTCTACTTTCTACTTCCGGTGTAGATTAGATCTATGTAAGTCTCTCTTAGTGTCCGATTGTTGTCTAAATTCTCTGGGATTGTGGTTTGTAGGCTGGCTTTCTTTGCTTTATGTTTAAAAACCACCAATGAGTGAGTACATGTGATAATTGTCTTTCTGTGTCTGGGTTACCTCACTCAAAATAA
>JAQHUG010000170.1:1131792-1143680 GCA_028555095.1 Dicrostonyx torquatus | reverse complement strand
GAGGCAGGTGGATCTTTGTGAATTCGAGACCAGCCTGGTCTACAAGAGCTAGTTCCAGGACAGGCTCCAAAGCCACAGAGAAACCCTGTCTCAAAAAAACAAAACAAACAAACAAACAAAAAAAGAGATTACTAATAAGACTCCACAGAGGGGGCTTCTTATTCATTAAATGAGTATACCTGTCACAGAAAACAGAAAGATGCAGATGCGGCCATTGGTCTCCCAAACTTGGATGATTTTAATTCCAAACATACTTCTATATCTGCCATCAGAAAGGCCATGATATATCAACATTTCATCCCTTCCAATCTGGTGATAGCAAAATTATTATTATTATTATTATTTGGTTTTTCGAGACAGGGTTTCTCTGTAGTTTTGGAGCTTGCCCTGGAACTAGCTATTGTAGACCAGGCTGGCCTCAAACTCACAGGGATCCACCTGCCTCTTCCTCCTGAGTGCTGGGATTAAAGGCGTACGCCACCACCGCCCGGCAGACAGCACAAATATTATCTGCAGTTCATGTGTTCGAATATTTGTTGCTAAATAGTGGTTGCTAAATCCTGGGTTACTTATAAATGTTTGTTTTTTTTTTTTCCCTAGACAGGGCTTCTCTGTAGCTTTGGAGCCTTAAAATAATATTCCCCCAACAGGTGGCATCTATGTGGTCTTCCCCAGTCTATATTTCATCATTCAGAAGAAGGTTATTAGGAGCTATAGTGTGACATTTCCTGGAGATATGTGAACAAGCATCTATTCATTCCAGATGGGGCATCAGTAACAGTAAAGAAACAATCTACCCATCAGAACTGTGAAGGAGATGTGCCACCTCTTCTATCAAAGGGTTAAAAAAGACAGCAGAATCGCTGTCTTTAAAGAAATTGGTAACTTGTAAAGTTGCCACTTAGCAAAAATGCCTCCCCCAGTCATTATTTTTTCTTTTCCTTTCTTTAAACAGATTTATTCTGTATTTGTGGACTGCTTGACTTGCATGTATCGTTGCGTGCATTCCTAGTGCCAATACACCAGAGGCATTATGACCCATTTCCTCCAGTAAGGCTTCACCTCCTAAAGTTCCACAATCTTCCCAAATGATGTCACCATCTGGAGACTAAGACATTTTACATTCAAGCCACAAGGCCCTCAATCTTGAAGTAGATTTCAAAGTAACCTTTCTTTTCTCTTTATAAGTTAATTGTATCGATTATTATAGTGATAGAAAGCTTATTAAGACATTGAATAACATTATATTTGCCCAGAAGCATGGGTATTTTATTTTTGTTTTTGTTTGAGACAGGCTCTATGTATCCCGGGTTGGCTTTGATCTTTTCTGTCTCTGCCCCCAGAGTGCCGGATTGCAGGGTCTGTGCCACCATGCCCAACAATCAGTGTTTCTACAGACTCAGTTCTTGGATACGGAGCTACGAAATCAAAGAATACAGGCATTTTAAATTCTGATTTGATTGTCAGATTCCCTTCCAGGGTATGTGTTAGATTATACTCCAAATGGCAATTTAGGTCAGTGTCTGAGTTCCTCTGGCCGTGAGACATTTCTGTTCTGTGGAGCCTGATAGCAGTTGGCTCCTTGAACACCTAAACTGAACTCCAGCATTATTACTGGTGGGGAAACCTGGGAGTGGTGGGGACAAGGACTTGCTCTACACTACTCATCTCTAATAAGCTTTCCTCAGAGCTAATAACTGATGGGTAGAGGTGGTGCCTAGCATTGTAACCCTGCTAGGAAGTGGGGGAGGACCTTGGGCCCTGGCTTTTGTGCTCTCTCTTTGCAGGCTCTTTATTAGCCCTGTTTTTCTTGAGTGCTAGCTCACAGGAACACGAGGATAGAGGAAGCATTGGAGGCTGCAGTACAGCATGTTATCAGTTCCAGATTCTGCTTTCCTAAGTTACAAACATTATCTTTTACAGAACTTTCTGTATCCTTCCCCTGCCATTTTTCCTTCCAGGTTTTTCTGGACCTGAGTACCTGCAGCACCTGGGAACTAATTAGAAATATGTATTTTCAGATCTACTGAAGGTTTACTCAGAGACTTTGGGTATAGGCTCAGCCATTGGGGCTCTAATAACCTTTCAGGGGAAGCAGATGGTTTCTAGAATACAACCTTCAGCTGGCCACTTCCCATCAGGTTTCTGGACCTTCCTTTCCCACCAGTTTGTTCTCCCATGGCTCAAGTTCTGAGCATGCTCTGGCTTCCAGCTTTCTGAAACAGTCCTTGTTCTCACGTCTAGGCTCAAGCAGACGTCTCCAGTTGACCCCCAGTTGTTCCTCAGCAATAAAAAGCCATAGTTTGGCCGGGCAGTGGTGGTGCACTCGGGAGGCAGAGGCAGGCGGATCTTTGTGAGTTCGAGGCCAGCCTGGTCTACAAGAGCTAGTTCCAGGACAGGCTCCAAAGCTACAGAGAAACCCTGTCTCGAAAAACCAAAACCAAACAAACAAAAAAAACCCATAGTTTAAGATGGATGGCTGCATAGATAGATTGATAGATAGACAGAGATAGATAGATAGATAGATAGATAGATAGATAGATAGATAGATAGACAGACAGACAGGTAGATATATGGGTAGATGGCAGATGACTGAACCAAAGGAATTATAAATGCTGGGCAAACACTATATGACAAAATTATATCCCCAGTCCATTTTTCACTCTTGTTTTGTGCTGGGGTCCCAAGTTGGTCTTAAACTTGTGATTCTACTGCCTCAGCTTTCCCGAGTACTGGGATTATAGGAGTATATTTCATGCTCAGATAACAATTTCTTAAGTGTGTATATATGTGTATATGTGGTGTTGGAAACTGATCTCAGGTCCTGCTACACTGTAGGTAAGCCAAGCTATACTGTCCAAATCCTTGACTTTGTTTTTGAGATGGCATCTCCTTTTGTTACTCTGGCTGGCCTGTGATCTTTCTGCTTCTACCTTCAAGTGCTGACTTCACAGGTGTGTGGTACCATAATTAGCCATGAAGCCCACGTTTCGAAATTGTGTTTTCCAGGTTCTCTTGCAGCTGTAATCTGTTCCACGGGATGTGAGCAGAAGCAAAGTGTGCAACTTTGAAATTGTTTTCTTGGGAGAGAAGAGCACGCTCATCTCTCCCTTCCCATCTGGCTGGAATACAAACATGATGATGTTTGGAGCCTGCAAATAGACACAGGCCAGATTGCCGGTATAATGGTGTCGGCTGGGGCCATAGGAAGAAAGGACGGAAGGAAGAAAGAAGCTTTCATTGCATTGGACTACTGCTACTTTACATGTGCATTCAAGCAGACGACTTCATCTTGGTACAGGGTTGTGGTTTGAGTAAGAACGACCCCCAGAGGCTCATATTTGAATGCTTAGTCGCCAGAGAGTGGAACTATTTACAAGATTAGAAGGATTAGGAGGTGTGACCTTATTGGAGGAAGTGTGCCACTGGGGCTAGGTTTTGAGGTTTCAAAAATTCATGCCAGGCCGGGCGGTGGTGGCGCACGCCTTTAATCCCAGCACTTGGGAGGCAGAGGCAGGTGGATCTCTGTGAGTTCAAGACCAGCCTGGTCTACAAGAGCTAGTTCCAGGACAGGCTCCAAAGCCACAGAGAAACCCTGTCTCGAAAAACCAAAAAAAAAAAAAAAAAATTCATGCCAGGCCTAGTCTCAATCTCTGGGCCTGCAGATCAGGAGGGAGCTCTCAGCTACTGTTCCAGTGCCATGCTTGCCACCATGCTCCCCACTGTGATGATAACGGACTAAGCTTCTAAAACATCAAGCAAGTCCCAATTAAACACTTTCGTTTGTAACGGGCCACGGTCATGATGTCTCCTTAGAGCAATAGAACACTGACAAAGACAGTTTTTTGTTTGTTTGTTTTGTTGTGTTGTGTTTGTTTTGATTTTTTTAAGACAGGGTTTCTTTGTACAACCCTGGTTTCTTTGTATAGTTACTCTGAAAACCAGGCTGGCCTCAAACTCAGAGGTCCTCTTTCCCCTGCCACCCAAGTGCTAGTTTAAAGGTATGTGCCACCAACACCTGATTTATCTGGCTGTTTTTAATTTGATAACCTGGTGATGTGGGATGTCCTGCTATATATGCTGTGAATATGTTTTGTCATTGATTAATAAAGAAGCTGATTTGACCAATAGCCAGACAGAATAGAGCCATGTGGGACATCTAAGCAAAGGTACAGGAAAAAAGAAGGCAGAGTCTGGGAGATACCAGCAGCCGCCGGAAAAGTAAGATGCCAGAGCATTGCCAGTAAGCCACGGGGCACGTGGCAATAAACATATTATTAGAATTGGGTTAATTTATATGTAGAACTAGCCAGTAAGAAGCCTGAGTCATCGGCCAAACAGCTTGTAATTAATAATAAGCCTCAGAATGGTTATTCGGAAACTGGCGGGTGAGAGAGAAACCTCCAGTTACAACATGGCAATCTTTCCCTTTCCAGGACAAAAATCAAATCTGCTACTGTTTCTCAATCCAGAAGAGTTGGTTTCTCTTCCGCAGGTGCTCATCCACTTTCAGAGTTTGTGAGGGTTAAGGCTGATTACCAAAGTGATAGGATCTGGAATAACCTAGGAGCCAAGCCTCCAGACACACCTGGCAGAGGGCGGTTTAGTCTGTTAGCCCCTAGCTAGGCATGTCTTGAGGGGTGATCTTGATTGGGTTAAATGATTTGAGAAGGCACTATTCCCCCCCCCATCCCACCCGAGCTTGGGTCCTGGATGGCATAAAAAGGAGAGAAAGGAGCTAGATAACAGGAGTCAAGTTGTCCTCCCCACTCTAGATTCCTGACCGCCTTCCACAGGCGCTTACTGCCCGGACTTCATCATGATGGACCTTACCTGCCAACTAAGAATCAAAATAAGCCTGGCAGTGGTGGTACACGCCTTTAATCCCAGCACTCGGGAGGCAGAGGCAAGTGGATCTCTGTGACTTTGATGCCAGCCTCGGCTACAGAGTGAGTTCCAGGACAGGCTCCAAAGCTATAGAGAAACCCTGTCTTGGAAAAACAAACAAAATAGATAAATCCTGTCTCCACAAAGTTACTTTTCTTGGGATTTTTTTGTTTTGTTTTGTGCAGAGTTTCTCTGTGTAGTCCTGGCTGTACTGGAACTCATTCTGTAGACCAGGCTGGCCTCAGACTTGAAGATCCACCTGCTTCTGCCTACTGAGTGCTGGGATTAAAGGCATGTGCCACCACTGCCCTGCTTTTTGTTGGGGATTATTTTATCACAGCCAACATAACCGAGTCCCCACCCTCAGAGGATGGGGTTTCACTGAAGCAGGGTCTGAGCTTGGCCAGCCTGATTGGTGCTTTGCCCACAGAACCCCCTCACCGGCCAGTGCAGAGTGGGTGCCTGCAAGTGTGGCTCTAAGCCAGCACCCTCACCTGTGCCCCCAGCTGGAGTAAGCTTCCCGTTAATATGTTAGATGAGAAAAAATAACAAACTCAAAATTTAACTGTACCCCAAAATTCTTTTCCTAGAGTTGCTGTGGATTCAGTGAACTGAACTTGGCTGCTAATGGATCCTTGGGGGGGGGTATCCCAATGTATCAGAAGTATCAGAAAGGTATATAATGGAGAGAACCATTCCTGATGTTTCTACAGAAACTGCTAAATCCCTTTTCTTCATGTGTGTTCTGACTGATGTGGAGAGGCCATAACAGGAAGACTGAAAACCGCTGGGGAGACCTTTCTGAAAAGGCCACTCGGTCTACATACCCTGTTTTTTATGCCCTAGGAGCCTTTCAGAACAATGTTTGTTCCCTGGATCAAGCTAGATCAGGACATTCTGACCTTTATTCTGACTCAGAACTAGAAGTCTACAGTAATAAGCTGTCAACCAGGTTGGCACTCTCTCTCTCTCTCTCTCTCTCTCTCTCTCTCCCCCCCCCTCTCCTTGTCCTTGGCAAACAGGTCACTCTCTCTCTTTCCCTCTCTCCCTGTCCTTGGCAAACAGGTCACTCTCTCTCTTTCCCTCTCTCCCTGTCCTTGGCAAATGGGTCATTAATATTTCATTGGTTCATCAAATGTTTATTTGGTATCTACGTAGCACCAAGAATTATATAAGGCATTTGGAATAGGAAATGAAAACTCAGTGTCTCCGCCTCACTTGCCATCCACGCAGGAGCAAATATGGACAAACGGTCACAATAATGCCGGCTTTCCAATGTGGGTGCCACAGATTTGGGACAGTCTGAGACTGTTTGAAGGGGTCTTTGCAGCTGGAAACTATTTTTATAGTAACAATAAGGCATTGTTTACCTTTCATTCTATCCCAGAACTACACACTGCACATATGCATCCCCAGAGAACCTTCCAGGCTGCTCGGCATGGATATCACATTTTGTGGAAGGAAAAGGAAGACCCAGTTCTTTGTGAAATTAGACATTAAACAGACAAAAAAAAAACTACAGAACAATGCCAAATATAATTATAGTTCATAAAAATGTTTGAATTAATATGTAAGTGTTTATTATTAATTGAAAAATAAGTTATTAAATTTCTTTTTTCTTTTCTGTTTTTTTTTGAGTCAGGGTTTCTCTGTGTAGCTTTGGCTGTTATACTGGAATGCACTCTGTAGATCAGGTTGGCCTCAAACTCGGAGATCTGTTTGCCTATGCCTCCCAAGTGATGGGATTAAAGGCATGTGCCACCACCGCCCAGCCTAATTTCTAATGTAGTAAATATCATTGAAGTTCTCAAACATTTTTAAAAATCTTTTTGATCTGTGAGACCACTGTACGCTGACTTGCAACTGTAAGAAACTAGACAGGAAGTCCTGTAGAGCAGTTTGCCCTGGAACTAACACCATTTAGTACAATACCACTACCACAAAATTGGCATGGGCACAACCCACCTACCTTCTCCAGGTTCATGTTGAACATGAATTAATATGTGTGTGTGCTTATAGTCAACAACTCCTCAACAATTCTTCTCCCTCGCTGGCTGTATTATGAACACTCAGGTCATATTCCAAGACAATGCCCTCCCTATTCTAGCTGGCTGAGCCACTTAACATCCCCAGCTGTTTACAAGAGTGCCCTTCTCCCTCGTCTCCCGTTCCCCATTGTTCCCTGCATTTCACCAGCATTCGGAGCTATCTCTGTCTTTAGACAGATCCCTCGCTGCCCTTGATTTGCACTGCCCTAATGTGTAAGGATGCTGAGAACCCTCCCACACGCTTTCTCGGCAGCTGTAGATATTTTCCAGGGTAGGAACTTCTTATAGCCTTTGTCCATTTTCTGCTTTGATTGCCTTTTACTTTAATTTTGAGTCTTCTTTGTGTTCATTTCAGTACGCTGTCAGATAAGTGGTTTGCAAATGCTTTCTCTTTGTTCCTAACTCTTTTTTTTAATTTATTTATTATGTATACAATATTCTGTCTGTGTGTATGCCCACAGGCCAAAAGGGGGCACCAGACCTCATTACAGATGGTTGTGAGCAACTATGTGGTTGCTGGGAATTGAACTCAGGACCTTTGAAAGAGCAGGCAATGCTCTTAACTGCTGAGCCATCTCTCCAGCCCCCTGTTCCTAACTCTTCCACAGGACATTTTCCAGAACAAAGGGTTTTCATTATGAATGGTCAATTTTCATCAGTTTTTCTTTGACAGGTTATGCTTTTGGAGTCATCTAACTACTTTCATATTCTCCCATCGTTTTAAAACTCAGTTGCTGCCGGGCGGTGGTGGCGCACACCTTTAATCCCAGCACTCGGGAGGCAGAGGCAGGCGGATCTCTGAGTTCGAGACCAGCCTGGTCTACAAGAGCTAGTTCCAAGACAGGCTCCAAAGCCACAGAGAAACCCTGTCTTGAAAAACCAAAAAAAAAGAAAAAAGAAAAAACAACAACAACAAAAAAAAAACCACTCAGTTGCTGATTTGACTCTGAGGGGGTATGATGATGTAACTGAGGAATGTGGAATCACCTGGGGGAACAGGCTTTGTGCTTACATTGCTGTTGAAAGATCTGATCACTGTAGGTGGTGTCATGCCCTAGGCTCGGAGACCTGGGGTTGGTCTTCCTGAGGACCCAGGTTCAATTCCCTGCATCCACATGACTGCTAATAACTGTAACTCCAAGATCTGACACCTTCACACAAACATATGTACAGGCAAAACACCAATGCACATAAAAACAAGTAAATTTTTTGAAAAGTAGAAAAAAAGTGAGTTAAATGCTAGCGTGCATGCTCTCATGCATTTGACTGTGGATGTAATCTAGCAACTACTTCAAGTTCTTGTCACATGACTTCCCCGTAGTGATGGAGTAGAACCTGGAATTACGAGCCAAATAAACCTTCTTGCCTTAAGTTTTGTAGTCAGTGTATTTTATCATAGCAACAAGAAAAGAAACCAAGGCAGTAGGCTTGGGGACAAACTGAATAATTCCCTCTTCTGACAAGTTCTCATGTGCTGCTACTGATGGTTTAGGAGCTGTATAGGTGGTGAATATTGGCTCCATTAATGGAGAGATATCTAAGCGCCTTTCTGGTGTGTCCATGAAGACACAGAGAGAGTTAACTAAGGAAGAAAACAAGGTCTGAATATGGAGAAGTATGATCCCAAAGATCAGAAATTTGGGGATAGGGGGGTAACAGGACAGAACACAGGATAACTATTCCCTGCCGCTGGGAGCAGCTCGACCCCACCATACCTTTTCTGCCTCTCAAACAATGAGTCGGAAGAAATAACTTTCCTCTTTCTGCTGTTTTACCTGAGTATTTTGTCACCATGACTCAACACAATCACATTTTGTGAAGTTCCACTTTTGATAGTTCAGTTCTTGTAATAACTTGAATAAATGGTGTAGACAGGATTAAAATGTGCTAACTCTCTGCGGTGGTTGGTCTCACCAATTTGATTGGTTAGCATCACATAACAGAAAAACTCCTGGGCATGGTATGTGTGTGGATATTGTTCATGGAGGTGTTTTCAGAGAACTTTAACTCAAGTGGGAAAACCTGCCCTAAATGTGGGAGGCGCCTCTGTGGGCTGCCATCCTAAACCGAGTAAAAAGGAGAGAGCGAATGGAGAGCCAGCATCCACCTCTCTTTGATTCCTGACTGGGGACACAGTGTGAAGAGGTGCCTCACATTTCTGCAACTATTGCTTCCTGCCACGCTGGACTTTGCCTCTTCTTAAACTATCAGTTAAAATAAAGCCCCTCTCTTCTTTTATAAAGCTATTCTTAAGGTAAATATTCTTTTTTAAAAAATATATCTTTTTATTTTATGTGCATTGGTTGTTTTGCCTGCTTATTTGTCTGTGTGAGGCTGTCAGATCTTGGAGTTACAGACAGTTGTGAGCTGCCACGTGGGTGCTAGGAATTGAACCCAGATCCTCTGGAAGAACAATCAGTACTCTTAACCACTGAGCTATCTCTTCAGCCCCTTCCTTCCTTCCTCCCTTCCTTCTTCCTTCATTTTTTTTCTTTCCTTCCTTCCTTTCTTCCATTTTTAGAAGACAGGGTTTCTCTGTGTAGCTCTAGCTGTCCTGGAACTTGCTCTGTAGACCAGGCTGGCCTTGAACTCACAGTCCATCCGCCTGCCTTTGCCTCCCGAGCTCTAGAATTAACGGTGTGTGCCACCCCCAACTGACTAAGCCCTATCTTTAAGCTGCTTTTGTCAGGTGCTGTGACAAACGCTTTCTGTGTGGAAACGGATTCAAAATGACATGACTTATTGTGTTTGTTTTCTGAAATTTACATAAATTTAATGGGGAGTATTTTTTTAATGGCAGATTTTTTGTTTGTCTTGTTTTTAATTATAATTTAAAAACACAGAACATAAAATTTACCATCCTAATCATTGTTTGTTACAGTTCAGTAGTGTTAAGCACATTTAAGACTGCTCAAGTTTGGGGAATTTGCAAGAACTCAGCGGTTAAGAGCACAGACTCTTCTTGCAGAAGACTAGAGCTGGATTCCCAGCACCTGCCATGCCCTAGAACTCCAGATCTGGCTCCTCTGGCCTTCAGGCGAACTGGTACTCACACACACATATATAATTTATAAAAAGAAAAATGAGAAAAATGACTGAGTCTTGTTTCTGCCACTCTTTCCTTAAATGCACTTCAGGCAGTAAGGGCACGCAACAGAATCAGCCTTTCCATCCTTGACAAAGGTAGTAGGAATTACTAAGCCAGAAACAGTGTGGATAAAGATGGGAGCCAGGCTGTGGAATGGTAAACACTGTCAGAGTGAAAGAAGAACATCTCTGATGGTCCAAGAAGGGAAGATACTGGGGAACATCTAGTTCACCTAGACTGCTATAAGACTCAGGAGTTGGCAGAACCAGATGTTGAGAACATGAAGGGAAAGCAGGGTCCCCAAACGACAGGACTGGCTTTGAGATGAGGCATCTTGACACAATAAAGTTAGTTATTTCTGTCCCTGTAGGCCATACGGGATTAATCTCTAGGAACTTTTGCTTCTTTGAGACAGTATCTTTCAGTGTATCCCAAGCTGGCCTTGAAATAGTGGAAATACTCTTACTTCGGCTCCCTGAGTGCTGGAATATGACACCATTCTTGACTAATCACTAGGAACTTAGCACACAGTTTAGAGATTCAGTGATGACAGATAGTCCTAGTAAATGGAAAATTATGAGTATAGAACTAAACATCAGAGTTAACTAAAATGCTGTGTCCTGAATGATGATGCCCTCGTACTCACAGACCAGCTCCGGAAGGTTCATGTCTGTGTTAGACTTCTCATTGCATTGCTAAACACTCAATTACATTAATTGAGGTATCACTGTGGGTGATACCATCCCCTAGGCAGGGGATTCTGTACTATATAAAAGCAGAGAAAGTGGGCCAGACAGAGCAGGCAGGCATTAACTCATTGCTCTATGCCCTTGACTGTGGATGTAATATAACAAGTTACTCCAAGTTCTTGCTGCCTGATTTCCTCATAACAATGGAGTATAGCTTGGAACTGTGAGCCAAATAGATCTTTTTGCCTTAAGTTTTGTGGTCAGAGTATTTTTTTTTTATCACAGTAACAAAAAAAGAAACCAAGGCAGTAAGTTTAGTGGAGCCTGGCAGGTTTCCATGTGACGCTACTGAATAATGATGGCCCTGATACTCGAAGACCAGCTCCAGAAGTTTTACATCTGTCTTAGACTTTTCATTGCAGTGTGAAATACTCAAGAGAACAGCGTGAAAGTAGGAAACATTTATTGTGGGTCATAACTTTGGAGGGGTCAGTTGACTCTGTAGCTATGGGTGTGATGAGGTAGCACATCACGGTGATAGTGTGCGTGTACAGTGGGGCAGAGTTGCTCACCTCATGGTACCAGGTCACATAGAAATAGGAGCACAGAACAAGACACAGCCCGCGGGAGGTGATGGTCCACACCCTTACTCTCAGCACTCAGGAGGCAGAGGCAGATAGATCTCTGTGAGTTCAAGGCCAGCCTAGTCTACAAGAGCTAGTTCCAGAACAGCTAGGACTGTTACACAGAAAAACCCTGTCTAGAAAAAAACAAAACAAAAACAAGATAAAGTACCAAGAACACACTCCCCAGTGACCTTTAAGTGACCTTCAATGAGGCCCCCCACCTCCAAAAGAGCCTTCCTGATCTAGTTGCTACTTCTCAATGATTGGATTCGGTGTACTTTTTGGTGAGATTTATGAACATTTTTGGTGAGAAGGGTTGGTGTGAAGGTTTCTATCTAAGCTCATCAACACCATATTTAGGCTCCCATAGACACCCACAGGCAATGGATTGAAGTATATTTTTATGAAGAAGTTGAATTACTCCAGATGAAAGATCAGTAGTCATAGCCCTTGGGGCTGCTTCATGAAAGAGCTTGCTGGGTGTCAAGTTACCCAACAATGACATGTGCCAGTTGTCACTCCATCTCCATATTTGAATGACTTCCAATCA
>JAQHUG010000170.1:1106401-1117516 GCA_028555095.1 Dicrostonyx torquatus | reverse complement strand
GCTCTCCGAACTAACTTGCTTCTGGCTTTCATGCTGACTGCTAGACTCGGTTTCCTGTTTGCGACCAGAGGAACGTGGTTTGGGACATTGATCTGTAAGTTTTATCCCCTCCAATAAAATACCCCTTTTTTAATCAAATTGGTGTAATATTGTCCTGCGACAATACTGTGGCAAGTAGATCTCAACCCTGCAGAACGCTAATAACATCTGTCACGTCTTCCTTTCTGAACCCAGCAGCACAGTGCACACCTCCCGGTAGGACTGAGGCTTTGCAGGCATTTAAAATTCTCTAGGTTTTTTTGATAGACAGCAGGGTCAGACCCACTCTTTGCATTAATCATAGATCACTGCCAGGAGCCAATGTAGGGCAATGTTTCTCCAAGTATTTGGCCATTAAACACCTGAAGACTATCATTGTTATTAGAAAAAAAGACTAGCAAATATTTGTCATATAGGCAAATTCTCATGCTGGACACACTCAATATGTTCCAATTTCTGTAGGCTTAGATATGTGTGCTAAGTTGTTTCTTTCTGTCAACCTAAAACAAAGTAGAATTACCTGGGAATAGAGAGCCTCAACTGAATTGTCTCCATCAGATTGGTCTGTGTTCGTGTCTGTGGGACATTTTATTGATGACCGATTGATGTGGGAGGGTAGCCCACAGTGGACAGTGCCACCCCTGGGAAGGTGGGCACAGGTTATATAAAAAGGGCCACTGAGCAAGCCAGGAAAGCAAGCCAATAAGCAATGTGGTTTCTGCCTCCGGGTTCCTGTCTTGAGTTCCTTCCCTAACTTCCCTCAGAGATGGACTGCTACTGGAAGAGTAAGATAAAATAAAACCTTTCCTCCCTAAGTTGCTTTTGGTCAAAGTGTTTGCCACAGCAACAGAAACCAGACTAGGACAATATGGAACAGAATATAACAATAGATAACAGAATATGTAAACAGAAACTAGGACAGTATATAAGTTGAATTATATATAAAGAAA
The DNA here is from genome assembly GCA_028555095.1 of Dicrostonyx torquatus. Taxonomy (NCBI): domain Eukaryota; kingdom Metazoa; phylum Chordata; class Mammalia; order Rodentia; family Cricetidae; genus Dicrostonyx; species Dicrostonyx torquatus. Next base: position 1,116,527 of record JAQHUG010000170.1, on the reverse strand, counting down.
AATGAAAACTAGATTGAATTTTTACTAGTGATTACTTTTGTAGAGAAGGGGAATGATTAATTTCAGGTGAGTTTCTATCATTAGTTGAATTTTGCAATGAAGTAAGCACAATCAGAGATCCTTCAGGAAAAGGTTTCAGATGGTCCTAGCTGTGCTCTGTTCATGTGGGAACCTCTATGGGGCCGTCTAGTCATTGCTCAGGAAATCATAGCATTTGGTTGGCTCTTGCAAGTGTTCATCTATGTAACCAGCAGAAAGGGGAACTCTGACCCTGCAGACTTACCCCACTTGTCAAGCACTGGTGGGGACCAGGACATGTGTCACAGTTTGGGCCAATAAAATGTCAGGAGACAATCTCTGGCAGGCGCAGGAGTTTTAGGAAATATTTCTTTACTTTTCAAAGAGACACACAAAGGGGCCTAGAGAATGGCTCAGTGGTTAAGGGAACTTATTGCTCTTGCAGATGACCCAGGGTCAGCTCCCAGCACCCACGTGGAGGCTCACAACCATCCATAACTCTGGCTCCAGGGGATTGTACCTTCTTCTAACATCTGAAGGCACCAGCCATGTACGTGGTGGATATATATACATGCAGGAAAAATACTCATACACATAAGATAAAATAAATCTTTTAAAACGTTTTAAAACCCACTGGCAAGGAGGTAGGCCTCTTCCTCCCTAAGACATAATGCTGATTACATGAGATGCCTGGATATCATAGCTGTAGTTCAAGATGTGAGCTTTCTGCTGGCTGCTCCAGCCACCGTGCCTGCTGCCTGCTGCTCCAGCCACCGTGCCTGCTGCCTGCTGCCCGCTGCCTGCTATCTCTGCTCTGTAACCACCGACCCAAACAAGCCTTTTCTTCTCTAAGATGCCTGTGGTTATGGTGTTTGTCACAGCAATCAAAAAGTAGCCAATACATGCAAAGGGGCTTTGTGACCGCCTCAACAGATAGTAACAGCAGATGTGAAACTGTGGGAATTCTAAGGCCATGAAAGATAATGGGAGCTGGCCATGGTAGCTTACGCCTGGTTTCCCAACACTGAGGGTTCTGAAGAGGATTCTGAACTCAAGAGAATCATGAGTTCAAGGTAAACCTGGGCTCCATGGTGAGTTTCAGTCCAGTTTGGGCTACATAATAAGACATTACCTCAAAGAGCAGAAACAAAATGAAAGAAAAAAGTAAGTTGGCTCCCTGGGGGTTTTTCTCTTGGAGTGCTCATGCTGGTAAACCTGCCACTGCAGCCACCTTGTAAGGAGCCCAGACCACATGATGAGTACATGTGAATGTCCTGGCTGATAGCCCAGCTGAGATCCCAGCTGCTGATCTACAATAATAGCCAGCCAAGTGAAGGAATAATTCACCCGGAATTTCCAGGCTAGTGTTCCACCACCCAGGGGTGCTGTGGGACAGACAAGCTATCCCCACAAAGCCCTACCAAAACAAAGGTGTACAGATGAAAGACATGATGTTTCACTGAGGGTCTGTGTAATTTGTTACTAGGCTAACGACTACAATGGGGGCAATATGAGAGGGTGAAACTTCATCTCTGGAGCTCAAGGTTTGAGTGTGCCACCTGTCACTTACTCCCTGTGTGACTGTTAACAAGCTGGTCCAACTCTGTTCCTCAACTTCATGTGTAAAACGGGAACAATAACATTAAAACTGTCACTAAATAGTAGTATCAATGTGTAAAACATTTGAGCAAGTGCTCTGTGCATAGTCAGTTATGACTATTCTTCACTAGCTGTGTGGTAGACCCCCAGAAAAAGAAATATTATCCAAAGAAAGCTAAATGTGCTGTTTTCTGCAGTCAGAGGACAACTTATGGAATTCGGACAGTGAAGACATTAAAGAAAGAGGTTTACAAGGCTGCACCGGGTCATTTAAAGGTGAGTAACCCAAAGACAGTATGATTGGGCAGAGTTTATAACTGATTCCTTTGGATTGATGGCCCCAGAGAGGCAGACTTCTTGAGGTGCGTCTTCTTGAGGTGCGTCTTCTTGAGCAAGTGATTATCTATTGAGAGGTAAGACAGTTAGTTGGTTCAGTCTTTCAGCTCCCTCCTTCCCACCCCTCCTGTTCTTTCCTCCTCTCCTTCCTTTTCCCTTCCCCTCTCTTATATGGTCTAATTATGTGGACCTGGATGTTCACCGACTTAAGACTGGTCTCCTACAGAGACTGCTCCTATCAAGATTGGCTACACCTGTCTTCTTGGTCCATCTGTCTATGATAACCCCACCTCCTTAGTTGTCTGTCTGTAATAAACCCACCTCCTTGTCCAGCTGTAGGCAATAACTGCCTCTCTCTTCACCTCTATATAATTGACATTTTGCACTTCCAGGATGTTGCAATTTCTCCAGGAGAGAGCCCAGACCACCCAACCCCAGCTTTCTGTGTGTCCACTTGTCTGTCTGTCTGCCTGCCTTTTCTTCATTCCCTTGCCTGGAACTGTGTTAGACCTAACAGGCGCTCAAGGCAGAAACTGAGGCAGAGAGCGTAGAAGAGAACTGCTTGCTAGCTTGCTCCCCATGGTTTGCTCAACCTGCTCAACCTGCTCCCCTACACCATCCAGGACGACCTCCCCAGGGTATTATGAGAGTGATGGGGAACCGTGAGCCTGCATTGCAGTGAACGACTAGCTGGGCCTCAGAAGGCCTCAGGTTCCCAAGAGAACAGTGGGTCTGAGCCAGTGCCAGTGAGAGCAAGTCTTCAGTTTCTGCGGCTATGGGTTTCAGCAGGTGACGTAATTGGATTATCACTGATTGGACAGGACAAGAGGTATCTCAGGAAATGAGCCATAACCCAAAAGGCAGCCCAAGGGCCATGTCCTCACATTGCTGTGAGGATATTTCCCTGATGTTGTCTTAGGGACAAGGAAGCAGGGGAGGAAACATTTTGGAGAAAAATCAAATAGCCTCTATAGCAGGATTTCTCAACCTGTGGGTCATGATCCATGGGGGTTGAACAACCTTCTCATGGGGTTCCCTAAGACCAATGGAAAACACAGATATTTACATTATGATTCATAACAGTAGCAAAATACAGTTATGAAGGAGCAATGACATAATTTTATGGGGGGGGTCACCACAACATGAGGAACTGTATTAAAGGGTCACAATTCTTAAATTATTATTATTTTAGATAGATTCTCCATATGTAGTCCAGACTGGCCTCAAGTTTTCTGTCTCAGTTCCAAGTGGCAGGATGACAGGCATGTACCATCACCCCTGCTGTCTCTAAGTGTTTCAAACTGATTGTCATACACAATTTTGAAGAGTTAGGCTTCAACCAATGGAACCACACCAACAGAGGAATTTGGTGGCAGGTCTAGCGTTTCCCACTGCTTCCTTAAATTGTGAAATTACTCAAGCAGGGGCTGGGGAAATTGTTCAGTGGTTAAGAGTGCTTGTTATGCAATCATAAAGATTGGAGTTTCAATCTCATTGCCCATGTGATAGGTGGGTTCCCTCAAACATTTGTAACTCCAGCTATGAGGGATTCAACATTCTCTGCCAGTCATCTTGAACAAAGAAATGTGTACTATGCTTGTATACATGTGTGCATGTGCATGCACATGTGCACACACACACATCATATTTAAGGGATTGGAGAGATAGCTCATCAATTAAGTGAGTTTTCTGTTCCTACAGTGAGCATAGCACCCATGCCAGCCATGTTCAAAGCAGCCTGTAACTTCTGCTCCAGAGCATCTGATACCCTCTTCTGGCCTCTGAGGACACACACACACACATCACAGAGTCACACATAGAGAGAGACATATTTCTTAAAAAGATTTTTTTTATTTTTATTTAATGTGTATGGGTATTTTCTCTGCATACGTTCAGTATAATGAACGTCAGAAAGGGCATTGGATCTCTTGGAACTGGATAGCTGTGAGCTAACATGTGAGTGCTGGGGATTGAGCCCAGATCCTCTACAAGAGCAGCCAGGATTCTTAACCACTGAGCCATCTCTTCAACACCATGCATATTTTCAAAATATGTTTGAAAACTGCTCAAACAGGAACGTAGAAAAAGACAGCAAAGAGCTGATACCCACGACTCAATTGTTTTCTGAAGAAATTTAAAGTAAATCACACACACCCTGACATCTCCCCCACAGGCATCTCTGAAAAGGCGACCACACGGTTCTGCATGCTATAGGGCATTCTTGTTTGACACTGGAGACTGTTATTGACATTAAAGTGGGAGAGGGGCAGAGAGCCTATGTTCTGCAGCCTGCTGTCAGTCCATCTCAAGGTCAAACTGTCTGCAGGACTCTATAGCATCACCTTGTAGGAAGACGTACTTGTGAGGGAGTGTGTGGGTGTACACACTCAGGTGTTATCATGTATTTATCCTTCATATCTTTGTATTATAAAAATTGAACATAAGTTGTTGAAATGTAAAGATGTACCAAAAAAGTCTACAGCAACAATAGGGGGAAAATTGCCTGTGGCTCCCCCTCTAATGGCAACCAATGTTGACATCTGAGTAGCTTTCTTTCTAGTCCATGCTCTCCACATGACTGAAATCATGTTAAGCATGCATGCAGGTATATTTTGCATGGGTCATTTAAAGTCTCCTGACCACTGCTCACTCACCATAGCCTGCTGGGATGGAAGGGTGCGCCGATTCTGCAACAAAAATGCTGTGTTTTCTAAAACTCCATCTGCATTGTTGCTTGTTGATTTGCTTCTGTTTGACTAGTTGTAATCTCAATCCTCTGAATGACTTTAACATGTAGGGGGGCCCACCCCTGCCTCCTCGGGCAGGATCTGGCTATGTGAACTCCCTGAGTGCTAAGATGACAAGACATCTAGCATCATGCCTGATTTTATGACCTTGTTGCCAGGGAGACACTGAAAGTTTGGGAAGACCGCATGTGGCTCCGCAGTCTGTGTCTCTCTCTATCCTAACTTACAGTTTCCCCCAGAATGGTTTTGCATCTACTGTACAGGAGCATACTTAGAGGAAGCTGTTATCTACCCCTGACCAGCTGCAGGGAGAGAGAAGTGGAGACACCTGGATGAGAGCAGGTACCTGATTCAGGGATCTTTGGAGAGGAACCCTCAGATCCTGCTCTGTTAAATCTTAATTACAGGTAGGATCTGGCTGGCTAGGTGAAGGGCCCTCTATTCTCTTTGGTTGGCTCTTCCTAGACTTGGAGAAGCAGAATAACAAGTCTGAGTAGGGCACTGAGAACCAGTGACCTGGAGGGTGAACACAGAACACCTGTAGCATACGAAAATGAATGTAAGCTATTTTGTTCACTTTCAATTCAAGAAGAGGGTGTGTGCTCCTCCTATCAGGTTGGGCAGACACAGCAACTGTTTAACTAATAACAACACGGGGGAAGTTGGGCCATCTTCTGACCAAGGCCTTTAGGGGACCAGAAGCTGTTTCATTTGGTTCACTTGTTTTTTGTTTTCCGCCAGTTGTTTTTTATTTGTTTTTTGAAACAATGTTTATCTGTGTAGCTTTGACTGTCCTGGAACTCACTCTGTAGACAGGCTGGCCTCAAACTCAGAGATCTGCCTGCCTCTGCCTCCTGAGTGCAGGGATTAAAGGCATGAGCCACCACTGCTTGGGTTTGTTTGCTTGTTTTTATGACAGGGTCTCACATTATATAACCCTTGCTGGCCTTGAGTTCACAGAGATCAGCCTGTCTCTGGCAAGCTGGAGCTAAAGGAATTCACCACCATACCTGGCTACGTTCTAAAAGGACTGTAATCAGCCCAGGACACACTGAGACCAAAGTCATCTTTGACCTTTATTTGGGTTGGCCTGTCTTGTCACAGAGAAGGAAACTGTAGCATCACACAATTCCAGGCCCTTGCCTATGTGTTCCTGCCTTTACCTCATTGCCCCTTCAAGAGGCAGCACCTGCCTGGGAGAGTATATAGACCTCTTTCCACAACATTTTTGCCACCAATGACTGTTGGAAGTTCACTGATGGAACTGAACCTTCTAATCTTAGCCTCTTTTGAGCTTCTTCCTCTATATGATTCTCCCCAAATTTGAAATTTATACCATGGCAATGCTGAAGCATGCATGGGCAGCCCATATATGGTGGGTCTGTTGAACTTGTCCATATTGGGTTTCATGGTCTAAGTTGATGAGGACGACTGATCAGGAATTTTCCTCAAGAGAGCACCAGATCTCATTACAGAGGGTTGTGAGCCACCATGTGCTTGCTGGGAATTGAACTCAGGACCTTTGGAAGACTAGGCAGTGCTCTTAACTACTGAGCCATCTCTCCAGCCCCAGGAATTCCCCAAATCTCAGTCTCACTAGATGTAATCACCTGATGCTCAAGTTTTAGTCAATCACCCAATGAGCAGCTAGACAAACCTCCAGCCACACAAATAACCTGAAATCAGGAGTACCTGGTAAGTTCTCTCGTGACAGTGAATTTCCTCCCAGTAGTGTTTATGGCTCACCCTTGTAGGTCCGATACCCCTCAAATGTCCTCCTCAGGTCCTCGGGTTTATGCTGCTACATAATAGAAAATTTCTGTAGTTCTCTTAGGACTCACACTGTTTCCTTCTAGTTCATTATGTGTCCCTGTCTCTTAGAGAATGCTGACATTTGCCAGTGGTTTGGAGTCCAGTGGTGGTAAGGGCAGTGGTGGGCTTAAAACAGAATGAACTTTGTCCTTTCCAAACCATGTGCCTCAGATAGGGCTACCTTAGGTTGCCAAGCAAAGAAATGCTGGTGTCCTAATGCGGCAGAAAGTGGCTGCTTCTTCCGGGTACCTGTAATGATTTGGGGATTATTAGTTTTATCTAGGTCCAATCAGATGTCCCTATATTCAGCCACCTCATTCTCTCCTAATAATTTTCACATGCGCTTCTAAGGATACTTTGGCTGACACTCAAAGTCAGCAATCTGCAGAATTAAATTCTCACTCTGTTCTCAGCAGTATCAGTAATGTATCTATAATAAATCGACTCATTGTTTTTAACAGTTAGGGTTCTCACCTCACGGTGTGAGTTCAGCTTGACAGTCTCTCTCTGTCAGTATTCAATACACTCAGAAGAACAGATGCTGCACCGTAGCTCTTGCTGCCGTCATCACCACCACTGAAGCTGGGCAGAGCACCTACCTGGGCTACCTGGGTCTTTGGATCCCAGTCCAGCACAGGCGATCAGTTGATGGACACCGCATGTCATGGGTTACACCAGTTTCATTTCCTACTGGGAAAGAACTTCTTACTGTGCTCAAGCTCAATAGTTTGACCAAGCCAGGGCTCAAAACTGGCCTGTACAGGTTTGTCCCCTGAGCTGACTCTTCGACCAGCCGGAGGTCACTCAAAGACAAAACACAGATAGTGGGACTGATGAGTCGGCTCCGCAGATAAAGGAGTTTGCTGCCAAGCCTGATGTTCTGAGTGCATTCCCTGGAGCTCACGTGGTAGAAGGAGAGAATTGGCTCCTGCAGGTTGTCATCTGACCTCTATATATGCACCATGACATGTATGTACACAAATAAATAAATATTTGCAAAAGTGTAGCAATTTGCACAAGGAAAGCTTAAAATCAAAATTATCAACTCTGAAATAGAATTGAAATGAAGATTTGTTCTAATGAAGATTTGTTCTAATGAGCAAAAAAAATTGTAAAACTGTAAATGCAGAAGTAGAAATTGTGTATAGTTCTTACTACCCTTAGAACTGAAATATCATGCCCAAGAAAGAACGTGCAGGACTGGAACTATAACCAAGACCTGTTGGAGGGAGCATGGTGGTTTGCTGGCAGGAAAAAGAGTTATGTATTTAAGGTATTGTACCATCCGTGCATGGGGAAATTTGTCCTGTAGGATTTGTATGCAGATGCCATGCTTTGAAACTTGTTAAAATTGTCTGACATGACACCATGGGAGGCTGTTCACAAGAAGGTACTTCTGTGGTATTTCCCTTTGACCGCACCAGAAGTTTGGAGGAATCTGCTTGCCTTTAGGAACTGCTGGTCGCAACATTCTGAGGACCTGGTGCCTGCCCTTCATGATCTGGATGTGGGAGGAGTTGCATATGTACTTGGAGTTGGGTGCTGCAGAAAGCACACACTGGAGCATCTCAGAATGCTGCTGCATCTGGTGCCCACAGTCTCCTGCCTGCCTGAGCCTGGAGATGCATAAACTGTAGCAGCCTAGAGAGAGGCTTAGCCAAAGCAGGAAGACAGATCTTCCCCCTTCCTAGCCTCTCTAAGGCTCCCAACAGACAGACTTTAGATTTTATCAGTTGGCAAAGGAGAAGTAATTATAAGGCCCAGCGGAGCTAGTAAACAGCCCACAGAAAAGGAGAAGTTTGCATCTGAGACAAAGTGATGATTGACACACTGAGCAAACGCTGAATTATCTCAGACTGAGCTGTCCAGTACCGTGCTCCACTAGCCTCGCATGGCCATTCCAGTTTGTTTTCAATAAAATTAAGTGAGCATATATATATATATATTTTGCTTTTCGAGACAGGGTTTCTCTGTAGCTTTGGAGCCTGTCCTGGAACTAGCTCTTGTAGACCAGGCTGGTCTCGAACTCACAAAGATCCGCCTGTCTCTGCCTCCTGAGTGCTGGGATTAAAGGCATATGCCACCACCGCCCGGCCGAGCATTTATATTTTTAATAACCAGTCACACTTAGCCACTTTTCAAGAACTAAGCTGCCTCATGTAGGCAGAATGTACTAGAATGTGCAGTTGCCTTCCTTGCTCATCTAACAGTTCATACTTGCCTCTTTGCTCTGGCCGGTGGGAAGCTTGGAGACAGACACATCAGTCTCCAAGGCCAAAAACAAGGTGACTCTAGCAGACTCCAGGCCCTCAGCATCTCTTCAGAGAAAGAGCGCTTCCTTTCACTTTCCTTAATCACAGCTTCCTTGTCTGCTTGCTTTCTCTGTCGATTCCTCTCAGTAAATCTCATCTTTAAACATGCATCTCAAGATTAAACTAAGCAAAGGACACTTCATTTTAAAGCTGGATGGATCCTTACCAAATCAACTTTCTTATTTTCCAAATAAAGAACTTAAAAGTCCAATAACGAAACCAATCACTTCTAGACATAGAATCCTAGCTGAGATGATGACGCAGGTTTCATGACTCCTCTTCTGGGTCCCACAGCACAGGATTTACTGCCTGTCTTCAAGATACGAAGGTGACATCACCCAAGGAAGTAATTAGACCAGAGAGTTAACTGTGATTCATGGCTGTCTTCTGAATTCTAAATATAGGGATGGGAAGGTCAGGTAGCGGAGGCATCTCACAGCCCCAACAAGTTTAGCAGAATCACTTGCTCCCCTTATTTATGGAGACGGGCTTGGTTGGTTGTCTTTTTGCAACTGTTACTTGGGACCCTGCTCATGCCTTAGTTGTGCTTAGATTCCAGCCTACCTTGTGCTCCTATTAATTAATTTCTTTTTTTAAAAAAAAGATTTATTTATTATGTATACAGTCTTCTGTCTGCATGTTTGTTTGCAGGCCAGAAGAGGGCACCAGATCTCCTTATAGATGGTTATGAGTCACCATGTGGTTGCTGGGAATTGAACTCAGGACCTCTGGAAGAGAAGGCAGATCTCTTAACTTCTGAGCCATCTCTCCAGTCCCCTATTCTGAGCCATCTCTCCAGTCCTATTAATTAATTTCTATTCCACTGAGTTTCCAGGAGTGTCTCTGTTCACATAGCTGATGTCCCTGTCCTCTTTCCCTTGTGAAAATACAAGGTAGTAACCTACTGTAATTGGCTGAAGCTGCAGACATACAAATGTGAAAGAGGTTTCTGTGAGTATGAGCTCATGAGCTGGCAGCCTGTGCTGCATTGTATTTCCTGTATCATGTTACCTCCTAAATAGCTCCCAAATCTGCCTCCGGCCCCATCTCCACTTACTCATTGAGTGGCCCACTTATTACCTGGTCCACACAAGGTCGCATTCTCTCTCTCTCTCTCTCTGACAGGGTTTTACTGTGTACTCATGGTTGGCTTAGAACTTACTATGTAGACCAGTTTATTCCTGAATTTACAGAGATCTTATGGTTTTTGCCTCCCAATTACTGGGATTAAAGGCATGTTTCATCCTGTTCTAACCTGCCTGTCTGCCATCTTGTCTCTTATCCACAAAGGACTTTATTGAC
>JAQHUG010000170.1:1065629-1088692 GCA_028555095.1 Dicrostonyx torquatus | reverse complement strand
AGAATACTGGGTCAGGGAGAGAGCCCACCATGAAGCCGCCAGGGTCAGACATGCTGAATTTTCCCAGTAAGCCCACTACCTCGTGGTGACTTACAGACTATTAAAATGGGTTGAAATAAGATGTGAGAATTAGCCAATGGAGGCTAGAACTAATGGCCAGGCAGTGTGTTAAATGAATCTAGTTTGTGCGTGATTATTCTGGGTATAAGCCAGGGCCAAAAGCAGGGAGCCAGGCTGGACGGAACAAAAGGGCCCTGGTTCCTCTCAGGTGCTGGGAACACAGCCGCCCCCTCTTACTACAGTCTTCAAAACACGAAATTGTTTTTGGAGTGTTCTCGTGCTCCTCCCAGATGTCATGGACAGGAGTGAGTTCACTTCAGACTACTTGGTATTGCTTGCTGGTGTTATTCAATTAAATCTTCACGCCTCTAAGGAAAAACACGTTTCACCATGTGTGGCTCATCCTTGTGATTGTGTACAGCCTGAACTCATGAGAACTTTCCTCATGTGACTTTCCTTAACCCCCAGATCATAAACTGTCTGAGGCTCCGAATAAAGCTGGCTATGGCATGAGACTTTAAGCCACTTCATTCTCCCAGATCCCAACCACCTCCAATGTGGTGGCCGTAAACCTAACCACTAAATTCATAGTATTTTTTCCTTAAGTTAAAACATGTTTATTTGTTTTATGTGTACAAGTGTTTTGCTGATATGTATGCATGTGCACATTGCGTGTCTGGCGCTCATAAAGATCAGATTTCCTGGAGCTGGTGTCACAGATGGCTGTGAGCCACTGTGTGGGTGCTGGGAGCCATAGCTAGGCCCTCTGAAAGAGCGGCCAGTGCTTCAACTGTTGAGTCATTTCTCCGGACACCACGCATTTTCTTTCTGGTTTGTGACTGCAGTCTGCGGCATTCTGATTTTCACCTGCATACTGGGAATTTGTGTCTTCTATCTTTCTTTGTTATTCTAGCTAGAGATTTATCAATCTTATTGGCCTTTTCACACATGCATCTTTTGTTTTGACTGACTTTACCATTTTTCTGTTATCAAATTCATTAATTTCTGATCTTTGTTATCCTTACTTCTCAAAGTTTTGAGGGGTTCTTCCTAGATATTCAAGATGACATCTTAGGCTGTTGACAACTGTCTTATTTTCAAACACAAGCATTTAATTACACACATTTTTCTTTTGAACACCTCTTTCATTGTGTCCCACTAACTTGGATACACAATTTCAAATTCCTCCAATTCAAAAGTTTTTGCCTGTACCCATTCTTAAGTTTCTTGGTTGGGAATAAGAACTACAGGGGGTCACAGTTTCCTAGGTTCCATATGATGGCTCTTCTGGGACTCCCCAAGATTTCCGATAACTCCTCTTTCCTATCTCTTCACTTAATTGACATAGATGAACCTGCTCTTGCACCCCTTGACAGCACCAAACTGTGGTCATTTTCTGGACTTTTCAATTGTTTGAGCCAATGCTTTCCACATGTGGTAGCTTGAATGTAATTAATTGGCCCTCTAATCTCATAGGAAATGGCACTATGATGAGTTGTGGCTTTGTTGGAGTGTGTCTGACTTTGTTGGAGGAAGTGTGTCATTATGGAGTGGGTTTTGATGTAGGCTGAGACTGCTCATTCATTTCCCGGCTATGCAGACCTGAATAATCACAGAAACTTTATTAATACAACACTGTTTGGCCAATGACTCAGGAATATTTCTAGCTAACTCTTTACATTTTGAATTAACCCATTTCTATTCATCTGTGTGTCACCACAAGGCTGTGGCTTACCGGGCAAGGTTCAGGTATCTGTCTCCTTTGGCAGCTACATGGTGCCCCCTAGACTCTGCCTACTCTATATATCTCTGTTCAGATTTCCCTCCTGAATTTGCTCTGCTAAGCCATTGGCCAAAACAGCTTTATTCATTAACCAATGAAAGCAACACATATACAAAAGGACATCCCACATCACTTTGAGGTTTCCTATGCTCAGGGTACTGCTCAGTGTCTTAGTCAACTTCCTTTTGCCTTCTGGTCAAGATGTAGTTGGCACCATGTCTGCTTGCACACCACCATGCTCTCTGCCATGATGAGAAAGGACCGAACCTCTGAAACTCTAAATGAGTCACCCCAATTAAATGTTTTCCCTTATAAGGGTTGCTGTGGTCACTGTGTCTCTTCACAGCAACAGAAACCCTCACTAAGACACCATGTATCCTAAACTAGATCATATTGGTTTGTATAATGTGGGTGACAGTTTGAATGAGAAATGTCCCCCATAAACTCATGTATTTGAACACTTGGTTCCCAGTTGATAGTGTCATTTAAGGGAGGTTATGGAACATTGTTATATGATAAATTTTTCCTGGGAAGATGCAACACACACACACACACACACAACTATTCAACCCACAAAGGTAATCCATGACAGACCAAAGTAAGAACTGTACCAATGTCCAACTTGGGGAACCGATGAGTTTTTATTGGAGTTATTATCAGGAGTATGTGTAAGAGATTATTTATAAGGAGCAGAAATGACTCAAAAGCTGCTGAATTACTAAAAATCCCATCCCAGCACAAGCAAAGACTCAAACAAAAAGCAGCAACAAAAATCCTTGCAGCCCAGGGGCCTCAGCATAGCTTGCGGGCAGCTTGCCCAGCTGACAATCCCTTCTCTATGAGGTTCAGTTGGCCAGAATTCTCTTCCAGGCAGTTGTTGGTTCATTTCTACACCGCTGGGAAGGGGCTCTCAAAAGTTTTCCAAGTTTCTGTTTTCCAGACATGTGAATTTTTGTTTCCTCCTAGGGTATCATGAACTTTCCTCTCCCTCCTAGAGGGGATGTTTCAATTAGGAGGAAAATGCCATACAACAAAGCATTCATATGTAGAGCCTTACAGCTGGAAGTATGCCACCAGGGGTGGGGTTTGAAGATTTATAACCCTACCTCACTTCCAGTCCTCCCTGGCTACTTCCTGGCTGTGGATGGAAATGGGAATGGTCAGCTTCCTGTTCCTACTGAGTATGGTCATGCCTTCCTCACCATGATGGACTGTAACCCTTTGGAACTGTCAGCCAAAATACAAACTTTATTCTAAATTGTCTTTGTGGGGTCATTTTAGTTACAGTAAAGTAACTAATACACTATGCCACTAGGGAAAGAGTTCTGACTGACATATGGTCAGCAAGGGGTTATGAGGGCCACAGTGAAGATGAAACTTTAGCATATGAATGTGTCAGTAGTAAGAAGGAAAAGGGACCCCTTTAAATGACAAGTGGTGAAGTCATTCAGATCGAGAGAAGTGATCAGAGAGACACAAAGTTGTTTTTGAAGGCCCAGAAAATGAACGAGTTTTAAAAAAAGTAGAGAGTAATTGACAGTGTAAAATCTTGATGAAAGAATCCTTTGAATCTGTCAACAAGGAGGTTTATGTGTCTGCCAAACTAAAAAAGTCCTTGGCCTCCTCATGCTCTGTGCCCTTTTATGCAAAATAAGAAATTGAAACAAAGAGATACTTTTTTGTTCATGTTTTGATTTGATTTGGAGGTGACAGATTCAAGATTGCAGCTTGCAGAGACCTGGCTCCCCCAGCCCTTCAGTACTTAGTCCTGCTCCTTACCTAGTACTTGAGCCTTCCTCTGATGATGATGATGATGATGATGATGATGATATCTGTCTGAAGCTGCACCTGTTCTGTTTTTGTTGTTGGTTTGCTCTTTCAAATCATTTATTCAGTTCACACTGACAGTCTTTGAGCACAATCAGTAAATCTTACTAAACAGAATTCCAACATACCTTGGCCCTACTTCAGCCACAACAGCCCCCAGGGAGCTCCAGAAACCACCTCATCAGCTAGGCAGTGAAGGGAAATCCTATGTCTTCAGTGCATCTACTGAGAATTCCTCAGTCCGTGGGCCAATGAGCACATCAGTTTAGTACTTCTTTTTAACCATACTTTGTATGCTCCACACAGCAGATTCAGGCAAAGAAACTGTAGCCATTTTAAGGCAACCCCTGGAAAAGGTGGATTTGCTAAAGATGACTAAATCAGAGATTTGATTTTAAGGAGATCCTCGCCCATAACAGAACTGGCTACTCATGAATTCATTTACCTACTTAAATAAAACCAAACACTTTTGTAGCAGACATGAGGCCCTGGATTCAATCCCTGCATATCATAAACCAGGGGTACATACCAATAATCTCAGCACTTGGGAGATAGAGGCAGGAGGATCACAAATTCAAGGTCATTTTTGGGTACATAGTCAATGTGGAGTTGGTCTTAAGACACAACACAATAACAAAAAACTTGGCTAGATATGTTCTTTCTATACAGAGGTAGGATATATAGCTTTTCCTTTTAATCTGGGTGGACTTGTGATGGATTTGGCACATTGAATTCAAATGAAGTGATGCTGTATGACTTCTAGAGCTAAGTCATAAGAAGTCATAGAATTTAAACCTGTTTTCTGGAAAACTAGCTTTTCATAATCCTGAGCCCTGGACACCACTTCCTAAATATAACACCGGTAGCACAGAGCAACAATATATAAATGGGACCTCCTGAAACTAAGAAACTTTTGTAAAGCAAAGGACACAGTCAATAAGACAAAAAGGCAGCCTACTGAATGAGAAAATATCATCAGTAACCCCACATCAGACAGAGAACTGATCTCCAAAATATATAAAGAACTCAAGAAATTAGACATCAAAATTCCAAATAATCCAATTAAAAAATAGGGTACAGATCTAAACAGAGAATTCTCAACAGAAGAATCTCAAATGGCTGAAAGGAAATGTACAACATTCTCAGCCATTAGGAAATGCAAAATCAAAACGATTCTGAGATACCATCATATACCAGTCAGAATGGTTAAGATTAAAACTACCAAAGATAGCTTATGTTGGAGAGGATGTGGAGAAGGGGAACATTCCTCCATTGTTGGTGGGAATGCAAACTTGTACAACCACTCTTGAAATTGGTATGGCAGTTTCTCAGGACCCAGCAATACTACTCTTGGGTATATACCCAAAAGATGCTCAATCACAATACAAGAACATTTGTTCAACTATGTTCTTAGCAGCATTATTTGTAATAGCCAGAACCTGGAAACAATCTGGATGCCCCTCAAATGAAGAATGGATAAAGAAAATGTGGTACATTTACACATTAGAGTGCTACTCAATGGAAAAAAAAGACATCTTGAAATTTGCATGTAAATGGATGAAACTAGAAAAAACCCATCCTGAGTGAGGTAACCCCAGACCCAGAAAGATGAGCATGGTATGTGCTCACTCATAAGTGAATACCAGCTGTAAAACAAAGGATAATGAGCCTATAGTCCATGACCCCAGAGAAGCTAAGTAGCAAGGTAAATCCTAAGAGAACTATATATAGATCTCCCTGGGACAGAGAAATAGACAAGATCTCCTGAGAAAATTGAGAGCATGGGGATGGGGGAGAAAGGAGGGTGGAAAGGGAGGAGGAGCAGGGAAGGGAAGAGGGGAGGAGAATGTGAGGGAACAGGGTAGTCGAAATGGGGAAAGGACAAAGATGGAGAGCAAAGAAAGACACATTTTGATTGAGGGAGTCATTTTGGGGCTAGCAAGAAACCTGGCACTAGAGAAATTCCCAGAAATCCACAAGGATGACGCCAGCTAAGACCCTAAGCAATAGAGGAGAGGGGGCCCAAACTGGCCTTGCCCTGTAGTCAGATTGATGAATCTCTTAAATGTCACCATAGAACCTTCATCCAGCAACTGATGGAAACAGAGGCAGAGACCCATAGCAGAGTACTGGGCTAAGCTCCCAAAATCCAATTGAAGAGTGAGAGGAGTGAGAATATGAGCAAAGAGGTCAAAACCATGATGGGGACACCCACTGAAACAGCTTACCTGAGCTAATGGGAGCTTACCAACTCTGGCTGGACAGAGAAGGAACCAGCATTGGACCAAACTAGACCCTCTGAATATGGGTGACATCTGTATGGCTGGGGCATACTGCAGACCCACTGGCAGTGGCACCAGGATTTATCCCTACTGCTTATATAGGCTTTTTGGAACCCATTCTCTTTGAATGAATACCTTGCTCAGCCTAGATATGGTAGGGAGGGCCTTGGTTCTTCCTCAAAGCAATGTGCCTTACCTTCTCTGAAGAGTGGATGGGGGTGGGGGTTGGTGAAGGGAATGGGAGGAGGGGAGAGAGTGGAAACTGGGGTTGGTATGTAAAATGAAAAAAGATAGTTTGTTTTCTTTAAAAAAAAAAAAAAAGGAATCCTGGGCACCTATGCTAGGGAGGCCACAGGCAAATGCTCTGGTCACCTCCTACTGAGCCCAGCCCTCGAGTCACCACTACCTGGGACTTTATGAGTGAAGTCTCCAGGTTATTCCAACCCTTGGCTCTTTGGGTTTGCTTATTTGGAACCTCAGATATGTGCAGTAGAGATGAGCCACCAGTTGTGTTTTGTTTGAATTCCTAGTCTAAGATATGAAGCATAAGGAAGTGATTGTTTTCATGTAGTTTGCTGTGCAGTACTAGATAAATGGAAGAGTACAGATTCTTAGCAGTGTTTCACTTTAAGATGAAGGAACTGAACTGGGTTTCAGAAAGATTAGGCAAGTTGACCCAGGTCCCACATGTGGTTAATGCATAGTTGAACAAATGTTTGGGTTATCACAGGGTCTTCTCTCCCTGTTATCCTAAGTGTGTCCTATTGGATTAGGTCTTTGACATCTCCCAAGCTGCTTATCACTGTTCTTCAGTCTGGGGGCTACCCTTGGTCTATACAGATTTCAATGACCAGGGCTGGGCTAGATCAACAATCTTAGTGACACATTTGGTTTGCATTCCCTCTAGATAATTGAAAGATGTTTGCCTTACAATTAGTTCTTTTCTGATTTCCCTCCACACCTACAGGCAGGAGCCAGGCACTTCTGCCAAGCCTGAGAGTTCTACTTCTCTCCCCACATTGCCCTTGGTGTGCCAATACCCACCGGTTCCCATTAAATTCTAATCACGCTTGTAAGAGGGCTGATTCAGCCTCCTCTCTCATGCCCAGGAAGTGCTAGAGATGAGCAAACCTCTTATTGGAGTAATTCTGGGAGCTGAGGCAAAACCATGGCAGGAAGCCACCCACTAACTAGGAACCCAAGACATCAATCAGCCAGACTGATTTCTCTGCTTTCGCAGCCATTTGAACAGTTATCCTTGCTCCAGGCTCTGTTCAAAGTTACTCGACAAGTGGGTTCCTGGGTGATAAGTCACCGCAGCCTCACTGCACTGTCTCTGTGTCCTGGGGCTCTCTTTACTCATTGCTCAAATGGGCTGATGCTCATTTGCTGCACTTGAAAAAGAACAAAGCCGGCACTTCTCCTGCTCACATCCTGATTGTGGCAGGAAGATGAAAAAGGAACCCGAGGTCGGCTAGGATATCAATATGCTTCTCATTTGGTACCCTGGAGAGATAAGGGGATGAGGCTTAAATTCACTTCACTGTGCCCCCACTATCATTCTTCTCCAACAACAATAGTTGCGTGATCCAGCCTGGGAAGCTACTGATAGCCAGAGGGAGCATGAGGAGGGGACCTCACTGTTATCAAGCCCCATTTCCTCATTTTAAATAGAGTAAACTGAGGCCAGAAAGATTTACTTAATGTTAAGTAGTGAGAAATGTTTAAGATTTGAGCCTGCCCCTCCCAGGCTAGCATTTCTTACAGGTTTCAGGAGCTCCCTGCTAAGCACATATTGGCTATGATTGATGGCCCAGCATAAAACCAAGGGACCGGATTTGCATCCGTATTCTCACTTATACCTGTGGTGAGAAGGTAGCCTGCAGAGCCTCAGTTTCTCTCCTATAAAATACGAATGAAAATGGAGCAAAACAAGGCTTGTGAGGATTCATTCATCCACACATCCCTTAAAACTCTTGAGGATTAACTATGTGCCAGCTGTGTCCTGGGTACAGACTATAGTAATGATGAGGCTGTTGCTGCTGGCTTGGAGAGTGATGGTCTTGTTAGTAAAGTAGATGGCATGTACACATTACAGAAATTCAACGACCATGGGAAGGGGAACCACTTTCCCTTGGTCTTCCTGTGTTTTAGGTATCAGGAGACACAGGGTCCTGACTCAACTTTATCAGTCTGAGAATACTGGTGGCTTGAAGAGATTAAGTGTTTGAAAGTCAAGAGTATATCAACTCTGTGTTCTCCAGCATGCCTGGCCCCAGGATATACTCACTCAATATTTGTTTGAATGCATGAAAATTACAGATGATTCTTTCTTAGGTTCTTCTTACTTTATTCATTCTGGTTCCATTTTGTGGCTCATCCTTTGCCCAGAAATTAGACCTGAGATTTGTGCTAGACATAGTCCTTGGGCACATAGCATATGCTAGCAGTTTTGACTGAATAAATACATGTGTAGTTTCTGTTGGCCACTTGTGAGATTTGGGACATGTTAAGCTCTAGAAAGGCAGGAGCTTTTCTCCATCTTTGAGCCCTGTTGGAGTAAGACATTGCAGCTTATCTGTTACAGGTACTCTTGTCATTTACAGTTTATTCCAGTTACTTTGCTTTGTCTTCCTCAGGGCCATCAGTACAAGCTTTTTTGATGCTCTCTTTGGTACATATGCTCTCACACTGGCCTCCTTGCTGTTCCTTAGACACGCCATCTTGGTCCTACTTTGAGGACTTGCTAGTGTTGTCTGCAACCATGTGACCACCATATGTTTCATTTATCTTGACTCCATTACATCTGTACTCACATGTCACTCCTCAAGGAAGATCACTTTATCCATAAGCGCATTCCCTGCCGTTGCATGTCCTCTTGCCTGCAGTTATGTGAGAGCTCACTTGTGTGCCTGATTGCTGTTTGTTTGCATTGCTGCAGTACAAGCTTCAGGAAGCCAGAGACCTTGTTGCCATTGTACCCAATTGTATCTGGAAGTCCTATAATGTCCGCAAATGTTTTGTAGAATCAACGAGTAGATAAAAAGAGCATCACAGTATATCGTGGGCAAAAATAAATCCGTAGCCAGTTTCAGCACTCATCAAGGTCCAATTTGACTTCTCCTGTCTCTTGTATTCTCATGCCTAGTTTTGACTGAAAGCTGTTTACATTCTTAGGTACAGACATGGGTGAAATCTCCTGACAGGGCATCAGTGAATTTTGCCTTTTTACTGTCCAAAAGAAGGCAGAGGAAAGCCCCCCACCACCACTTTTAGAGAACATTTTCAAGTAGTGGTTTATACAGATGTATGCTCACTGTAGAAACCCCTATCGTGTGTGGTGATTGAGGACACGTATCTTCTCCATGTTTCCAACTGAGAACTGCCAAGTGGAGACATATGGAGAGAAAAAAAGGAAATAGCAAGTTTAGATTTCAAGTGATGGCAAAATGAAGATCTCACTAATGCCCACTTCCCCTGGGTTCTCTTTTCTGCCTCGGCACCTGAGACTCAGGGCGAATAGCAAAAAAAAATTTTTCTTTTCAGGACCACGGACAGCAACTGGCAAGCGGCTGGGCGCCAGGGGGAGCCAGACTAGGGGCAAGCACCCAACTAAACAAACATTGACTGAGTACATCTTGGGGCCAGTCCTGCTAAATGATACTGAGATTCCTATTATCCTGACCTTCAAAAACTCAATTTCTTCAAGTAATCAACATTCTTAGACTGACAAAGATGGATCAGGAGCCCATGCTTCCTTATACTTAAAAAATATGGAGGCCAAAGGAAAGTTGTTTCCTTTCCCAGGGTGGTTAAATTCTGTCGTGTGTGCATGTCATCTGGTTTAACGAGACTCTCACCCTCCAAGCCAGCAGCAACAGCCTGGTCGTTGCTACAGCCCAAGAACCCAATAGAGAAAATGGACTAAATCTTAGTAAACTAGAGCTCTAGTGCCTTCTTAAACTTTTCCACTTGCGAACCATTTTGGGGCAAGACATTTTGACGCAAGCCCAGGTATATAACTATACAAACAAGGTAAACAAGCCTACTATTTTCTCATAGCGAATCACAAAGAAACATGATTTTGGAATTATGCAAAATAATTAATTCTATCAAACAGATTTAGTAAATTTTATCAATTTTAAAAGTCAGCATAGCATCATTAATTTGTATGTAAATGAAACTCCTCAATTGTTTTTTAAAGTATAATTTTTATTTATTCTTTGAGAATTTCATGCATGTATTAAATGCATTTATTAATGTATGTTAATGTACAATGTATTTCAATCATGTCTACCATGTTCTTCTTCCTCCAACTTCTTCCAGAGTCCTGCCACCATGTCCTCCTCCCAACTTCGTGTTCTCTTTCTTAATCACAGAGTCCTTTTTGAATTAGTTATGTCCATGTGTGCAAAAGGGTAGGACCATTCACTGGAGCATAGGAAACCCACCAAGGAGGAAAACAGATTATTCCTTCCCCAGCAGCCATCAAACACCAGTAGCTCCTCAGCTAGTGGATGTTTCTATTTGTAAAATAATAAATTGACACACACACATATACAATTCTAATATTTATTAAAGACAAGAGCTAACTGCATCCTTAGAGGATATGATTGCTTTTTCTTACATAAAAAATAAATCTTGGTTGAATATTTGATATTGCAGAATGTAGCGTGTCTTTGGTGTCTATCAAAGTTAATTGATACTTGATTTTATAATCATAATTCTGAGAATGCCACTTTGCACAGATATGTAGTACAAAATACAGAAGTATGATTAGGGTTATTTAATAAATTGTTGGAAATTCTGCCCTAATCTCAGGCTAAAATTTATTTAATGATTTTTCTTACGAGACTAATAGCACTCAAATAGCAAATTTTGAAACTAAACATTTTAATGCAGCACCATCTCAATATACATTAATTTGATACATGCTGAGGAATGGTGTTGGGAAACTTTACAACTCTTTGTTTACTATAGTTAAACCACCATCTTTCTCCAAGAACAGAGAACTTAGTATGTACTTGAAAACACTTCAGTTCACAACACACAATAGTCTCAAATCTGAGTCAAGGTGGTTTAGATAGCAAGTATTGATGTTGAAAAGCATGTGTCTGTGCTGTGTGTCCAGAAAGAACCAGGAATGTAGTGGAGTTGCACAATACAACGTGGGAAAGTATCCTTGAAACCCCTCAGATTTTCAATTAGTTGCTGGTCATTCTGTATCAAGAGGATTTTTATCATTGCCCCAAATTTTCAAAGCCCCATATTCAGGTACACAACACTATCTGTGTGTGTCATGTGTGTGCATATCACCATGCCACACATGCCAATATAACATACAACACTCTTTTTATTTATTTAATATATTTTTTATTGAGCTCTACATTTTTCTCTGCTCTCCTCCATGTCTCTCCCCTCCCCTTCAACCCTCTCCCATGGTCCTCATGCTCCCAATTTACTCAGGAGATTTTGTCTTTTTCTACTTCCCATGTAGATTAGATCCATGTATGTTTCTCTTAGGGTCCTCATTGTTGTCTAGGTTCTCTGGGATTGTGATTTGTGGGCTGGTTTTCTTTGCTTTATGTTTAAAAACCACTTAAAAGTGAGTACATATGATAATTGTCTTTATGGGTCTGGGTTACCTCACTCAAAATAATGTTTTCTAGTTCCATCCATTTTCCTGCAAAATTCAAGCTGTCATTATTTTTTCTGCTGTGTAGTACTCCATTGTGTAAATGCATCACATTTTCCTTATTCATTCTTTGGTCAAGGGGCACTTAGGTTGTTTCCAGGTTCTGGCTATGACAATCAATGCTACTATGAACATAGTTGAGCACATGTCCTTGTGGCATGATTGAACATCCTTTGGATATATACCCAAAAGTGGTATTGCTGGGTCTTGAGGAAGGTTGTTTCCTAATTTTCTGAGAAATCACCATAATAACATCCAAAGGAGCTGTACCAACTTGTACTTCCACCAGCAATGAAGGAGTGTTCCCTTTTCCCCACACCCTCTACAGCATAAGTTGTCATCAGTGTTTTTTTTTTTTTATCTTGGCCATTCTTACAGGTGTAAGATGGAATGTTAGAGTACATACAACACTCTTAAGCCTGAGATACCTAAAACATCTCAGCTAAGATTTATGAGTTTTATATGTTATGAATGGCAGTGGAGTTTCCCCTCCCCCATATATAGGAAGTTTTCTTCTCTACTAGAAACAATGATTTGATTGTGGAAAATAAACCTACCATTATTTTTCTACCTGTAAATATCAGATTAGCCTATCTTTGAATTGTATGGTACTAAAATATAGGTTTTGATATACAGATTAAGAAGCAGGGCTTGTGTTCAGAAAGGGGGCCCAGCAGTAAAGGCAACTGCTACCAAGCTGGATGGTTCAAATTCAGTCTCTGGAACAAACTTAGTGGGAGGAGAGAACCAACTCCCAAAGATGTCCTCTGACCTCCACATGTATGCTGTGCCATTCATGTACACACAAAATAAATAAATGTAACGATAATTTAAAAAATAAATTCTAGGTTATTTATGTCACTGGAATCCCATCTTTTGAAGAATTTAGAAAATATCCCATTTGTTGCAGGACAAGTCAAATTTACCTGCTTTATTTTGGATAAGTATAATGAGTTATTTGATAACATTAAAGATTTTAGGGGTAGAAAATTAAACACTAGTCAACAACAGAAGTAATTTTGAAAGCATTTTTGTGCCTAGCAGTTAAAATTTAGAGGATGAATGGACTACTCTTTTAACGTTATTACTTATTATTAATAAAAATAGTTTTATAACTAAATTTGAAATAAATTATAAAACTGTAAGTAAACATCTTTACTTTTCCTCACCTTTAGTTTTTCAAATCTAAATTCTCATAATGTGTTTGTTCTTTTAAGAGAACTTTAAGTGTTTTATTGCTTTACTGTCTTTTGGTGAATGACAAGAAACCATTATTGTTATAGATTTATTTTAAAGTGTTTCTCACTTGAGTTTTTGCTTTTGGCAAATAATGATGAATATATTTATCTTGATATATGTGTGATATATATCTCAAAGCATCACGTCATAGATATGAATACACACACACATTGTGATTTGAATGACAAATGTATTCGTAGGCTCCTCTCTTTGAACACTGGTCCTCAGGTGGTGGTACCGTTTGGGAGACTGTGGACCCTTTAGGAGGTAGGGTCTTGCTAGAGCTCTCTCTACCCCAGCATGTCACTGATAACAGGTTTTGAGGGTTTATAGCCCTTCCTACTGCCAGTTTGTTCCTTATTTCCTGTGTGCAGTTGAAATATGATTATTCAGTTTCCCACTCCAATCACCTCACCTGCCTCTCTACCTTCCTCGAAGCTATGGATGGCCCATCTGAACCTGTAAGCCAAAATAAACTCTTTAAGTTTTATTTTCATGGTATTTATCAGAGTAACAGAAAAGTAACTGACATAACATATATATATATACACATATATGTATATATATATATATAAAAGGGGATGGCTAAGTTGAGCTAGTTAGCATGCACAATGCCTCATATAGCTTTTATTGAGATGCTGATATGGGATTCCCTTCTGTATGCTTTGATGTGTTTGGTTAATGAATAAAGAAGTTGCTTGAGCCTATCCCAGGGCAGAGGCAGGAATTCCAAGCAGAGATAGAGGAGAACAGTAGGCAGAGTCATGTAGCTGCTGGAGGAGACAGACGCCAGGAACTTGCTGGTATGCCAAGACCTCGTGGTGATGTACAGATTAATAGAAATGGGTTAATTTAAGATGCAAGAGATAGTTAGAAATATGCACAAGCTAATAGACCAATCAGTGATTTAATTAATACAATTTTTGTGTAATTATTTCTGGTCTGGGCGGTTGTGAAACAAATGAACAGTCTCCATCTACAAGATGCTTCAGAATCCACTTAACATTTTCAGAACTATATTGTTATTAACTAGAGTCACACAATGTATGCTACATCTCTTGAACTCATCCCTTCTACTGAATGAAATTATGTTTTTGACCAACATTTTATTATTTTCACTATAACCCTAGCCCCGATTACACTTTCAAATTTGATAAAATAATTTTTTAAATAATGTAATTTAAATTTATTATATGCACATTAAGCTTTGCCTGTACATATGTCTGTGCACAACATGTGTGCCTGATGCCAGAGGAGGACAGAAGAGGGTTTCAGGCTTCCCTGGAGGTAGAGATGATTGTGAGCTGCCATATAGGTGCTGAAAATCAAACGCAAGTTCTTGGGAAGAGCAGCAAGGATCCTTAATCTGCTACACCATCTCCCCAGCCCCGACTATTTTATAGTATAATACACATTAAGAAGGAAGCTGAGCTCTAGACCCCACCACAGAGGCTTGGATCCCTCTTTTTTTTATCTTTAGTTTTGGGCTTTTGTTTTTGAAACAGAATCTTACCATGCAGCCCAAGCTGCTCTCACACTCATGATCTTCCTGTCTTAGCCTCTAGACCGTACCACCACATCCAACTCGGTCTTTCTCTTCAATGGAAAGAGTTTGGGCTTCTTTCGGCCAGGTGGCATACAGAAAGAAACACTTGCAGTCTTCACTAAGAATTTTATTTAGTCTTCACATTAACCATGCAGTGTGTATATGTGTGCATGTGTGCGTGGGGTGCAAACTGTCATCCGTATACAGATCCAAAAGTTCTATACACAAATCTTCCAAGTAAACATCATTTCTTGGGCTATCCCTCCCCGTGTGCTCAGAGTCTTCTCTGAGGGGTGGACTCAGCATGTATACATTTGACAAGTGCTAAACTGAAAGTTAGGAAGCTGGAGGATCCCCAGAGTCTTTGAGGGGTGGACTCAGCATGTATACATTTGACAAGTGCTAAACTGAAAGTTATAAAGCTTAAGTGAGTTTCCTCAGCTCACAGAACACTAAGAGCTGAAGTAGGACCCAGCCCCAACTCTGTCTGACTCCAAAGCCATTTATAACCTGTTCCGGCTAGTTTTATGTCAACTTGACACAAACTAGAGTCATCTTAGAGGAGGGAACTCCAGTAGTAGAAAATATCTCCATAATGCTGGGTTGTAGAAAGACAAGCTTGTAGAGCATTTTCTTAACCAGTGACTGACAAGTGCCCAGCTCATTGTGGGTGGAGGTACTTCTGAGCTGGTAGTCCTGGGTTCTGTAAGAAAGCAGGCTGAACAAACCATGAGGAGCAAGCCAGTAAGCAGCACTTCTCTGTGGCCTCTGCATCAGCTCCTGCCTCCAGGCTCCCATTTGGTTTGAGCTCTTGTTTTGGCTTCCTTAAGTAGACTGTGATTCAGGATGTATAAGCCAAAAAATATTCCTTTCCTCCTCAAGTTGCTTTTAGTCATGTTTTATCACAGCAATACTAACCCCAATAAGACACAATTTTCTTTAGGCTATCCAACATTCAATTCATGACTAACTTGGGGTGGGAGGGGGGAGATTGGGGCTGGAGAAATGGCTCAGCAGTCAAGAGCATCTGCTGCTCTTGCAGAGAACCTAGGTTTGAGTTCCAGAATCCATAGCAGGTGGCTTACAGCCACCCGTAATTTCAGTTCTTGGAAATCTGGCACCCTCTTTTGGCACCCACAGGTACTGCACACATTTGGCGCACATACATGCATGCAGGCACACACATGTGCATTAAAAAAAGACCCCCCCACTCAGAAAGAACCAATTCTGATAACAGAAGTACCTGCTAACTCTACTTCTTTGTGGCACCATCTTATTTAACTTACTCTACCTTGATGTTGGAAGGGGACAATGAAGTGAAAAGTAACAGCTGGCATTTATGGATGGTTCTGGATTGTAACCACTATACATATATTAATTTCAGGCTTGTAACAGCTCTATAAGGGTCATTTTGTTATTGCTGACTTACATGAAAGATAGCCGAAGCAGAGAGAACCTAAGTAGTTTGCTAAAGATCACACAGCTAGTGAGAGGCAGATACAGTCAGTGTGCAGGAACCCTTCCTTGCTCTCGATTGCTGTATTATGTGCTAAATTATATATAATCCTACAAAGCATAGATTTGATTAAACCTCAAATGAAACCCCAGCCTATCCACATGGCACCACGTGTCCTTTTCCCTGGCAATGCAGAAGAAGAGAGAGAGCCTATTATGTGACATCTCCAGAGAGGCACAGAACAATTTTAACTATGCCAAGAAGTCCCGAGAGTGTTTTCTTTAAATGGTGATTGGTACTGTGCAGTTGTCTGATATTCCCTCCCACTCACTTTTCTCAGATGAGGAAATCACAGTGCTCCGTGCGTTCTCCACCAGCATGTAAAAGCTTCACCAAGGAAGGTGAACCTTTTTGACGGGAGTTGGGTGTTCAGAAAGTTACTTTTTTTAAATGCCACTATTACAAGAAACTTGTAAAGGTGACTCAGAGAGGCAGAAGCTTGTAATGGAAAACTAATATTTTATCAGAGGTGGAAGCCAGCTGAAGACCCAGCTTTAGACTGACAATAACCTTCCTCTGAGGAGTCCTGAGTTGAAACGGAGCAGCTGTTCAAGGTCAGTCAAGAACAGGGATCCAGAAGCTCCCATTCCCTGCAATAAGGTTCATGAATGTGTCACAGACTGAGGGTGGAAGGTGGGCCCCCTGCAGGATGTGTTTGCATGGTGCTGTGTGGTTGCTCTGTGAGCATATGTACACTCGTGCAATCATGCTTATGAGTTTGCAGCGACAGAGTGTTGGCAAGAGTCTCTACACTGATCGTGTTTGTGTGTATCTGCTCATATTGGTGTATATCTGTATGAATTTATTTGTTTCAAGTCTTATGTACAGATTCTGGGCACCCGAGGGTCTCCAAGATCTATTTTAGAACCTCAATAAGGAGACATAACCTTGATATTTTGTGAGAAATTGACAAATGTGAGGTGTCTAGGATGATGTAAACAGTTTCAGGACCAATCCTGCTGCTAATGGTGTAGGAGAAGAAAGGTGCGCTACCACTCTCTGCAGTACTGTGTTGTTCATAGAGGAGGCAGCTGGAGCTCAGGGAGGACCTGCCCAGTCCACACAGGCAGGAAGAGTGGTACCCAGAAGAATATCCAGAGCCTGGGCTTCTCCACCCCTCCAAGCTGCATCACTTCAGCTGCACCAGCCTCCATCTGGAGAAGTGGTCTCACGGTGGCCTGCAGCAGACATAGGAGACGGTGGGAAGAAAGGAAGAAACTAGGTTCGGGACTCAGCTTGCCATCAGTTCTGTGGCCATAAGGCATTAGAGGGGCTTCTGTATTGCTGTGACAGAATGAGACTCTGGATTTTAACCCAATAGGGTTCCCCTGATCTGGCTGTGTGAGCTGTATAGGAAGGAGGTCCTTGTGGGTGGCCTTCCTACAACCCAGGCAGTGTTGATTTGGGAAAAAATATCTCTGGTGGGTACAGAAGAGTAAATTTAGGACTCATCCACCAGTCCTGGACAGATGCTATGATTACATTTCAAATATTTGAGATTTCCCCTTTTCAGATCTGGTCAAGGTATTCCACACCACTATTCAGTGAAGTCTAGACCTGGCACCGTCACTACCTTTTGCCCTTTGTTTGACCAGAAATCAAGAACACGCTCTAAGATGTGTGGTCATAAATATGAATGGCGTTGCTATGTTCGGAACCCAGATAAGTGCTCAGTTAGCAGGATGTCCCTTCTTCTGGCCATCTGCTGATCACAGTCTTGTTCAGGGTTGCTCCACAGTAGCTAGGAAGGAAGGAGGACATTGTGAGTAGATGACAGGAAGGGACTTAGAGTACAGACCAAGAAAACTTGGCCACAAATGTGGTTCTGCACAAGCCCGATACATCATTTAAGAAGCTTCCCGCTCCCAACCCAGAGTTTCATTTTCTTCATTTGCAAAGGAACTTCCCATACAGAAATTTGTCCCTGTTTCTCACTATGCCTGTGCAAAGTGACTTCTCTCTGTGAGTCACAGAAGCCATGCATGGCCACTTGGGTGCTGGTTGCCTCTGTAAGGCACTTAGGCACTGATGGATCTCAAGTTTCTGAGGTGTGTGACCTCAGGCACAGTGGTGTGACCTCAAGCAACCACTGCTTTCCAAGTTCAGTTTCTTTGTTTGTTTGTTTGTTTTTGTTTTGTTTTTGAGACAGAGTTTCTGTGTATAACCTTGGCTGCCCTGGAACTCACTCTGCAGACAAGTCTGGTCTCGAACTCACAGAGATCTGTCTGCCTCTGCCTTCCTAGTGCTGGGATTAATGGCATGTGCCACCATCTCCCAGCCTCCAAGTTCAATTTCTTGCTCTGACAGATGGAGGTAAAAACAGCATCCACTTTGTTGTGAGGGTTAAATGATGCAGTACATAGATTTACTTAGAAGAGTGATAGGCTTCAAGTAGGAGAAAAATAATTATAAAGCAGGGGCCAGAATGCCGTTGCTGAGACAAAAATCTGAGAGAAGTTTTGTCCATGAGGAATAGGGCTCTCCCCCATTCCTGTTCCCCCTGTCTGTTCCTGCCACCTGTTGAATTTTTGGGCAGAAGATGCACACAGCTCTGTGTTTTTATTGCTACCCAAGAGCCCCTGTCTTCTAGAAAATGACGTTTATAAATTCAGGCCAAGAGCACATGTGTGCCATGTCTAGCTTGGTGTCTGGGTAATTAGGTCCTCAAAGCTTAGAGTTGCTGCCAGGATTGGGAGCTTCCTGCCAGCTCTTGGCCTGGTGAGAGGATGTTTCTCTCTGAGAATGTCTGCCAGCTTTTCCTGCTTCCTCAGTGATGGCCTTGAGCATCCTGTGGCTACAGTGAGCTTTAAAAGACAGAGACCTTTTCTTACCACTTGGTTATTTACAACCAGGTTCTTTGTTGCCGTCCTGAAGTTCTACAGAGAGAGCTAAGCTTTGGGGTAGATACTTTTGGCCCTGCCCTGGCCATTCCAACCGTATTTTGTAATCAAGATACCTATTATGGTTGGTTTTAATGTCAACTTGCCACAAATTAGAATCACCTGAGTAGAGAGCCACACTGAAGAAGTGATTAGTTCATGTGGGAAGACCCACCTAGATTGTGGGAAGCATCTTCTGGTAGCAGCCCACATTAAAAATAGCATAGCAGAAGGGAGGCCATCTTGTCATTTGCACACTTGACCTTCTCTCTTTCCATTGAGTTGATTTGCCCTGTGGTTGATAATGATTACTTTTTTTTTCAGATATTAGAATAAGTGTTTCTTGACTTTCATTATAGACTAGGGACTAACAGCTTTCCAGAAAACTTCAGGGCTTGCTTGAGGAAAGCCCCTTCTGTTTCCAGGAAAGATATATCCCATGATTTTTTTCAAGTCCATTTTTGTTTCAGATCCCAGGTCTCTACATGAATGGATGTGAGCATGGGAGCAAAGTGGATGGGAAGTCCTGGGCCTGAGGCAGGAGTCATATAAGGAGTCCCTAGATCCTTTAAATAACCCACTATCAGGTCAGGATTTGTTTCTTTATCCCAACTGTGTGATGATGTGGCTATCCTGCTTTGGAGAGATTGTGTGTGTGTGTGTGTGTGTGTGTGTGTGTGTGTACACATACAAGGTTTACCATTGTAATGAGTTACATATTTAGTTTATCAGTGTTGTGTGTTTAGTTTATCTTGATGTTCTACAACCATTATACATTTTAGTAACTGTTTCTTCATTCCAGAGACTTGAGCAGTGACTCTGTATGTCCCCCTTCAGGATAGGAGTAAGTTAGTTCCACCCTACTACTGTCTTACAAATGTGCCTGTCTGGACTCGCAGGGCTGCTGCTCTGTGGCATTGCCTTCTGGGTTTGCCTCTTTGTGATGCTAAGACTCATCTTCCACAGCAAATAGCAGGACCCCACCCCTTCTCAGAGCCGAATGGTACTGCAATCTCTGTGTAGACTGTCGGGTCTTATTCTTTCACCAGTGGGATTGCTTTTTAAGAAGTTAGTGTGTGTTTATCCTTTTAAATTCCCAGTTCCAATCTTGGGGGTTATTCCTAGAAGGAGAATTGCTGGGTCATATGATAATTTCATGTTTATATTTTGAGGCAATTTTTTTTACCATAATAATTATGTCATCTTAAGTGAGGTTTTCATTTCTCTGCTTCCTCAAGCTTGGTTCTTTGAGACATTCTAGGAAACACATTTTCGTTTCTTTGGTGAGCTCCTATTCTTTCAACCCAGGCATTAACCGGGCCAGAGGATCCTTCCCGAGCATGCCTGGAGAGAGAGAAGCTGCTGCTTCCGCCTCTTACACTGCTTCTCTTCTGCAGTTCTTTCTTTCATATTCTTATGCCTGCACGTTTCTTTCACAGGATTATGAGCTTGATAAGGATGGGAATCATGTTGCATTTGAATTTGAATAACTAGTATCAAAACACTGAGCCATGCTTCTTGTTCAAGGGCTGAGTAAGTTGTTTCTGGATCTCTGGGTTCTTTGTCGACAGGAAGAACCATTTTCAATCCTTGGCAGCTGCCCAGGTCTGTTCTGAAGACTGTCTGTTTTTACCCTGGGCTCAGGGTCCTGCATGGCCTCTTCTCTCCCCATGCTTTGTCTTTTGCTCAAGTCACTCACTTAGAATTCCTGTGGTCACGAACTCAGCAAATGTTTGTTAAGCACCTACTATGTGTTCGTCAAGACAATACATTTGCCTTCTCAGGGTTTATATTAGATGAGGGGAAGCTGGTAACTATCACAGAAGCTAGCAGTCATCATACACTTGAGGGGCAAATGCGAAGATGGACCTAGTTGGATGAGGGGCAGTGATCTGCATGCGGTAGCAGGGTTGCTCCACTAGAGGAAGACACTCTTCATAAGTAATGGAAGAACTCGGAAGGGAAAGTGGCCCTGTTACAACCCAGAGACTTGAAGCTGCCCTCTAGGGATGGACACGTCATTCTACCCAAGTCCTGAGAGATCTCTCTGCCTCCCATTAAAACACCTTTCTGTGGCTGGTGGGCATGGACATGCCATGAACTCTACTTTATTTCTTATTTTCATTATATATATTCATCACACATGATACTATGTTGCACAATGATATTTTCATATAAATTTGTGTTATGCATTGAGGACACTCCTCCATATCCCTTACCCTCCCTTTTCACACCACATCTTGCATTAGCCCGCTTGTTGCTCTAGACAATTAAGCTTTTATTTTCATGTCATATCTGAATTTATGCATATGTATAAAAATCCAGGAACCACAAGTGAGAGAAAACCCAGGATATTTGACTTTCTGAGACTGGCTTAATGTACACAATGTTTGCCTCCTTTTCCTGAACATGTAATTTTGTTATTCTTCATGACTGAAAACTTCCATTGTGCATATATATATATACATATATATATATACATATATATATATATCATTATCTTTATCCACTCCTTTGCTCTTGGACACTTAGGTTGAGTCCACAATTTAGCCTTTGTGAATGGTGTTGTGTTAAACATTGCTGAGCAAGTGTCTCTGTGGTGTCAGCTAGGGAAGCCTTTGGGTAAACAGGAGCGGCACAGCTGGATCAGATGGAAAATCGTTCAGCTTTTTGAGGAGGCTCCATACAGACTACCCTAGTGGCTGCTAGTTCACATGCCAATGAGCAGTGCTTGGGTCCCTTTTTCTCTCTTCACCACCTCACCAGCACCGTTTGCATCTTGCTCTCTTAATGTCCAGGTTGTGATAGAATCTCACTATAACCTTGACTTGCCTTTCTCTAGTGGCTCGTGGGGTTGTAGGCTAAACTAAAATGTCCATGTTTAGTGACTATTTCTATGCTATTCTTTGCAGAGTCTGCTAATTTCATCAGCCTAGTAAATTGAGTTGTTTTCTTGTTTAGTTTTATCAGTTCCTTGTATAGCCTACATATCAATCCTCTGACAGTTATATAGATGGCAAATGTTTTCCATTCTGTAAGCTGTCTCTTCACTAATTAACCTTTCCTTTGCTGTATAAAATCTTTTTAATTCATGAGGTCTCATTGTCAATTATCAGCATTATTTTCTGGTCGATCAACTGGAGTCCTATTCAGAGCTCCCTGCCTATGCTTATATTATGAAGTATTTTTTTGTTCTGGTTAACTTTTGTCAACTTGACACAAATATTTTGATCTAGGAAGACGGAATCTCTATTGAGAAAATGTCCCCATCAGATTGGCCTATAGTCAAGTCTGTAGGAAATTTTCTTGATTAATGATTGATGTAGAAGGGCCCAGCACACTGTGGATGGTGTCATCTCTGGGCAAGTGGTCCTGGGAAGGTGTAAGAAAAATTTGCCAGGTGATGGTGGTGCATGCCTTAATCCCAACACTTGGGAGGCAGAGACAGGTGGATCTCTGTGAGATTGAGACCAGCCTGGTCTACAATAGTTACTTCTAGAACAGGCACCAAAGGTATACAGCGAAACCCTGTCTCAAAAAACAAATGAACAAAAAGAAAAGAAGAAGAAGAAGAGAAAAAAAAGAAAAATAAAGAAAGAAAAAGGAGTACCTGGGTGGGGGTGGGGTGCTAGGGAGATGGAGGGATGACCCAGTCGTTAAAGGCAATTGCTGTTCTTGCAGAGAACCTGAGTTTGGTTCATAGAACCCACAAAGTGGCTACAACCATCTTTAACTCTAGTTGCAAGGGAACCAACTCCTTTTGCTACCCACGGGCACCAGGTATGAGTGTGCTGTGCACACGTCCATGCAGGCGAAACAATCACACATTTAAAATAAAAGTGAATATATCTATTTTTAAAAGGTTATACTATTTAAAGAGAAAGGAAGAGAGGGAGAGACAGAGAGAGGAAGGGATAGAGGAAGGGAGGAAGGAAGGCAGGCAGGAAGGAAGGCAGGAAGGAAGGCAGGAAGGAAGGAAACTAAAAGTGAGCCTGAAGAGCAATCCAGTAAGCAGTAATTCCTTCATTTCTGTTTCAGTTTGGGCCCCAGGTTCCTGCTTGAGTCTCTGCCTTGGCGTCCCTTCTTGATGAACTCTAACTAGTAATGTGTAACAAACCCTTTCCTTCCCAAGTTGGTTTTGGCCAGTGTTTTATCACGAGAATAGAAAGCAAGCTAAGCTATTTTAAATTGGTACCAGAGGATGGCATGCTCTAAAGAACCTTATCATATTGTTTT
>JAQHUG010000170.1:1045884-1065439 GCA_028555095.1 Dicrostonyx torquatus | reverse complement strand
TGCCTGAAGCTAAATGGAAAAACAATGAACTAATTTCTTTGGTAGAGAAAATTTCTTTTTCTTTCTTTCTTCCTTCCTTCCTTTATTTCTTTTTACATTTTCAAAACAGGGTTTCTCTGTGTATCTCTGGCTATCCTGGAACTCTGTCCTATAGACACTGTTCTATAGGCTGATCTCAAACTCAGAGATTTGCCAGCCTCTGTCTCCTGAGTGCTGGGATTAAATCTCCCTGCTGGTAGAGGAAATTTCAAGACTATGTGATATTAAATCTGTGGTATGGTAATTACTGATAACCCTTATGCAAGCCTACAGTGCAAAAAAAGTGGGTCACGAAGAAATGCAAAATGCACAGTTTGGAGACACAAAGGACATTAAGAAGCTTAATGTCACAGCCAAGGCTTGTGCTGAAGAGACCAGCAATTGTTGAGAAGATTAGCAACATTAAGTAGGTGGATCTCTGAGTTCAAGGCCAGCCTGGTCTACAGAGATAGTTCTAGGACAGCCAGGGGTTCAAAGGGAAACCCTGTCTAGAAAAAACAAAAAAAAAAAAAAACAAAACAAAAAAGAAGTCTGCTCTGCACTGGAGTAAGGGAAAGGTGCCCTCAGGGAAAGACCCAATCCAGTTAAGCTTCCAACTTGGGAAGGAGAGATGCTGAGACCGGGCAGCCTGAGGGAGGGATTGCCTGATGACCCTGCCAGGGAAAGAGAATGTGGACCGCCTTTGTGTTAAACTGTGAACGTGAAGCCAGAGTTGTGGTGGAGACTCCATGATGTTGGAGATGCCACAGCTGTGAAGGAAAAATCTACCCCCTCCAACTCTTGCACCCTTCAGGTCTCTGAAGACACAAACTTAGCAACACCAAACAAAAGCTGTCACTACTACAGTTCAAAGTGGCCCATCCCAAATGTCATTCAAGTGGTGATGGCTTTAAAGGCATAAAGAATGTAAGAGTGAAGGGGTTCTTGAGTTCATCCTCTATGGCTTGGGGGAGCTGTTGAGGCCAAGCAGGGGCAGGGGAGTCTTTGCCTGAAGGCTCCGAGAGAGGGGGAAAGGCTGTGAGAAGCCATTGTGCAAAGCTGGGAAAGTAAAGCCTAGGTTTCATTGGAGATGCCAAGATATTGGGGATGTCAGAACCATAGATATCTTCCAAGGAGCACTCCATACAGGGAAAGGAATCACCCCAAGAGAGAGATGTGTGTTGCAGGCAGTGAACCTGGAAGGCCAGAACCGTCTAAGCTCTTTAAAACTAATGTCCTAGACATCAGGTGTGGAGCTACAGAATGTGACGTATGCCCTGCTAGGTTTAGTCCAGCATTCCCTCACTGTGCTCCCGTTCCTCTATTCTGGACTGGTAATGTATATCCCATGCCTTTGTATGTTTTTACCTTACAGGGGGTTACAATTGAAGAGATTGTTTTGTGTCTCAGAAAAGACTCTGAACTTCGTTATTTGTAAACAGTGTTGGGACTGCCCAAGAGTATGGGGACTTTTGAAGTTAGACGAAATGCATTTTATTGGCCATGAACAATATGACGGTGTGAATGAGAAATGTCCATCATAGGCTTGGGTGTTTACAAACTTGGTTCTCAGTTGGTGGTGTTATTTGGGAGGTTGAGGGGGTGTGGTTTTACTGGAAGAAGTAAATCACTGGGTGTGGGCCTTGAGATTATGTAGTCTCACCCTATTTCCTATTTGCTCCCCACCAACTTGCTTGGTGTCTATATTCACAGGTGTGACAATCTTGCAGCTTCTGGTTCCCACTGCATTCCTGATGATTTACTCCCAAGCCTCCCTGTTGTGATGGACTCGTCCCTCTGAAACCATAAGCTCAAATAACTCTTTTTTCTTAAGTTGCCTTGGTCACGGTGTTTAACCACAGCCACAGAAACGGAACTAAGACATTTCCTTACATTTTCTTCTATAAGTTTCAGAGTTGCAGGTCTTATACTTAGGCCTTTGATGCATTCGAAGCAGATTTTTGTGCAGGGTAAGAGAGAAGACTCTTTCCAGTTTTCCCATCACCATTTGTTGAAAGTGTTACCTTTTCTCCGATCTGTGTCTTTTTACATCTTTGTCAAGGATCAGGTGGCTGTAGCTATATGGGTTTATAACTGGTCCTCCACTGTGTTTCTCAGATTTACGTGTTGGTGTTTGCGCCAGTCCCATGCACATAACAGAAGTCAGCTATGGAGATACACCAAGAAATACTCTTTTAATCTTTTGTGCTCGCACAGGGATTTTAATGCATTTTATGTTTCCGTGAAGAACTAGCTCGGGATTCTGGTATTGCTTTTGATAAGATAGCTATTTTCTCAGTATTGATTTGTCCTATCAGTGATCCTCTAAAATCTTTTCATCTTCTGGTGTTTTCCTATTTTTTTCCTTTGGTGTTTTAAAGTCTTCATTATTTTTCACACTGGGATAGGTTTACTCCAAGGTGATTTGTTTGTTTTCTGTCCCCCAGCCTGTTTCTTAGTTTGCAGGCAGAAGGTGAGGGACACAGCTGATCACAGGACAGCTGATGGATGAGAGAGGTTTGCAGCAATAAGAGCTGCCCTTCATTTCCTTTACTTTTCTGTCTTCTAACGTGATCTTCCTGAAACCTTTCTAACAGAACAACTTGAGGGTTGATTGTTTCAAGCATTTCCTTTGCTTTGTTCTTTGTTTCTTGTCCATTTCATGATCTGAACTGGAGATCATCATTTAACAATGACAGGCGGCCAAGGCACAGGAGAGAAGGCAGGGATTAGTCCTGATAGCTAGATAAGGCCGCCACTATCTTCCTGCCTTCATAGGATGACTCGGGCATTTGTGCATCTAAATGAGGTATCTGTCGGTTGTGATGGATAGAGTCAGCCCACAGGGGAGTCCAGGGAGCCTCTTCCCCTTCAATGGTGCTCAGAGGCCTGCATTAGGACCTCAAGTGGGAGGGGTGTGTCCCAGGCCTAAGGGAGACAAACTTTGTGTTAGGGTTCTCCAGGGACAAGGAGAGTCTGTTTTTAGCCTTCTGCAACATATGCACAATAATTGTGTGTGTGTGTGTGTGTGTGTGTGTGTGTGCCTGGGCATGTGCGTGCATGCATGCGTGTGTATGTGTGTACTCACATGTGTGTATATATGTGTGTGTGTATTTAGAGGACATTGCAGATAAAGGAAAAAACATTTGCTTTTGAGGGTACAATGGCCTCCGGCAAAAACTACTCAACACTAGCATCTCTGCCTGCCTGCTGGCACCTCTCTTTATGATGTAGCATTTCCCACTTCTCTCTCTAGCGTCTGCTGACTTCCAGTTATGGGAGTGACGTCGCCCCATCTCTTTTAGGATTCTTGGTCTATTCCAAGGTTATTGCCAAGAGCTTATGTAGGTAGAGATTAGGAGAAGGGAGGGGGAATTAAAGCGAATAGGAGTGGAGGGCATGAGCGTTAGACCTTGAGGATGAAGAAACAGCTCATTTTCAGGTTGTGAGATCCTCGGGTAGCAGTGACTAGAGACACTGGGAGCTCCAGCTCGGCAAGCAGGAAGACAGCCCGAGACATGGCTACCAGATGCTGGGCAAGTGCCTGGAAGTTTATGTTCCTGCCTGTCGCTGTGGGATAGGAGTCCTGCAGAAGGAAAGCTTAGGGTAGAGATGAGAAAGAGCAGAGGGCCTGGAGTCACGGTCAAAGGGACAGAGGCATCTGGGACCTCCCCACTCCCCCTACACCACACTGTAGCTGCTTAGTCACACAAGGCTACATTGTGACAACCACATCACCCGGTCACTTTGCTGAGGCTTTGGTGAAACAAGTGGCGACGTCTGTGATGTGCTGTGATGTGCTAGGTACTCAACAAATGGCCCCTTCTGTCATCCTGGGTGTATGAGAGCATGAAATGACCCAGCAGCAGGAAGAGGCTGATGCCCCAGAGAAGCATGAAGCATGGCTGGTGCATCAGACCAAGCATGATTAAGCTAATCACTGCAACCATGAGGGTAGCTATGAGAAAGTGCTGGCCATATGCCAGCGATGGCAGACACTCTTGGCATTTCCTCCTTACTCTATGGCAATCTCCCAATGGGGGCTCTTTCCCCCATTCTACGGATGAGCAAACTGAGACTGAATCTATTAACTTGTCTCAGGACTCTGCACTGGTGTGTGGCAGAGGCAGAAGTTAAACCCACACTTCCAGCGTTACTAGCTGCTCTTGTCTACCTTGTTCAGGCAAACCGACTGAGTCTCAGAAGTACACATTCTAGAGCCAAATCCTCAGGGTGGGCCATTGTCCAGTAAGTAGGGAGTTAGGGCCAGATCTGTCCAGGTCTGGATGACAGGTCTTGGTGACAGATATGCTGTGTTCAGGGGCCAGTCTCTCAGCTCTCTAGCCTATGCTGCTGCACCTGGCCAGGACATGAGAATTAAACTTGACATCTTTGTTCACTGCCTGGTGCAACCCAGGCGTTCCTGACACGTACTCCCTGGCCAGCCGTTGGCAGCCTCCCGACTAAGGCAAACAGTTGTGCTGCTGGCCTAAGAGACAAGCATGTTTTCTTCCAAACTCAGAGATGCCCATGTTCTGGGAGCTGTTTCCAGCTGTGCAGACCCTGCCAGCTGTTCATGGCAGGGTGGAGGGTTCCCATGGGGCTGATGTGCTCCCTCCCAGATATATCACAGCCAGGACTCTGAGTGGGGTTTGAAGATGCACACCCCACGTTACTGCCAGAGGAAACTGAAAATCGAACAGCAGTCCCTGGTTGTAAGGGAAAGGCGGTGCCTAGCATCAGCTAGGGCAGGTGCCCAAGTCAACTGGCACCCTAAGAAAAATGTGCCCTCATACACATCTCAGTGTGCGTGTGACCCAGCCAACATGGAGCTGAAGGTTCCTTTTCCATAGCCAAGAACTGTTTTGGGCACTCTAAGACATCCCTTGGTCCCTATATTTTGAGACAGCCTTCCTTGTCCCAGTATTTCTGTTTCTCCGACTCTCTGTTCTTTATCTCCTAGTCTCGGAGAGCCTTTTTTTCTTTTCCTCTTGCTTTGTCTGCATTCTTCCTGTGTCTCAGCCATCGCCTGTTTCCATTCTCTGCTGACTTTCTCTTTGCCTCTCTATTTCACTCTGTGTCTCTCCATCTTTCTGTCTCTGCCTTTCCCCACCTTTGTCTCTGCTTTCCTGTGACACTCTCCTGGAAATGCTGAAAGTGGCCGAATTGGAAGTGACAAACAGCACTACACTGAGAATCCACCCCCAGACTGCGCGCTTGCGTCCTCCCCCACATCCCAGCACCAGCTATTGTGTCGCACCCAGGCCCAGGGAGTAGAGTGGAAGGGCCTGGGGGGTCTGAGCTCTGACTGCTTTGCCATTTCCCCATTGGCTCCTGGCAGCCTGTGCTCTGCCAGCGAGCCGAGAGGGCTGAGCGACAGGGGGAGACTCTCATCCATAAAAGGGGAAAAAGGCTCCAGAACTGCCATTCTAAGGGGACTTGGTAGCCCTCACAGCTTCCTCTGTGGCACTTCTCTGAGCTAGAGTCAGGGTGCCTCCTGAATCTTGGATCGGTCACCCTACCACCCGACCAGCCAGAATACCAGGGACAAAGCAGTGTACAGGTAAGATCTGCAGGCAGCTCAGGCATTCTGGCTTTGCGCATCTGCCCCTGACGCCAGGCAGAGGGACCGGTGGGAGCTTGGGCTGGGAGAAGTCAGGTTTGGTTCTGCCTACTCAGCACAGGAAGTCGTAGTTTCAAGGCTAGTTTACAAAAGCCAGGTCAATGAGTCCTAAGAGCTGCCTGCCCTCTAGAACCCAAGCCCTGTACAGTCCTGGCTTACACAGGTGCTAGCTGTGCCTCGGCTCTGCCACACAGTGGTCCCCATGCTAGTTTCCAGGGTCTGAGAAGGGGCAACCTGGGCGGAAGACCAAGAGGTTTCCTTAATTAGCCTGATTTTAAAGGTTAACATCCTCACCGGACTTGGAGAAAAAGGACGGGGAACATTAATGAGGTCTGGGACTCGGCATTTGCCAAGGGTTGAGCGGCACCATCAACGTGTAAACAAGTGCCGTCCGTCTTTTTTATTCTTTCTAATTCATGTTTAATCGTTGACGAGGTGCTAATTTGCTATGATTTTACTCCGAATGGAGGCTGGGATTGTTTAGAGGAAAGAAAGTGGGAGCGTGGCTGGATACCCGGGACCGGTGGAGCAGAATTTTACTTTGAAAAGACTTGTTGCTTTCATGTAAATTATGCTGGAGGCGGCTAAGTTAGGTTGCAGGAAGCTTGCTTGGGGAAAGCCGTGGGCTTTCTTACAGCAATGCCGCCCACATCCAAAGAAAGTATTATGGAACCCCAAAGCTTGACACCGGTGGAAAGCTGGAGAGCTTCAGAGAAGGCGGCTCCATGGAGAGACCACTCCATGGTTGAACAGTAAATTCTGTGGCTTGTTACTTTCCCTGGATTTTTTTTTTCTTTTCTTTCTGAGAACCTCTCAAGATTTACAAGTATCCCTTAATAAAGCCTCCACGCTCTTCAGGTTATTGGATCTGGTTTCAAGCACCCTCCCACAGACAGCGAACTCTCATTATCGCCCTTCTGCCAAGGGTTGGTGAAATAGACACCATTCATCGTTCTAATCAGACAGGCATGGCTGTCAAGATCTGTTGCGAAACCTTTCAGAATGTCAATCCCTTTCCGTTCCTTCTCGTGGGGGCTTTTCTCCTGCGCTGCTCACCTTCCTTCCCTGGGCCCCTCACCAGTGCCTTGTCCCACCCCACTTTGCCTTTTGTTCTGTTTTTGCAGGTCATTCTTCCCTAGGCTTTGAGATCTGTGCGGGGAAGCCCTTGAAGCAGCCACAGCGGGTGAGTTATGGTGCTGGTGTGTGTGTGTGTGTGTGTGTGTGTGTGAATTTACTGACACACTCCTGAGCCTGTTGCTTTGTCCTCACTGTGCTAAGTATGCTGCTGGGTGGCGACTCTCCCTGACTCCAGGAGTAGCTGACAGCTGGGCTCGGGGTGTCACAGAGCTTCCACAGCAGCTGTGTGGTAGGCTCCCCCGGTCTGCTGCAGCAGGCTGCTCAAGTGCTTCGCTCTGGGGTGTTTGAGAAAGCACATGGAAGGCTGTGGAAACTCACAGGATTTCCTGAGCGCTACTTCAAGAATTTTCCAGGTACCACGTAAGAGTGAGTGGCCACACCTGAGCCTAGACTGAGTTTAAACCCCATAGCCAGCCTTCCTTTGCTGTGTAATTTTGCAACAATTCTTTTCCTTTGCTGGGTCTCAATTTCCTCACCGATATAATACAGATAATAATACTGTCCTGTCCCTCATATCTCCGTGAGGCTCCGATGGAAGGCTGTATGCACCTGGCACTCAGTAAATGCTACCATGGCCAACTCTTTGCTGATTCAAAAATGGCAGGCTTCAGAATGAGCCCCTCCCTTCCTTCTCTTATATGACATCTTCGGTCATCCCATTCCATGCTGCTGTGTGCTCTTCCAGGGAAATATGACTAAAAGTCAGATCTTTCTGGGGCGAGTGTTCCTCTCTACACCCCTGCAATGAAATCCCTCCCTGACATCTCATCGCCACCCCAGGTATCCTGGCCCAACTTTTCTATATTTTATATCTTGCCTTCATTCTTCGAGGGGTCAGTCATGGCTGACTGACTGAGGAAGGGCAGTCAGCAAGTGATTTCTCTCACCCGTTTGCTCATCTCGGCTCCTAAGTGAGTGGCAGATCTTAGGGGTCTGACACGGTGCTAAAACAACTTCACCGAGACAGAGCTGACCACAGTGGGAAGAGCCAGTGACATCAGGCTGAGCTGTGTCTCCAGGTCCTTTGCAGCCCAGCCTGGATCCTACTCCACGCCACCACCAGAACTCTCATATCTGAGGCAGGTGATGTGCTCTGGAGTTTTTTCCTCACCCTACCCCACTTACCCCACTAGCCAGAATGCTTGGCTACGAGTTGCAGACGAAGTCACCAGAGGTGATGTGTCCATGGAGGCTTCACCTGCCTGTGTCCCCAGTCTTATTCCTGTAAGATTCAATTTAGCTTGAGAAGGGTTTCCTGAGTTGTTACTATGTAGCACATCTGCTACATAGAAGCATTTACCTCCTTTTCCTTGCTTCCACTCTGTCCTGCCCTCTCTTTCCCCAGCATCCCTGCTCCCACACTCTTGTCCCTTTACTCTGACTCTTCATCTCTCTCCTTGACCTCTCATTCTTCGTTTTTCTTTCTCCTTATCCTACAAATGCACCAAATGGCAATAAGGGAGGAGAACCCATTACAAATCTGACCGCGGAGACACATTCCTTTAGAACTGCAGCTAATGATGTCACTGAGACTGTGACCACTGTGGCCTGGGCTGCAGGACCCGT
This sequence comes from Dicrostonyx torquatus, assembly GCA_028555095.1. Taxonomy (NCBI): domain Eukaryota; kingdom Metazoa; phylum Chordata; class Mammalia; order Rodentia; family Cricetidae; genus Dicrostonyx; species Dicrostonyx torquatus. Next base: position 1,057,095 of record JAQHUG010000170.1, on the reverse strand, counting down.
ATTTCTATCTGTCTCTGCTCAGTAAATGTGATGACCTTTGGGTAAGGCCTGGTCCTATGTCCATGCTTTGATACTCGCTGAAGAAAAGGTTGGCTCATTTTCTGCTCAGGACTAAAGCCATTCTGCAAACTGGTTGCCCATCCTCTATTAGTGAGCCTTTCTCAATAAGGAGCACTCTCCAGTTCGTTTCAGAGCCTTCTCCCAAGGTTGGCAGCCCCTTGGGAACTCACAAAAATGAACTTGCTACTTTCTAGTAAGGTGAAAAGTCCTAAAGTGGTTTCATCTTCAGGCGTGTGACAGTCTGGGGGTTAGCCCACAGGACATGCCATGTGTCCTTACACCTCTGGACAGCCGGTGCAATCGGTGGATTGTCATGCCTAGGTCCCATCTCTCTGAATAACTGCATTCCCACCTAAAAAGTGGGACTGATAGTGCCCAGAGGGTTAGGGTTAGGGTTAGGATTAGGGTTAGGGTTAGGGTTAGGGTTATGGTTATGGTTAGGGTTAGGGGTTAGGGTTAGGGGTTAGGGTTATGGGTTAGGGTTAGGTGTTAGGGGTTAGGGGTTTGGGTTAGGGTTATGGTTTGGGTTCGGGGTTAGGGTTAGGGTTAGGGGTTAGGGGTTAGGGTTAGGGTTAGGGTTAGAGTTGGGTGCAGGTAATTCATATCAAAGATATAAAGCATTTGGCCTCCAGTTGGAGGATGCTACGGATTCCAGTCCTGCCACCAGCGCTTGCTTCTTCTGCACTCTACATTCTCCTCTGAAGCCTGAGCCTATACTGGTTGCCTGCCTTGAGGGTCCATATGGAGGCGTCTGGCAGAGAGCAGTGACACACAGTCTTTGATAGATTTCAGGGTGGCTGTCACTGGAGGGTCACAGAAACATTGACGTGTGTCAAGGTGGGTGTGAGAGCTGGAGTTCTCCTGACTCATTGTGTGACCTTAAGCAAGTGACTTCATTCTTCTCTCTTCCCATTTCCTCTTCCTCCAAATAGAAATAATCATATGCATACATTGCTCCCAGAGATAATTGTGATGTTAAATCATGCTATTATTATTCCTCCCTGGCTTTTCAAATAAAAATGCTTGTTGCCTCTGGAGCCCCAGCTGACTACAGTAGAAATATCTCAGAGCTAGGTAGAGGACAAAAAATCAAATCAAAACAAAACCCACTCTTTCAAGGAACTCTAGATCAAGAGGGGAAAGAGTTCCTACTGTGTGCTGGTCCTTTAACAGATTCTGTTCACAGATGCCCATAGAGAAAGGGTGCTGGGCTGATGGGCCCATAGCTTTACCTTCCAAGGAATAGTGAAGTTCCAGGTGAGTGGTGACTTTTAATATATTCTGCCACCAGCAATGGCTCTGAACTTGTAGGGTGCGGGGTACAATCTGACTCTACTGTAATAAACCTTCCCAGTCTTCTTCCAGGATATGGCTACCTTACTATTAAATAACATGTCCACATGTCTGGAAACCCAGGAAAATGAGTTGAAACCTGTCAGATTTGTCTAGGTCAATGAGGCAGGACCAGCACACGTCCTTGGCAAAGGGTCAGATAGTAAACACCCTTGTCTTTGTGGGCCACCAAGTCTTTGCTTCAGCAGTTAATGATGCTCTTGTGGCAAGTAGACACCTGTGGACAGCTGTTGGTGGGGCCAGGGTTTTCCAGAAAGATGGAACTGCAGAAACCCATAGAACATGTCTGTGAATAGGAAGAAAAAATTTGGATCTTGTGATTATGGTGGAGGATAAGCACACCCCATGCCTCCACCTGTCTTCTGCCCATCCCCCTAAAGGCTGTTGTTACACGGGCCCTAAGTGTGGCCAAGGACACATTCATTTCATGAGGTGTAAGTGTAGAGGATTTGTCTGGGCTCCAGCCTACCCTCCCCTAGGCCACTGTTGGGCCTCACCTCAAGATTGCTCTTCTAGTTCTCGATCCACAGAAGGCGAAAGCCACTTTTCTCCTCAGTTTACCCAAGATGCTGTGCAGCATCCAGCTTCCAAGTCTTATCCATCATAGACAGCACAGATGGATTCCCCAATGCAAAGCTGGGAATCTCCTGCCCCGCCCTAACTTCCAAATTCTGTCCATCATAGACAACACAGATAGATTCCCCAGTGCAAAGCTGGGAATCTCTCTGCCCCACCCTAACTTCCAAATTCTGTCCATCATAGACAGCACAGATGGATTCCCCAGTGCAAAGCTGGGAATCTCCCTGCCCCGCCCTAACTCCAGAGCCACCTGATATTACTCAGTAATTTGTTTATCTTTTAAAGGTGTCAAACAAAACAAGAAAACCTCAGCTCACATCTCAAAGGGAATAAGAGAAAGTTTATTCTGAGGCTATTTTAAGTGAGCATGACCTGGGAACACAGATGGAAACTCCATGTTCTGACGTGGAAGTAGTTCCAGGACCTTATGTAGTTTCACAGAACAAAGAAAGTCACAAGTCAGGGCAAGTTTAAAATACACAGGTAGGTGCATCAGAGAGGCGGGTGCAGGAGATGGCGGAAGCTTTTCTGCAGGCCCAAGATGCCACCTGATGACATCCTTCGCTTTGGGGCTGGAAGCCAGTGCATCTACTAAGACAGTAGATTATAAAGGCTTGGTATCTATTAGTCACAGAACATTATGTCTGACACAGAGGTGGGCAAGGGTTGGTTGTTCTGGAGCCTGACACCAGCCCAAGATAAGACAACTAGCCTCTGCACCTGTGGCGGTCCGGTCTCTCCACAGGGCTGGACTTCTCATCAGTTCATTAGTCTCTGTAAATGCAGCTTCTCTTCAGGAGTTGGTGTCCACAAAAAGGAGGGAAGAAGATGGGGGTGGGGACTCAAGGTCAGTATGTAAAGACACATTCAACCTCAGGGATCAAATTGCCAAGTCGAGAGAGCTCAGACAATGGATTTCCCTTCTCCTAAAAACATTTATGAGCATGACCTCCAGGGGTTCTGAACTAATATGCGTACACTTGGTACACTGTAGGCTCCTGGGAGGTAAAGGCTGCTACAGAATCAGTATGATCATGAGGGGCACCAGCTCCCCCTCCCACATACCAGGCTCCCACTCAGGACAGAGAATACATTCAGCCAGCCATCTTTTCCTTTCGCCTGTATTCCACATAAGACCAGACCATCTCTTTATATATTTATTTATTTAAAATGCCTGGTGTGTGCCAGGCATAGGTTTAGTGTGCCTACATGGTCTCTCATCTGATCACTAAACAACCCCCAAAACCTTTGTTATTAGCCCCACTGTCTAGTGAAGGGAACTTTTCTCCAAGTGGTGGTAAGTGGCTAGCTGGAGTCTGCGCTCTGCTCTCCTACTGAGCAGACTCGGTGGCCTGCAGCAGGATCGGAGGGGCCGCCTTCTCACAACCATTGAACTCCTCTCATCTCAATTTGCTTTCCCAAGTTGTTTGAGTCAGCCATCCAAGTGTGGCAGAGACAAATGTTTATTCTGTGCTCTGCAGGGACAGTCTGTGTGTATGTCCCCCTTATGAATAGGACCAAAGTGAGATGCAAGTTCAATGCCTCAAAGGCTTTTGACTTTTTTTCCAAACAAGTTGGAAATAAAGTCCCCCCCCCCCTGGAAAACTCCCAGCTTTAAAATGTCTGTTTATTCACTCAACAAACTTGTGTGGAGCTCCTGGTCTCTTCTGAGCCCTGGATGGAGCTCTGGGAATCATTCATCTGTCACTCATCTATCCCTCTGTTCATCCATTCATCCATCCATCTATCCATCATTCATCCATCATCCATCTATCCATCTATCTGTTCATCCATCCATCCATCCATCCATCCATCTGTTCATCCATTCATCCATCATCCATTCATCCATTCACCCATCCATCACCCATCCATCCATCCACCATCCACCCATCCATCCACCCATCCATCATCCATCCATCATCCATCCATCCATCATCCATTCATCCATTCACCCATCCATCACCCATCCATCCATCCATCATCCATCCATCCATCCATCCATCATCCATCCCATCCATCATCCATCCCATCCATCATCCATCTCATCCATCATCCATCCATCCACCCATCTATCCATGCATGCATCAATTACACAAACTTCTCTGGTCCTCTCATAATGTTTCAAACAAATGCAAACTATAGCTAGGCCCACGAGGCTGGCACAAACTGGCCCTTGCCTCTTTTTGGCATTTAGTTCTCCAGTTTCTCTTTTATGTATTTTTCTCAACTGTGGCCTCCCTGTCATGGTCAAGCATAACACACACACACACACACACACACACACACACACACACACACACACTCTGCAGGAACTTTGCAATTACAAAATCCCCTCTTGTGTCAGATTCAGATAGTAAGATGTAACTATGTGTTGGGGCTAGCATGGGTGGCTTCAAGGAGGGATCATGTCCAGACAGACTTCCTGGAGGTGATTCCTAAGGCTGAGTTCTAAAGACTCAGTGAGAGTTAGTTAGGTCAAAGATAATAGGAATTGGTGACAGGTGTTTGGGACAAAGGGAATTCTGAATGCAAGGGCTGGGGATAGCATGCATTGGCCCTTGGTTATAGAACTGGGGAAAATATTGCTTCAGCCTTATTGGCTTGTCTCGAGGATTCCCTCATATTAAGCTATGTTCAGAAAGGCATACAGTGTGCACTCTGCAAATGCAGGCTCTCTGTGTTGGGAAGGCTGCTGGGTATAGGCAGAAAGGGTCAGACCTCTGCGAGGCATTATGGAGGCCGAGAGGCTGGAACAGAACTGGGTCAGATGAGAGTGTCCAGAGAGTCCCTGGCTACCATGGAGATTGTGTCTAGGGGGATACCAGTTTTGTATAGAGAGTTTGAAATTGGGTCTATTTTAGAGCTTGGTGCTTTTGGAAGTCCACCAATAGGTGTTAGAGACTGACACTGGATCACCAGTGGTTTCATTTGCTCAAATATTATAATGGGTTAGGTCAGCTATTACTAGTATCAGAAAAACAACATACACACACCAAAAAAAAAAACCAAAAAACAAGCCCCCCCCAAACCATGAACCTTTTATTTTGTCTGCATGTAAATGGAACATTCGGTGCCCAGACTTCTGATTTTCTCCTCTGAGAGAGCAGGGGAGAAACCCAAGGGATGTGGACTCATAGGGTACATGAGCATAGCTCTCTGAGTTTTCTACCCTGAGCTTCCCTGGGCCAGCAGTAGTTGAGCCCAGTCTCAAGAGAAGCACATGGACCTGCAGTTGCATAGAACTTCGGACAAAGTACCAAGCTCCTGAGCACCAGTTTCTGCTTCTCTAAAGCGGGTAGACTAGGCTTGGACTAGCTAGAGTCAGGGCTCTGCGAATTGTTGCTGGGACTCATGGAAGACTTAGCTGTTGGTGACTAAACCTGTTCTAGAAACTGCAGTTATTAGCTGGAGAGAATCAACAGAGTGGGCCCTGCACCCCAGCTGCCTGCAATAGAAGCGCCCCGATAGGGGCTTAGGGCAGGAGAAGCTCAATGATGGCAACTGAGACAATGGTTAGGAAGGCTCTGGTTGGGGAGCCTACTGTGTGCTTTGAGAAAAGAGACCTGTTCTGGGGTGTGTTCTGGGGTTTGGGCTCATGGGTGGAATCTTTGAAGCCTCTGGACATCAGAAGAGAAAGAGCAGTTTGCAGGAGGAGAGCAGACAGTGTCTCTTATCTTGGAGATAGTAGGTCAGGATGTCTATATGAGGAGGAGAGTAAACCCTCACAGTTCGGCTTGCAGGAACTACATGGTGATTTGACCATAAAAAGTTGACTGATGAGGCCGGAGTGCTGGATCAGTGGTTAGGAGCAAACACTGCATTTGCAAAGGACCTCAGTTAGGTCCCTAGCACCCATGCCAGGCAACTCACAGCTGCCTGTCACTTCAGCTCTGGAGGATCCAGGGCACCCTCTTCCAGCCTCCACAGTTACCTGAAATATATATCCCACTTGATATCGACATATAGTTAAAAATAAAATAAAAATCTTTTAAAAATTGACTGTGAAAGGGACAACTTTAATTTTTAATTATTGAAATATAATTACAAGATTGCCCTCTTTCCTCCCTCCAGTCTTTCTCATGCCCCTTCCTTCTAACCCTACCCATGTTCCCCCTCTCAAAAGGGACAATTATAATAAGCTTTCTTATAATCCATCAGTCCATCAGTCAAGTACTTACTAAGGGCCTGTGTGTTGGCTGGAGTCAAAACGCTAGGATAAGAAGCTATGACAGCTAAAGTCAGTGCCTTCGAGAGCTAACGTTCTAGTTGGGGAAACGGTAAAGGCGGGTACCTCAGCCAGTATGAGCCTGTCTGGCCCTGTGACATTTAGTTTATTTAATGCAGAAAGGCAGTCTTTTAAAAACCTGAGGTCAGTACTTCAGACAGAGGAAGAAAACAAACAAGGGCACTGAGACAGGAACAAACTTAGTCTGTCTGAGGTCCACAAGCAAGTACTGCAGAGAAGGCAAGAGATAGTCTCTGCTCAGTGTGTGTGTGTGTGTGTGTGTGTGTGTGTGTGTGTGTGTGTGTATGCATGCCTGAAGGGGGTGCACTGTTGTGATGGAGGGGGTACAAGTTACTGGCAGGTGAGACCTAGTCAATGAAGGACGAGGTAAAAGCTGAGAAGAAGCTCTCCAGGAAGAAGAAAGAGCACGTGCAAGGCCAGGAGGTGAGAGATTAGATTCCAGACCTTGGGGTTGGGGTGGGTTCAGGCAGAGAATGCCCGGCAGTGAGGCGGAGGCTGAGGCTTTACTCCACTTCATGGGTGCCATCTCTGAGTTACTATGCTGAGAAGGGTATTTTATGTTCCAATCCGAGAAGCTAAGGAGGGAGGCCAGTGTGAAGAGGGGGTGAAGGGGAGCTCTGGTCCAAGTGAGGAGCAGTGCTAAAGAGAAAAGGGTGAAATCCAGAGAACTTGTAAAAGCCAGAAAGAACAGGAGTGTGAGTCAGTAGTACGATGCTTGTCTACCATGTGTGAGGCCCTTGGTTCTATCCCCAGCACCAGAGAGGGAGGAAAAGAGAGACAGAGAGACAGAGAATGAGACTAGGAGACAGATAAAAGGGAAGAAGGGGAGGGAGGAAGGGAGGGAGGGAGGGAGGAAGAGAAGGAGGGAGGGAGAGAGGGAGGAAGAGAGGAGAGATCATTCCAGCTTGGGGACTCAGGTCATAACCACAAACCTTCCTGTTGGTGATAGCCCCAAGTGTGTCTTGAAGTTGGAAAGACCCAATTGAGCCCTGACTCCCTAGCTTCCTAGCTGTGTGGAACCATTTTCCTGTGCCTCAGCTTCCCCACCTGTCCAGTAAAAGCTACAGCACAGCCTGCCTTGCAGAGCTGCTGCGTGGATTGCGAACAGAGAAAGGATCCCAACATGCAGCGATTACTCAGCCCTCCGTCAGTCCTTACTCTGTGGCCTTGACTCCCACTTTCCCTCCCCAGCTTCTGTGTCCTTGACTACACAACAGGAAGGGGAATGCCGCCTTGTGCTGCTCCTACACTAGATGTGAGTAAGAGATGTGGCCTTGTCAGCTCAAGATAACTTCACCATCTTGTCCTTCTCCCTCTCCAGCAAAAGAGTGAGACAGAATGGCGTGGCCTGCGCTGATGCTGGCGGCTTGCCTCCTCGCGGTGGTTCCCTCTAACAATGCAGCGGACTGCCTGTCCCTATGCTCCCTGTGTGCAGTGAGGACTCAGGATGGGCCCCATCCCATCAAACCCCTGGTAGGTCTCAGCAAGGCTTCTCCATAGTTTTCTATTTGTGGGTGTAGCCCAGAGAAGGGAGGTAGCACATCTGGGCAGCTGCTGACTCTGCTGCACCTACCGCATTGTTCATGGCTTCTCCTGCCCTCCAATCAGGTGGGAACCAGGGTCTGCTGCTGTCTAGTACCCATTATAGTCCAGGCTTCTTCACCATGGCTCCCCTAGGCCTGCACACAGACCTTGTTTCCAGGCAGCCAAGTGCCTGGCAACAGGGTGTGGACCATGGGTGCTCGCTGTGCTGACTGCAGCACTGGGTACACATTCCAAGGCTTCTGTTTCTGACTGATAGTCACCTCAAAATTTGGTCATCCCTGTCAGGATGCACTTGGTGGGCTTGGAGCCTTCGCCCCTCTCCTGGGCCTGTTGGTGCTGCTCTGGGCCGTCCTCCCCCACACGCCTCACCCTGCACTGCAGGTGGACTGCAGCCGAGTTGGCTGTACTGTGGTGGACGACATGCGAGCTTGGATTCTCCCTTACTCTGAAACTGTTCTCCGAGTCTCACTCTCCTCATCTACAAACCAAGAGCGATTCTTGGAGATCATGATGATAAGTAGTTACTCTCTGAGTCTAGTCTATATCCATTGAGCTGAGCACAGTGTGTCCTGCTCACAGCGGGACAGCAATGTGGCTCTGTATGGGGACTCCAGCCTCAGGCCTTCAGAATTCAAGTCCCAGCATTGCTCACTACTGTCACTACCATTATAGTCGAGGTGACTGAATGCTCCCTACAGCACTATGAAGCAGATCCTACGGTCCCCTCAGCACACACCTGCAAGGTATGCAGAACCCTCCCATTTCCTATGTGCATCATTCCTGCTGTTCTGAACCTCTGTCTCTAAAGTGTTAGCAGTCCCCTCCACTCCTGGTAGAGAACTATACCCTTTGGAAGAGGGAAGGCATATGTGTAGGGCGATAGGAAGATCTTGCTTCTACTTTCGTCATTTTCACCCTTGCCTCTGTGCCTTTGGGATAAGTCTGATTTCTCACCTCTCACATGATGAAAGTCATTTGGTGTCATTACTTCTGTGCTCTTTGGGATTCTTTCAGATTTGCTCCCTGGAATGCCAGGACCTGGCGCCACCATCAGAGGAGTGGGAGAGATGCCAGCGCTATTTGTCTTTTTTTGCCTCCTCTGCCTTTGGGCTCCTGGGCAAGGATGACGTGGATAAAGAGGTTGCTTTGGAAGAAGGGTACAGTGCACTGGCCAAGCTCTTGGAGCCCCTCCTGAAGGAGATGGAGAAAAGGCAATTCCTCACCAGTGTCTCAGAGGAAAACCTCAGGGCTCTCTCGGGCAGGTTTGGGGATGGAAAGGAATCTGAGCTGCTGGTGGGTGCCGAGCAGTTGAATGATGGAGCCACGCAGACCGACACACTGCATTTCAGCGAGGAGGGCTTGAGGAAACAGGCCAAACGTTATGGCGGCTTTTTGCGCAAATACCCCAAGAGGAGCTCAGAGATGGCTGGGGATGAGGATGGGGGCCAGAATGGGGAGCCAGTAGGGCATGAGGACCTATACAAACGCTACGGGGGCTTCCTGCGGCGCATTCGGCCCAAGCTGAAGTGGGACAACCAGAAGCGCTATGGCGGCTTCCTTCGGCGTCAGTTCAAGGTGGTGACTCGGTCCCAGGAGAACCCTAATACCTATTCTGAAGATCTAGATGTTTGATGCATAACACTTCCCCACCATGGAGTTGGGTCAAGAGTTTCCCCGCGTCTCCCCCCACCCCCTTCCTGTACTACAGGCCACTTCTTCACCCCTTTGTGCTTGCCCCTTGCTCCATTTGGCATTCACATGAAACCATCTAAGCCCAACCCAACCCTGTTCAGCCTGTGAGTGAGCACAGTATTTGTTTGCAGTCAGTGACAGAGAAGATTGGCAGTCCCCGGGAAATAGGTCCCATGTCCGGCTCAAATCTGTAGGCCTCTAAACTACCATCAGTGGTGGTTTTTTGACATCAACCCAACCACGCTGTCCCTGTGACACCCCCACCCCAAAATCCAGGAAGATTTGTTCTGGATTCTGTGATTCCCCAAACTTCACTGATCACGTGTTCCTCTCAGAAGAAAAATGAGCAGTCCCTGACAGTGTGCATGCATGAGACAGAGTAAAAAACTTAAAACAAGAAACATAGAAATCCTAACTGCATTTTCAGCATTAGGGGCTCCTTTTATGTACTCTGCTCTGAAGGCCACGGGTTGAATGAAAAGCCTTTTCGGTGGCAGGGATTATGACCCCAGTGAGGCCAGGCCTCTAGTGGCTAAATGCTCAGTCTGAGCATCCAGAGTTCTCGTGGCTTCAAATGTGTCTCTGGGAATGCCTGCTCCTAGGCCCTGGGTTAGGGTAGTGCCTTCCCTAAAGGAGTGAAAGCCCTCTGCTCATGACGAAAAGCCATGAGCTTCTAAAGGCTGAAATGGTAAGAGGGGAGCAAAGCAAACCAATTTGTTCTGTGCAACAAATTCAGAATTTGGGCCAGTTCCCACAGCCCTCATTAAAAACCATCAGTATCACACTTCTGCCCCACGAGGAACTGAAGCAGAGTGGAGCCGAGGAGGCTAAGCACAGCTGTGTTCTTCGGTAGTTGAGTTGGCTACAGGAGCCCGAGCCATTTGGCTGAGCCATTTGGCCCAGCGTTCACACTGGCGCTGGGAAAGGGGATCCAGACGCTACAGCGGAAGGAGCGATGGTCCCACCTCAGCACTCCAGTGAGCCGTATTCCCTATGTCTCCAAATAAACAATAGAGTGTTCGAGATCAGCTGGAGGCCCTTGATTCCTATAACCCAGAATCAGACGCAAGGTCCTCCTTGGTTTCAAATCTCCCCATCATCAGGCAAATGTTTATATTGGTAGGTTAGGGAGATGGGGCTGGATGGGAGAGGAAACAGACTGGATTTGCATTTTTGCATTAGATGTTGTGAGTGGTCCCTCTCCACGCATAGGCCATAGCCTGAAGAGCTCTTTGTGTGTTCTGAAATCTGTAGATTGTGTTGGGATGACTTTATGTGCTGCTCAAATATCACATTTATCCAACTTACTTGGAATACGTGAGTCCTTAATAGGCCTGTGTAATTCCCTACTTTTCTGGTATAATAAATAAGATTATGCTGATGACTTGGTGTGTTTGCATGAACAGTAGTCTCCGGAGAAAGTGTACTGCATTATATATGCATATATGGTGTGTATACACCCACATAAGCACACACATGTACAGCTGCTTTGGAGGATTGAACCTGGTGCCTCACGCATGATAGGCAAACCACTCTACCACTAAACTATAACTCCAGCCCCTATCGTCATATTACAAAACAAAGTGTGGAATAAAGAAAATGAGGAAGTGAGTGTGTCCCAAACTCAATTCTGTAAACTGAGTCTGGATGACTTTGGGTAAGTCATCGACTTCTCTGGGCCTTTGCTGTTTTTCTGTCTTAGGAGCCACATCTGAATCTACTGCTATTTTAACTAC
>JAQHUG010000170.1:1014866-1038077 GCA_028555095.1 Dicrostonyx torquatus | reverse complement strand
CAGCATGGGCACAGGGTGATGTGAGTGAGCAGTGCCCAGGTCAGCATGGGCACAGGGTGATGTGAGTGAGCAGTGCCCAGGTCAGCATGGGCACATGGTGATGTGAGTGAGCAGTGCCCAGGTCAGCATGGGTACGTGGTGATGAAGAGTTGAGGATCTCATTGACTCACTGGCTATTAAGCTACTGGGAAATTATGACCCCGGTTCCCGGAAGCTGCTGGGTCTCTATCAGGGAAGCTATGCACATGGCAGTGTTTATGTAATAAATCTGAGTTATGTCCCAACAACCCCACCAAGTCAGAATATAGGTTCCATCTGCACAGAAAAGAAGCAGAGGCTCTGAGCAGGATGTCCGCACCCTGATCTGACTTGACTTTGAGAACAACGGAACAGAGAAAGGAGCAATGCGGAATTCAAGTTGTCTGTCATATCCATCAGAGTCAGAGCCTGGGCAGGCAATGAGGGCAAAACCAGTTTCAGAATTCAATTAGGCAATAAGGAAATTAGAGAAGGAAGCCAGCGGTGACCTCCTGGGTGGGTGAACTAAGGGCGAGGCAGGGACTGGGGAGGGGAACGTAGTCTCAGACTAGATGGAAGAGTTAATGAGATGGCCAGAACCCAATTGTCCACAAGATCCACCTCTTCTGAGAAAATGGAGTTCTTTGTTGACATGGCAACCAATTAGAAAAGGCTCTGCAAGTCTGTCAGCAGCAAGACAGAACCTGCACGATGCAGCTCAGCCCAGCCACAGGTGCCTCAGGATCTGACAGATCCACGACCTCAAACAAAAACGGCTCCATCCTCATGGACAAGTGAGACCAGGGCAGCTCACGGCTGTGATCTGTTCAGCTTTGGCTGCATAAACAAACTCAGTGGCTGAAAACAATTGTGCACATCAGAGAGCACCTCTCTGAGGGGTTCACCTGGGCAGAAATGGGAGGCTGCGGAGCTGGGAGCCTCTACCAGGGTTTACCCAGCTCCTAACAGCAGATCCTCTGGCCAGGGTCCCTCATCTTCCAGCAGGTTAGAGCAGCTTCGAATGCAGCCCTGCCTCTCAGGTCAGCACTGCAAGCAGGCAAATGGGAACACTGCCTTGGACATCGTCATCCAGTGCCGATTTTGTCACAAGCAATTGATCCAAGCCAGTCACCAGGGCAAGGAGGTGAGAAGAGGCAAGACCGCATTTCCCGGAAGTTTAGAGGGGCAGTCTGGCTAATGAATCTCAGAATCCGCTATGAAGCCATCCGAATCCCAGGATCCTGCTTCCTCACATCCCCCTTGGTCTTCTAGGACTAAGACAGGGACAAAAATCCAGTTGTCACACCTGTGACCTGGGACAAGATGGAGGAATGACTGAAACAGAGTGGGCAGGGCACACGTAGCAGCCACTTGTTCAGAAGGCCTTCCAGAAGTGGTCATGTAATGTTTCTGCTTTTATCTCACTGGCCAGATCTTGCTTACACAGTCACTTTGTTACCAGGGATGCTGGGAAATACCACCTTTGTTTCACGTATCCCAACGGTCAGGCAGGCGTGGCTACTTGTTTTGTTGCACACAGAACTTTTGCCCAGAGGTGACACAGTGTCCTAGAAGAGGTGGTAACTCTAATTCCCTTGGGCTGGAGAGCTTTTCACTTACTTGGGCAAATGCCTTTTAACTTTGCACACTTAGATATCTGCTAGGTAAAATATTTATAACAGCAAAGACTTTTTGCATAGAGAATGAACAGATGAGCCTTGTAACTCTAATTTGAAACTTGTAATTGGTTTTAGACTTGCGGTCACTTTGCAGAGGCCCCGTGGCTTCTTACACTAACCTGTGAGCCCTAGTGTGTGTGTGTGTGGGGGGGGGGCAAGAGCTCTCAAGAGTCACTGCAGTTCCAGTTCTTAAATTAGATTCTCCAAAGTGCTTAAACTTTGGAGAGTTTTGTTTGTCAAGTCAAGCAAGGAAAGAGTTTTAAAAGTGAGATTGGATACATTAAATTAGTAAGTCCTGTGTTAAATGTTGAAGATAATTTAATTAACCACATTTGCAAAGGGGCTAGATTTTTTCTTTTGAAAGTGACTGCATAGAAACAGAATGAGTTTTATAAATTCAACTTAAAAGCTTAAGGACTCATAGGATTTACTTTCTTAAAAAGGCAACTGTAAAGCATTGAATATTAGTTTAATAACAAGCACTTACAAATTGTCTTTGTTTCATGAGATCTCTGATCATACTTGTAATGGATTCTGTCCCTTTAAGGGAAAGCCACGCCCACTCCTCCTCTGCCTACAAGCCTGCAGTCATAGATTCATTCTCTCTCTGTCCCCACTGCTCTTGGGAGAGGCAGGCGGGCTTCTCCCACTCCCCCCTTCCCTCTCTCTCTCTTTCCTTCTCTTTCTCCTTATCTCTCCTCTTCTGCTTCTTCCCCTCCATAATCCACCTAATAAATTCTTATAACTTTACTATCCGTCTGGTCTCATGCTTGCCACCACTGCTGCCGCCGCCGCCATTTGCCATGCGCCGGGGACCCGCCATTGGGGACTGTCCACGTGGTCTTGTGCCACCCGCGGGGACCCATAGCAGCTGCGGGGCCCCTAATTAATTAAAAAAAAAAGAATAACAATACTCATGGCTAAGCTGGGGGTGAAAGTAACAAAGATTCTGTTTGTCCCTTAGGTTCACAGCATGCCAGCTTGGGTGGAGACTTTAAGACATTGAAATGGCTAGATTTAGTCTAATGGAAAGAGAACACAGGGAGCAGGCACAGAGGGCAGGCACAGGGGGCGGGCAAAGGGGGCAGGCCCTGGAAGCAGGCACAGGGGACAAGCACAGACAGTTACAGGGGTACAGATACAGGCACAGAGGGCAGGCACTGGGGGCAGGTTCAGGGGACAGGCACAGGTGGCAGGTACAGGGGGCAGGAACTGGGGGCAGGTTCAGGGGACAGGCACAGACAGTTACAGGGGTACAGATACAGGCACAGGGGCAGGTACAGGAGGCAGGCCCTGGGAGCAGGCACAGAGGGCAGGCACTGGGGACAGGCATTGGGGGCAGGCACTGGGGGAAGGTTCAGGGGTCAGGCACAGGGGGCAGGAACTGGGGGCAGGCACAGGAGGCAGGCCCTGGGAGCAGGTATAGGGGTCAGGCACTGGGGACAGGCACAGGGGGCAGGCATTGGGGGCAGGCGCAGGGGACAGGTACGGGGGCAGGCACAGAGGGCAGGCACAGGGGGCAAGCACAGACAGCTACAGGGGTACAGATACAGGCACAGGGGACAGGCACAGGCAGCCCTGTCCCACCTTGCCATGTCCACCTCAACAAGTTACACATTGCTCTTCTCTGGAGACTTTGCTTTGGAGCCAGTGGTCTGAGGAGACACCGTACAAGAGAGAAAGAGTTGGGACAGTCACCGAAGCCCTGAGGGGAATCCTTGAACAGAGAACAGTTCCCAGAGCATCCTTGGGCTCTTTGCCTAGGAAGGGACAATTTCTGCCCTAATAAAAACTGGAAGCCATCCTTACCACCCTAGTGCCAGTTCTTGGCAGGGATGCTGCTGCTTCCTGGGTTAACACATGATGCTCATCAGTCTGCTATTCTCCCCAAAACCCTCAACCTCAGCCCCAGGCCACAGACCAGTCTCTGACTGAGCCCTGCCTGGAAGCTGGCTGGAGTTGGGCCACAGCTGAGATTGCTTTCTTGTTCTCACTCCGTGATAGCGGGACTGGCTGCCAAGGAAACTGGACTGGTGGTCATGTTCCTACTCAACCCGTAGGCTCCTTCCCTTCCTAGATGACTCCCTTCCCCACAAATCCTGTGTCTGCAGAGGAGTTGAGTTACATAAAATCCAGGCACACAGTAGGTCCTGGATTTACTTTCCGCACCCTCTCCAGAAACCCAGTGTATTTTAATGCAAATTTTGATAAGTTTCAACAATCCTGCTCCTTTGCTCCAGCCTCCACAGCTGCTTCCTGACTTCAGGGGCATCACCCTAGGGCAGGAGACCTAAGCTCTACCAGAGGGATCGCAGCAATGACACATCCACCGCAGGGGGCAGCAACAAGCCAGGTGGCTGCAGCCAGCAGTATCTGATCTGGGCGCGCCCCCTTGTGGCAACCTGGGTCAATACACACGGGGGAGTTTTGCCACCATTCAGGTAGGCCTAAGAATCTCAATTCCAGCACTAAAACTCTGGGTTTAAGGCCGGAACTCAGTAGTGTACTGACTATGAAAGGGTGGTTATTAACATTAAGATGAAAAATCTTGGGTTTTTGTTGTTACTGTTGAAATAGCCTGTTCTTCAATGCTGTCGTTTTTTTCTGGCTACTAGTGAATAAATTTCCCTACTTTCAAAGAAAAGGAAGCAAGGCTTGAAGTACTCAGGCACCTGAGGACCGCGAGCTTGGATGGCTGCCTTTGGATTTCAGCTTCACTCAGTTACAAAGCAAAGCTCCTCTCCACCCATTCCATTATTTTCTCCACTTTAAAAAAAAATGAGCATGAAGATAAAGACAGGATCATAATAGGGCTATAGAGATGGTTCAGGGGCCAAGAGCAATTGTTACTTTTGCAGAGGACCTGTCTTAGTTCCCAGCATGCACATGGTGGCTCACAACCATCTGTAGCTCCAGCTCCAGGGGATCTAATGCCCTCTTCTGTCCTCCGTGGGTCAGGCATGAATGTGCTACACACAAACACATCCGGGCAAAATACTCGTACGTATAAAATAAAACTGGATATTAAAAAGGTTTGCCATACTTGGTTACTTATTCTTCCCAAAGATCTAGGGAAAGTTTAGAATAACAACCGTAATGGAAGCAAATGTGATAAGCCATACATTCTTAGGACTCTCAACTGAAATTGGCTCAAGTAGAGTAAAAAGGTGGCAAGGAAGATTTGATTCAAGGGCATCCATGGTGGAAGACATAGGGACCAACTCACTAGAGGGGATGTGGCAGTCCTCTTAGCAGGAAGGTGGACTGGACTCAGGTCCGGCTCTGAAGATGACGAATGAGGACATATATATTCTCTACATTACATCAGGTGCCTGACAATATCTGCCTGACTGGGTTGTGGATACCGTTGTGTGAGCAGGGGTTTCATAATCAAGGAGCAGGGTGGGGCTTAGCAAGCACAAACTCATCAGAGAAGCATTAAGGACAAGGGGTTTCTTGATAGGTTTACCACTACAGGCAAGCCAGCACAATGCCACTTACCGGACACCAGGGATGGGCATGTCTACAGACGGACAAGATGCTTGCTCCAACTGGAGTCTGCAGACACCAGGGACGGGTATGCCTACACAGAGACAGGATGCATATCCCAACTGGAGTCTGGGAGGACAGAGAACTCTAGCAAGCAGAGAACTTAGCTCCATCCATCCATCCACCCATCCATCCAATCACTTATTTTCTCATTTATTGATTTAATCACTTAATTGATCATTCCCTTACATCTTTACTCACTTCCTCCTCATTTCCTCATCCCCTTGCTCCATCTCTTATTAACACCTTGCCTAGTCCATATTCCTATCTGTCTGTGAATGAATCTATCTGGACCTCTCTCCCCATCGGTCCTCCATATATTCATTCATTCATAGTTCTCCTTCCTCCCTTTCTCCTCTTCTTCCCTGTCTTCCCTTCCACTTTTCCCTCCTTCCCTCCCCCATCTCCTCCTGCTTTCCATCCTTGTTTCCTTTCCCCCTCCTATTTCTTCACTCGTTCTTCCACGACGGCCCCTTTATTTCCATCTGCTTATTTCTCAGCCATTCTTTGAGTCCTCATGTTTACTCTAGAAGGTTCAGAGATGGTTTTAAAGCCCCGTTCTGCCTCTAATGCTTCTCATATCTAGTAGTGGAGAGGGAGAAAGGGGGGGCGCCAGAGCGCTGTGGTTAGACTGTAAGGGTGGGGGTGGGGCTTAGAGAGACCCTAAGTCCTTTGGGAGTAGTTGGGGATGGATGTGGGCAAAGGACATTTTTCAGCGCTCAAGTGTGAGTGGGTACCTACCAATGTGACTGGAGTTTGGAAACAGAAGATGGCAGGAGCCAGCAGAGGGCAGGTCCAGCTGCCTGAGTTCACCCTTGTCTGCCCCAGGGATTTCCTCCTAAGATTTTTTGGTTCTGCACACTGTGTGTGGCTAAGATTCATACTCTCTCCCCACTACTCCCACTCTGGCCTGCCTGAGAGAACAGCCATATAGTACTGTAAGCGAGCCAAGCTGTCTCTGGTGTCCTTGGTGACAGCCTACTCTTTCCCATCATTGTTACAATCAGTATCTCAGCTTCCCCTTGGTCTGTGCTTATACCCCAGGCTGTGAAACCTTTAGAGAAAGAACTTCTAAGTGGCTCCAGCAGCCCTCTCGGCTACTCTGCCCCCTGTGTTGATGGGTTCCAGGTCCTACAATTTCACTTTCCACTGTCAGCCAGCATGGCGTGCACTTAATCCAAAACTCAGTAGCTTCTGACTGCATCTCCCCACCGGTCCCCATATCATCTCCTTACCTCTTGGGGATCACCCAGACCTGACATGGCTGTTCCTCGGCCTCCTGAGTTGCCGCTCTGAAGCTACAGTGTGGTTGAAAATACATTTTAATGATACCCCTCTCCAGGCCAGGGATCAAGATCAAATCCCTCGGGCAGACAGACATTCACAGTCCTTTATCATCTGGCACATTCTGTTTCTCCCGCGTTCTGTCTTAGACATCCCCTTCTACACTCCCAAAGCCCCACCTCTCTTGAGCACATCTGCTCTTACTCCCCCTCCAGACAACTGCTGTTCATCTTCCAAAATATGACTGGTGTTCTGTCCACACTCCCCGTGCTTTAATGAATCCATCTATCTCCATGCAATAGGCTGAGAGCCTGTGATGGTTAATCTTCATCATCTCCTTGACTGGCACCTAGGAGATGCTCTTCTGAGAGTGGCTGGGAGAGTGTTTCCAGAGAGTTTTAATGAACAGGGAGACAGACCCTGCATATGGACAACACCATGCCATGGGGGTCGGGTCCTGAACCACATCGCAAGGGCGAGGCAGCCCCTGAGTACCAGCAGGCATCCTTCTCTGCTTGCTGACTGCAGCTGCAGATGGAGTATGTGCAAGCTACTGCCCTCTCGTACCTCATCCTGAGCTGCTCCAGCCACCATATGTGATAATATGCTTTTCCTTCCTAAAGCCACTGAGGAATTTTGTCCTAGTAACTGGAAGAGCATGAATACAAAGAATACGGGAAACCGAGCCTTCTCAGAGTTTTCATTCCATCTCCGTCTCCAGAACAGCATCTGGCAGACGGTAGGTACTCTGTGAACATAGGCAACTAGATTAACAAATATCTCTATGGATGCCTGATTCGGATTTGATTAATATGTCCACGGCATGTCTAGAAAATAGCATTTCATCGCCCTTCTCCCCCATCCTCTGTCTTTTATATTCTTAATCCTTCTTCCCCAGTGCTCTCTTGGAGGAGGCGTGTAGATGTCCTGTCTCGCACACACAGTCATTTGCTTACAGTACTTTGCCAGTTCTGAGAGTTTGTATTAACCATTGCATGAAGGAGTTCGTCTGACCAATGCTGACAGCAGCACTTGCCAATGATATGAACATAAATATTCATAAGGCAGTTTGAAATCATGTCTGTTTAGCAAAATGAGAGTAGTGGGCAACCCTCTAGGGGCGATGGCCTCCCCAGTCATGGACTTCTAACAAAGGTTATAGTGCATTCCCTTCTGTGGAGTGGGAGACAAAGCTAATCAGAAAGCTGTTAGTTACCCTCATACCCAGCGTGCCACTATTGCCACATCTTACCTGGCAAGGCTGTTACCAGCCTTCTAGTGCCATAAAAAGCTAGTTAACGGAGGCTGGCGAGGTGGCTCAGTGGTAAGAGCACTGGCTGCTCTTCCAGAGGTCCTGAGTTCAATTCCCAGCAACCACGTGGTGGCTCACAACCATCTGTAAAGAGATCTGGTGCCCTCTTCTGGCATGCAGGCATACATGAAGGCAGAATGCTGTATACATAGTAAATAAATAAATAAATCTTTTTTTTTTTTTAAAAATCTAGTTAACGGGAAAGAAATTTTCAAGTCACTTTCAGTTTGATTTCTCTGCATCCTATAACCTGAGTATGTGGAGTCTTCAGCGATGGGGTCCTACCATGTACTTCTGGCGGGCAACCAAAAGCAATGACAGAAGCCTACATTATTCTGAAGCCCCTGGGGCCTTCCTGACCCAAAATTTATCCAGAGGTGTTCCACATCTGGCACTGGGATTTTCATTGAGTAACATGACTTCTAGGAGTAGTATGATCTACCCATACAGAGGACCGCCATTCAACCTTTTAAATTTTTATGTGTGTGCATACATGTTTTCTTACATGTAATGGCATATGCACATTGCTCATGAAGCCCAGAGGAGGATTTTGGGTATTTTCTTAAGACAAGGCCTCTAACTTGGAGCTAAGCTGGGGACCAGGAAGCCTCAGGAATGTTCCACCCACCCCCTCCAGCACTGGGGTTACAGGTGCTTACAGTCATACCTGGTGTTGTGGTCTGAGTGAGAAATATTCCCCATTAGGCTATGTATTTGAACATTTAGTCCCCAGTTGGTGGCACTGTTTGGGAGTTGATGGAACCTTAAGGAGGGACAGCCTTCCTGGAGGAAGTACATCACTGGGGATGGGCATTCTGCTTCCTGGTCACCATCTCCACTTCCCACGTAAGACTGGGACGTGATCCTCACTCCACCTACCCACCTGCCATTACGGACTCTAACCCCCTAGAACTGTAAGCCGAAAAGAACTCTTTCTTCTGTCTGTTGCTCTTGGTCGGTGTTTAATCACCAGCCTCAGAAAAGGAACTAATATGCCTGGTTTTGATGTGGCTACTAAGGCTTAAAACTCGGGTTCTGTCTTAGTCGGGGTTACTATTGCTGTGGTGAAACACCATGACCAAAACCAAGTCGGGAAGGAAAGGATCTATGTGGCTTACACTTCCACATTGTACTCCATCAGTGAGGGAAGTCAGGGCAGGGACCTGGAAGCCAGAGCTAACACAGAGCCCACGGAGGGGTGCTGCTTCCTGGCTTGCTTACCACGGCTTGCTCAGCCTGCTTTCTTATAGAACCCAGGACCACCAGCCCAGGCACCACTCACAGTGGCCTGGGTCCTCCCTCATCAACCGCTAATTAAGAAAATGCCCTACAGCTGGGTCTTTGGAGACCTTTTTCTCAGCTGAGGTAGCCTCCTCTCAGATGACTCTAGCTTGTGTCTTTGGCATAAAACCAGCCAGCACAAGGTCCTCATGTCCGGGCAGCAAGTCACTGAGCCACCCCAAGCCCCAAGTTACCTTTTTAACAGCTTACAAAGCCGTAGGTCTCCACATGGTTTTTTCATATTTCCTTCGTTTGGGCTAAGCACCTCTCCACCCCTTCTCCCACCCCTAAACCTTTCCACGCTCAGCATTCTCCCCACCCATGTTCACATAACACGTGTTCTGCTACGCACTTCATCCCTGAAGCCTCTCTGCTCACCCCCTTCTCATGACCTTGTTCTAGCTTTCCAGCCCTCTCTGAACAATCAGAGCCTGCACATTTGAAGTCAGGGTCTCTGTGTGAGGCAAAACACATAGTATTGGTCTAGTTGAGCCTGCGTTTCCTTACTTAGCATCACATATGGAGAATCATTAACCTAGGTCGTCCTATTTCCTCTTATTAAATACTTTCAAAACCCCTGGAGGGGCCCTTTATATGCCAATTTTGTCCTTGGGTTGGTATATTGAGGTTTATACATGCTTCAAGATTTTTTTAAACTTATTGTTTAATAATTTTGAACTTATAAATAGCCTAAGAGTAATATACTTTGTTGCCCAAAGTTAGCAGCCATAAGAGACAGTATTCGAACCCAGGGCTTCT
Source organism: Dicrostonyx torquatus (assembly GCA_028555095.1). Taxonomy (NCBI): domain Eukaryota; kingdom Metazoa; phylum Chordata; class Mammalia; order Rodentia; family Cricetidae; genus Dicrostonyx; species Dicrostonyx torquatus. The sequence goes on along the minus strand of JAQHUG010000170.1, from coordinate 1,028,195 downwards.
GTGGCTTCAAAGCCAGTGCCATTTCTTTTATGAAACTTCGGGTCACTATTGTTACTTGCCCATTTCCAGTTGTTTGGGCTATGAGTGCATGTCCCACACTTTGGACTTTGAGCGGCTCCACCGTGGCATCCTCCGTATTTAACGAGGCCCTGGTTGTGAGGAATGAGATGCTGAGAGAGAATTTTCACTGCACAAGCTTTGTTGACTTCTCTGTTTACACGGTCTCCTGCCTCCTTCCATCCGCACCTGGCTATTAAGTGGGAGGTGCGCAGCCAGCGGCAAATGTGAGGTCTAATCAGCAGCTGGTACCCGTGAGCTGCACCTCTGCTTCCAAAGGACGGGAAGTGTGGAGCATGGCCAAGGCTGGCAAGCTACCTAAGCACAATTTTTGTTGAGGAACTTGACATCTTTATTTTAAAGACCTTAAATATTGGGAGGGCACATCCATCTTAGTAGTCACTGTGAATCATAATTTTGTTAATCTGGCATAATTTCAAAAATGTCCTCGTTTTTTTATTTTCTTTCCTTTTCAACCTCATTTCAACTTTCCTTGAAATAGTAAGTTTAATTCATGAAGATATTTCAAACATGCCTTTCCAATGTCTGAAAACTGGAGTTACAGAGGGTTGTGAGCTGCCTCGTGGGGGCTGGGAACCGAACCTGGGTCCTCTGCAAGAGCAGCCAGTGCTCTCAGCGCTGAGCCCTCACTTCTGGAACAATGTTTGTATTTCAGGAACCAATAATGTGGAACGTTAATGAGACTGCAGAAAAAGACAGTCTTGTCTGAGCCTGGTGCCCTTCTTCATCAGTTGCATGTTTCTGCAAGACCGTTTAAAAATTTATCCAAAGCTCCAAATATAGTTGTATGTTTTTCCTCAACAATTTGCCTTTGGCACATTCCTTCCTTAGGAACCGACAGACAGGTGCGCGGAGTTTATCTGGGGGAACTGTCATCAGCAGTGCTAGGAGGTAGGAAACTGGGGGCCACATCAATGCGTCAGTGTGAAGGGCAACCGTGTAGCCTTTCCAAACGAAACAGAGCAACATTTATAAATGGTTATAATAAATCCCAATTATGAAATTACAGGCACAAGCATCATAACAATGTTTCCTCTGTGTTTTACTAATTTAGTGAGGTCATGCAGTTCTTGTAATAACATTTTTTAAAATGAAAAATAAGTTTGTACACTATGTTCTGATCAGTTTCCCCTCTCTTTCTCCCTCAAATCCTTCCCACCTCCCCACTCTCCCAACCCCATGACCTTTTCTCTCTCTTTTTCTTTAGAGAGTGAACAGGCAAACAAACAAAAACCCCAAACAAACAGGACTAAAAATGAAAAACACAAAATAAACTAAAACAAAACACAAGAAACACACACAACCCATAAAAACACAAAACCATATTATACAAAAAAAAAAAACCAGGCAGACCAAAAAAATGCCCAAACAAAGCAATATGAGGCAAAAAGTCTACAAAAATACTATTGAGTTTGTTTCTTGTTGCTGGGCATGGGGACCGCCTTTAAGTGTGGCTCATATAACCCAAGAGACTCCATTGGAGAGAACTAACTTTCCCTTTGCAGGTGGGTATCAATTGAGAGAGCCTCTTGGTTAGGGGTGGGATCCAGCATCCACCTCTCCTCCCAGTGCTTAAATGCTGTCTGGCTTGAACCTGTGCAGGTTTCCTGCTTGCCACCCCAGTCTCTGGGAGTTCACATGTCTGTCAGTCCCGCTGTAGCTGGAAGACGCTGTCTCCTTGGTCTACCATCTCTGGCTCTTAAAATACTTCTGCGTACTTCCCCACGGAATCCCACTTAGGACTAAGTATTTCACAGTCTCGCTCTCTGCATGCTGTCCAGTTGTGGGTCTCTGTGGTAGTTCCCACCTATTGAAGAGGAAGCTTCTCTGGTGACGGCTGAGTGAGGCGCTGGTCTCTGGGTAGAGCAGAATGTCATTAGGAACCATTTTACTGCTGTGTTCCTTTAGCAGAACAGCAGCCTTTGGCTTGGCCCTAGGCCCATGGCCAATGTGCTAATCTTAGGAGCAGAAGGTAAACCCGAAGAGTCTCTCAGCGTGATCTTCCAGTCAGTAGGCAGCAGGTGGCAGAGCTGGATTCTAAACCCCGTTGTTCTGTCCCGAGGCCACCAATCCCCCAGAGCAGCAGAGTCTCACAGCGCTTAGAACTTGCTAGCAATGCTAATACCATGGCCTGCTCTCCTTCCCAGAAGCTCTGGGGTAAGGCCTGGCAATAGTGTCTGAGCAAGCCTGCTGGGAGTAGAACCACCATGTAGCTCAACTCCAACTTTCCTTGAAATGATGTTGAAAAAAAATCCTATAAGGTGGCAGCGCTGGTGAGATGGCTTGCTGGGTGACAGTGCTTGCTGCACAGGCCTCATGGCCTGCATTTGATTCCTGAAACTCACAAAAAAGTTGGAAAGAAAGAATCCATTCCCCAAAGCGCTCCTCTGGCTTCCAGCACATGCTGTAGCACCCTCTACCCATTGTCATAAATAGATACATAACCATTTAAAAATATCTTGTAAGTGAGTCAATAAGATACTAACAATGGGACTGGAGAGATGGCTCAGTGATTAAGAGCTCCACCTGCTCTTCCCGAGGACCTAGATTCAATTCCCAGCACCCTCATGGCAGCTCACAACTGTCTGTAACTATACTTCCAGGGAATCCAACATCCTCACACAGATATGTATGTGGACAAAATACCAATGTACATAAAATAAAGTTAAATAATTTTTTTAAAAAAAAGAAATGAAGGATATTTAACAATGTCATTTCTAGATAATGTAAGTTTTGAGTGATTTTTTTTTCCTTTCTCTGTCTTCCCCTCTCCTCCTCTCCATGACATGTTTGTAATTTCCAAAAGGTAGCAAGGTAAAATAAAATACATATTCTTGCAGGAAAAGGAGGAGGAGGGGAAATAGACAGAACTTGGAGAGTGATGTGCACTTGCAGGAAGGGACCTGTAGACAGAATCTTTTCCAGGAGCTTGGGTGGTATTTGTGACATTGTGGGGATCCTCAGCCATCTTGCGATAGAGACACCCTGTGACTCAGCAGGTCCAGATGGCTGACATTTGGCATTTCTACCCAGCTCCCAGCCCCTGCTGCTGATGCTGGTCTAGGGGACCACATCCTGAGAAACAAGGAACCAGAGAAACTTAAGCTTCTGACATAATGCAAGCTCCACGATGAGAAGAATGTGCTTTGACAACGTTCCCAGCTCTGAGAACTGGAAGAAGAACCCTTAGAATGTGAACAGCTGAGGGTCCAGGAAGCTAAGTTCTGGTTCTGGCCTTCCGCTCTCCAAGCCTGCCTCTTGTGATGTACTTCCTCCAGCAAGGCCAACCACCTCATCCTCCCCAGGGATGCAGGCATCACCTTCAGCCAGCTGTGACCTCTCAGTGTAATGCCTGGTACTGGGCAGGGTGACAATTCTGGGTATTGATTCAATATGTAATGCCTACTAGGCTAAGGCTAGGATCGCCAAAATTTGAGTTTTGCTTGAAACAAAAAAAGTATCAAGAACTTGCCAACACCAGCCAGGCTGGTTCTGGGAAGTTCAAGGAAAGATGTCAGGAATATCTAGGTTGAGGTTCCTGTAGAAATATTAATCATCCACACGGGTTGCTTGCTGCCTTTGGATTGCAGGGTAGGCTTGTAAGTCTGAAGAAAATTATACACTCTTGATATTCTTCAGCCCCGTACTATATAATGATAAATTATACAGTTATAGACCTCAGCCCAAGTTATAACAAATTATACCACAGTGTATAATTATCCAGCACTGCACCATGTAATAATAAATTAGACAGCTACCAACCTAAGCTAAGATTCCTGGAAGAAACAGCAGAACCAGCAGAATTCATTGGCCTAGTCCTCTGACAGAGTCCTTGTCAGACAAGTCAAGTGTCAATGGAAAGAGGAAGTGACTGATCCCTTCTTTTCCTGCTTATATGGATGCTGCCTTGGCTGTGGGCACACACTTGGCCACAGGGTTCTGGATTAATTTAGAATCCAGCACTCTGACATCCTTGGATAAAGGGAACTGCATGCAAATGGAAGATGATCCACGGTTATGTTGCCCATCCTGGCCTGCTTTGCCTGTCACATAGTATGTTAGTCGCTGAAACTGATCGTTTTTGTAAAAGATAAAGGTTTGTAAGTGAGACAGCCACATGTGGGGTGGGCCCATTCCCAAGTCTGTTCTGAGAAGCAGAATTCGGAATGTTCATGGGTTATAGTGTTTTGAATAAGAAATGAAATCATTCATAGACTTGGGAATTTGAACGCTTGGTTCCTAGTTGGTGGCTCTGTTAAGAGGGTTTCGGTGCTGTAGACTTGCTGGAGGAAACACATCACAGGGTTTGGGAGCTTAAGGCCTCATCCTGCTTCCAGTTCAGACTCTTTGCTCCATGAGTGCTCAGCATCCAGTCCCAGCTGCCATGCCTGCCGCTTGCTGCCATGCTTCAGCACTGGAATATATATACTCTTAACCCTCTGGAATTAGAAGCCCCCCAAAACTCTTTCCTCTAATTCTGATGTTTCTTTACTTTTTGTCCAGCTGACCTGTGTCTTAGAGAAAGTGTGGTATTGATATTGCCTACTATTAATGGGTTGGTGTTAATCTGTGTCTTTAAATCTAGTAGCAGATTTTTTGTTTTTTTATTAAACTATGTACTCTAGAATTTGGTGCATCTATGTTGAGGCTAGTAATGCCTTCTCAGTTAACTGTTCCCCTGTTTAGAATGGAGTGTCCCTCTTTATCTCTTCTGGTTAGCTTTATTTGAAGTCTACTTTGTCAGATAGTAGGATAGCAATGCATACTTGATTCCGTTCCCATTTGATTCAAGTACTTTTCTCCATCCTTTTACTTTAAGGCAGGACCTAACTTTAAAACAAAGATGTATCTCTTTTAGATAACAGATAGGTGGACTTTGTTTCTTGATTCACTCAGTCAGCCTTGGACATTTGATTGGGGAATTGAGGCCGTTGATATTTAAAGTTATTATTGAAAGTTGTGTTTTAATTATGGCTGCTGTGTTGTTGACTTTTGGTATTGTTTATATTCTTGGTGATATCTTGTGTTTTAATAATTGTGTCTTCATATGTCCTTCTATGGCCTCTCTACTGGGCTCACTCATCTTTTCATCCTGAATAAATCTTTCCTGTATTTTCTTTAGGTTGGTTTATTGGCTATAATTTATTTAGGTTGTTTATGTTGTAGAGTGTTTTTCTTTCTCCTTCAATTATGGCAGATAGATTTTCTGAAGATACTAGTCTATGTTGTTAGTCATAGTCGTTTAGTACTTGGAAGACATTGCTCTAGGTTCTTCTGGCTTTCCAAGTTTCCATTGAGAAGTCAGTCGCTGTTCTGAAGAGTTTTCCTTTCTATGTGTCTTGTGTGTCTCTCCTTGCAGCTTTCCTTTGTTATGTATACTTAGTGTTTTAACTGTGATCTGCTGTGAGCATTTTCTTTTCTGGTCTTGTCTACTTGATGTACTTAGTACTTCTTATATCTGCATGGGTGTGCCTTCCCCGAGTTAGGAGAAGTTTTCTTCTATGATCTTGTTGAAGATTTGGTCTATGCCATTGACTTGGGATCCTTCTCTCCTATCTAAACCTATAATTTGAAGGTTTGATATTTTTCATGGCGTCTCTCATTTCCTGTGTGTTTCTTTCCTGCGATTTTATTTTGTCTATATTCCTTACTTATTTTGTCTAGCTCCTCTACCTGGAGTCCTGGAATCTTCCTTCTGCTCTAGTCCCTCAGCTTCTAAGGCTTTCCTTTGAGTTTTCCAGTTCGAGAATAGGGCTTTCAGTTCTATTGTCTTCATCCTTTCCATCAGCCTTAACGTTTGTGTTCTGGGAGCATCATTCAGGTATTTATTAGCCTTAAACTCTTCCACCTTACTTTCATTGAACTGTTTCTTTGTGTCTTCTTTAAACTCCTCAAATTACTTATGAAGTTTATGATTGTTCTTTTAAAAACCAATCCTGGAGTTCACCTAGGTAATTCTCATTGACAAACATTTCTGTAAGACTTCCAGGTTTTGAGAAGATACTGGTTTGATCTTTCATATTGGTGGTATCCTTGAGATGAGATCTGGGCATGTGAATTTACTTTCTTAGTTCAGGCTAGACCCTGCAGGAGGACATGGAAAGTCTGGGTATCTCTCTTTTATTTTAATAGCATATTAAATATACATGTGATATGATTCCATTGTAATAAAATGGGTCCAAGCAGCACAAAGGGATGAAAAAATGAAAGTAAGTACTTGTCTGCTTCCAGTGGGCAGGTTTCTGGGAGGAGATGGCGTTAATTGCGTAAAGGGTGAAGAGGACTTTACACAGTATGCAGGACACCATATCATGGGTGAAAAAAGACAGTCCCTGGGGACTATTAATACCTTCCAGATGACAATGAAAGTTAGGCAGGAGGTGAAGTGTGCCCGTGAAGGTCTCATGTAGAAATCTGGCTCTATCCTGAAGGGCATAGGTCCCTTGAGACCCTCTCCGCTCTAGAGTGTAACCTAAACAGTAAACCTGAGCCTTGCAAGTATCTGCTTCAGCTAGGCTCCTGTGTGTTCACTAAGTGCTTATGCCAATGCTCTTCCTGTGGCTTCTGGAACCTGCTTAGCTTTATAAGCCCCCCAGCAAGGGGACTCCAGAGGTATCCAGATTCATGGAGTGAGCAGCTACTGCATTCTAGCCTCTCCATCTTGCAAAAGGCCCTTGTTGGATTACCCAGCCCCTGTCATGTAAGGCAATGTTATAAATCCCGTTATAGTATGTACATATTGAATCTACTGGTTCTGTCACTTTTGAGAACCCTGCCTAATCCTCCAGCACAGTTTTAGAAAGATAACATGAAGCATCATCCAAACAGCCCCACTGCCAGCACTAAAAACAAATTGGCTCATGCACACTGCTTGAGAACCGTCAGAATCTTAGCTACCCACTCCTTCCCCAAAATGAACTAGAGAATAAGATCAAACTGAGGGGAAGCAGTAAAAGGGTGCTTCGATCTCAGCTGCGGTGGCTACTGGTTAAAAAGGAAACCTTGGCAGCAGAACCAACTTGGAATAGAAGCCAGTAGATCATTGACCAGCAGGTGGTGGCTATAACCAGGAACTCCAAGCGGATGGGAGATAAGAAAGCCAGGTGGGTCCCTCAGAGGTCAGCGACTCTCTGGGTTTCTGGTATTCAGAGAGGTTTGAAGAAGGGTTTGCCACAGCCTTTCAGCACCTGAAACTGCAGGGTCTGGCTTCATGGCAGTCTCAGGGCAGGGCCTTGCTTTCAGGTAGAAAAGTCAATTCTGCGTGATTGGAAGAACAGAGGTAAATAGGCCCCCTTCCAGGGTTGATGGCTTCTTGCTGGCTCCTCCTGGAAAAGGAAGGCCCCTAGCCAGTGGTTCTCAACCTGTGGGTCTTGACCTCTTTGGAGGTTGCATTTCAGATATCCATATTATGATTCGTGACCGTAACAAAATTAGAGGTATGATGTAGCAATAAAATAGTTTTATAATTGGGGGGTCACCACAACATGAGGAACTGTATTAAAGGAGGTTGAGAACCACTGCTCTAGGCAGTCTTAGCCATTTTGCTAAGTTTCTTCTGAGTTTCTTCTGAGCTATTGGTAACTCTGTGCTGCATCAAGAAATCCAAATGCATTTGCAACTGCTGGGTTTGTGTCAGTGACAGAGGGTGCGGGCAGAATGTTCTTAGGAGTGCAGCATCTGAGAGTGAGCCAGATTGATGCGGGCAGTGTGACATTCTGGGAATAATGTTCATGGCTCTGACCCTACCATCTCACTTCTTAGAATTTTTGTGCAATGGTATTTATGACAAAATTTACTATTAAGTAGGGAAAATAGAAATAGCACAAATCTATATCAATGAATTTTTAACTTAAATTATTGTAGAGATAACCTGTTTCTCTCTTTTAAACTCCATCCTCATCACCTGGACCTACAAAAAATACCGTGAATGTATGTTCCTAGCTGGAGGTGGCCTCCAGAGTCCCACCACCCTCAGAAAATACCATAGAGGTATGTTCCTAGCTGGAGGTGGCCTCCAGGGCCCCACCACCATCATTTGTCTCATGGCCTGGGTGACTCCAGGAGTCTAATGCTGTCTACCCTTCTCCACTGGTGTCCCTCTAGGCCATTTATATACACAGTCAATGTTCCCACCCCAGTGTTAACATGTTGTTCAGGATAAAGTTCCAGCTCCTCGCCAGGTCCTACCTCATCCATATCCTTCAAAATGCTCATTCTCTCCCTCCTGGAGCTCAGTTTCACCTCCCAGGCTTAGCCCCTGCTGCTGCTATCTTGACTATGCTATTCCCTCAGCTTCTCCTTCTCTTTCTCCAAGGAGAAGTGTAAATGTCACCTCTCCATTTCCATCTCAGGCCCAGTATCTTTCCACAGCTTTGCCTATCATATTTTTGCATAATAATCAACATAAGGTAATGTATTCTCAATTGATTGTGTTCTTATCTCTCCTACTAGAACTGGGAATAAGGATTTAATGGACCATGAGTCCTTCTCTGGTAACCTTGCTTAGAAGTTGTTCACTCGAGTTGCTGCTGCAGGGAGATGATGACGAGCTGGAGAACCACAACACAGGAGCATGAGCAGGGCCCAGACCAGGGACATTTGCAGAAGCAGGACAGGGCCAGTGACCTAGGCCAGAGCGGGCCTGAGGTGGTGAGCTCCACAGAAGCTGGCAACCTAGGCCAGAGAGGGCCCGAGACAATGAACTCCCTGTGGATTTGCTCCTGTAGCAGGTACAGGGGAGCAACTGCTGAGCAAGTGGGCCAGAGCCAGAGACTTCTGCAGGTCCAGGCATGAGTCTGGGACCTTCGAGGGAGTAAACCTGAGCCAGGCCCCCTATGGTCCAAGTGTGAGTCTGGGATCTTCAAGGAACTAGGCCTGAGCCAGGACCTCTGAGGGTCAGATGTAAGTCTGGGGCCTCCGAGGGAGTAGGCAGTAACCAAAGATCTCTGCAGGTCAAACATGAGTCTGGAACCTCTGAGGGACTAGGCTTGAGCCAGGTTCTCTGCAGGTCCAGGTGCACCCGAGTCTGGGACCTCTGAGGGAATAGATGGGAGCCAGAGACCTTTGTAGGACCAACCCCAAGCTATGGACCTCTGCAAGAGCAGAACCAGACCAGGGACATTTACAGAAACAGGTCTGAGCCTACAACCTAGGCTAGATCAGGCCTAGGACAGCAAACTCCACAGGAGTGGAGCAAAGCCCAGCAACACTGAGCAACTTTCAGGAACACAGACTGACCAACGGGGTGACTGGAACCATGGCACTGATCACGAGGAGCAACCATCTAAGCCCTGGATCCACTGGCACCTGGAAGATTAATCACCAGAGTCACAGACAGTCACAACTACAACAATCAGAGGAAAAGATGGGTAGACAAGGTAAGAACACATGCAACACCACAAAAAGCAATACAACACCAATAAAATCTAGTGATCCTATAACAGCAAGACTTAAACAACCAAATATAGATGAAGCAGAAGAAAATGACCTAAGAAAATAACTGCAGGAGAAATTTTGAGACACTTAAAGAGGAAATGAGAAATTCCCTTAAGGAAATGGAGGAAAAAAAAACAAAAAATTGGAAGATGTCAACAAATCCCTTAAAGAAAACCATGAAAAAGTAATCAAACATATGAAAGAAACCATTCAAGACTTGAAAACTGAAATAGAGACAATAAAGAAAACACAAGCCAGGGAATTATAGAAACAGAAATCATGAGTAACTGATTGGGAATCACAAATGCAAGCATAAACAGCAGAATAAAAGAGATGGAAGAGAGAATCTCAAGCTTTGAAGATACAATAGAGGAACTAGACTCATCAGTCAAAAAAAAACCATTAAATCTAACAAAAGCTTAACACAAAATATCCAGGAAATATGGAACACCATGAAAAGACCAAACCTAAAAATAAGAGGTATAGAAGAAGAAGTTCAACTCAAAAGAATAGAAAATATATTTAACAAAATCATAGAAGAAAACTTTCTCAGGCTGGAGAGATGGCTCAGTGGTTAAGAGCATTGCCTGCTCTTCCAAAGGTCCTGAGTTCAATTCCCGGCAACCACATGGTTGCTCACAACCATCTGTAATGAGGTCTGGTGCCCTCTTCTGACCTGCAGACGTATATACAGACAGAATATTGTATACATAATAAATAAATAAATATTTTAAAAAACTTTCTCAACCTAAAGAAAGATGCCTATGAAGATACAAGAAGCTTATAGAACATCAAATAGACTAGATAAAAAAAGTCCCCTTGCCACATAATAAAACACTAAACATACAGAATCAAGAAAGAATATTAAGAGCTGCAAAGGAAAAGGACCAAGTAACATATAAAGGCAGACCTATCAGAATTACACCTGACTTCTCAATGGAGACAATGAAAGCCAGAAGGTCCTGGTCAAGCGTTATGCAAACATTAAGAGATGATGGATGCCAGCCCAGACTACTATACCCAGAAAAATTTCAATCACCATAGAAGGACAAAAAAAGATATTCCATGACAAAACCAGATTTAGAGCCAGGTGGTGGTGGCGTACACCTTTAATCCCAGCACTTGGTAGGCAGAGGCAGGCAGATCTTTGTGAGTTCGAGGCCAGCCTAGTCTACAAGAGCTAGTTCCACGACAGGCTCCAAAGCTACAGAGAAACCTTGTCTTGAAAAACCAAAATAAATAAATAAAACAAAACCAGATTTAACCAATACTTAGCCGTAAATCCAGGCCTACACAAAATGCTAGATGAAAAAATCCAACCCAAGGAAGTTGGCTACATCCACAAAAACACAGACAATAGATGATCTCACAGCAACAAATTCCAAAGAAGGGAAAAACACACACAATGACATCACCACTAACAAAAACTAAGTTAACAGGAGATAACAATCACTGGTCATTAATATCCCTTAATGTAAATGGACTCAACTCACCTATAAAAAGACACAGGCTAACAGATTGGATACGAAAACAGAATCCATCCTTTTGCTGCATACAAGAAACACACCTTGGCCGGGCAGTGGTGGCGCGCGTCTTTAATCCCAGCACTTGGGAGGCAAAGGCAGGCGGATCTTTGTGAGTTCGAGACCAGCCTGGTCTACAAGAGCTAGTTCCAGGACAGGCTCCAAATCCACAGAGAAACCCTGTCTCGAAAAACCAAAAAAAAAAAAGAAACACACCTCAACCTCAAAGACAGATATTGCCTCAGAGTAAAGGGTTGGGAAAAAAATTTTCCAATCAAATGGACCTAAGAAACAAGCTGGTGTAGCTATCCTAATATCATACAAAATAGACGTAAAACTAAAATCAATCAAAAGAGACAAAGAAGGACATTTTATATTAGTTGCAGGAAAAATCCATCAAGAGGAAATCTCAATACTGAACATCTATGCCCCAAATACAAGGGCACCCTCAATATGTAAAAGAAACACTTCCAAAGCTTAAATCATACATTAAACTCCACACACTAATAGTGGGAGACTTCAATACTTACCACTGGACAGGTCAGTTAGACAAAAAATGAACAGAGAAATAAGAGAACTAACAGATGTTATGAGTCAAATGGACTTAACAGACATATATACAACATTCCATCCAAACATAAAAGAATATACCTTCTTCTCAGCATCTCATGGAACTGTCTCAAAAATTGACCACATACTCTGTAACAAAACAGTCCTCAACAATGGAACTGAATTGAGGATCTGGATATCAATCCACACACCTTCGGATAGCTGATTTTGACAAAGAAGCAAAAAATATAAAATGGAAAAAAGAAAGCGTATTTAACAAATGGTGCTGGCATAACTGGATATCAACATGTAGAAGAATGAAAATAGATCCATATCTATCACCATGCACAAAACTCAAGTCCAAATGGATCAAAGACCTCAACATACAGCCAGCCACACTAAACCTTATAGAAGAGAAAGTGGGAAGTACACTTGAACACATTGACACAGGGAACCACTTCCTAAATAGAACCACAGTAGCACAGACACTTAGAAAAACAATTAATAAATGGGACCTCCTGAAACTGAAAAACTTCTGTAAAGCAAAGGACAATGTCAACAAGACAAAACGACAGCCTACAGAATGGGAAAAGATCTTTACCAACCCCACATTAGACAAAGGTCTGATCTCCAAAATATACAAAGAACTCAAGAAATTGGTCATCAAAAGAACAAATAACCCAATTAAAAATGGGGTACAGACCTAAACAAAAAAACTCTCAACAGAGTAATCTAAAATAGCTGAAAGACACTTAAAGAAATGTTCACCATCCTTAGTTATCAGAGAAATACAAATCAAAACAACTCTGAGATTCACTCTTACAACGGTAAGAATGGCCAAGATCAAAAACACTGATGACAACCTATGCTGGAGAGGTTGTGGGGGAAAAGGGACACTTCTGCATTGCTGGTGGGAATGCAAGCTAGTACAACCCCTTTGGATATCAGTGTGGCGATTTCTCAGAAAATTAGGAAAAAAACCTTCCCCAAGACCCAGCAATATCATTTTTAGGTATATATCCAAAGGATGCTCAATCGTGCCACAAGGACATGTGCTCAACTATGTTTATAGCAGCATTGTTTGACATAGCCAGGACCTGGAAACAACCTAAATGCCCCTCGATCAAAGAATGGATAAGAAAAATGTGGTACATTTACACAATGGAGTACGACACAGCAGAAAAAAATAACGACATCTTGAAATTTGCAGGCAAATGGATGGAGCTAGAAAACATCACACTGAGTGAGGTAACCCAGGCCCAGAAAGACAAATATATACTCACTCATAAGTTCTTTTTAAACATAAAGCAAAGAAAGCCAGCCTACAAACCACAATCCCAAAGAACCTAGACAACAAAGAAGAACTAAGACATACATAGATCTAATCTACATGGGAAGTAAAAAAAGACAAGATTTGCTGAGTAAATTGGGAGCATAGAGACCATGGGAGAGGGTTGAAGCGGAGGGGAGAGACAGGGAGGGGAGCAGAGAAAAATGTAGAGCTCAATAAATATCAATGAAAAGAAAGAGAAAAAGGAAAAAAGAAGTTGTTCACTCTACATGTTTGGCAATTGAGAGAATGAACGTAAGTTGTTTTTTAAAAAAATGAGGTCTTGGTCCATTTGAATTTGATGAGCTCCCAATAGATCGAGTGCACTGTCTCTGTTGGTGGGCCAGTTCTTCATGGTCCTGAATTCCTTTCTCATTTTCTCCCTCCTTCTGCTCTTCCACTGGACCTTGGTAG
>JAQHUG010000170.1:942706-989395 GCA_028555095.1 Dicrostonyx torquatus | reverse complement strand
TATGTCCTTCCATGGTCTCTCTGCTGGGCTCACTCATCTTTTCAGCCTGAAGGAAATTCTCCTGTGTTTTCTTTAGGTTTAGGTTGGTTTGTTGGCTATAATTTTTTAGGTTGTTTATGTTGTGAAATTTTTCTTTCTCCTTCAATTATGGCAGATGTTAGCCATCATAATATTTTGGAAGTACTTGGAAGTCATTGCTCTAGACTCTTTGACTTTCAGAGTTTCCATTGAGAAACTATTCTTATAGGATTTCCTTTTCATGTGTCTTGTGTGTTTCCTCTTGCAGCTTTCCGTTGTTATGTATACTTAGTATTTTAAATGCGATCTGCTATGAGGATTTTCTTTTCTAGTCTTGTATATTTGGTGTTCTTTGGGCTTCTTGTATCTGCATTGGTGGGTGTGCCTTCCCTGAGTTTGGGGAAGTATCCGTCAATGATCTTGTTGAAGATCTTCGGATCCTTCTCTTTCATCTATACCTAGTATTTGGAAGTTGATATTTTTCTCTTATTTCCTGTGATTTGAATTTTTCGTATTCCTCACTTATTATGTCTAGGTCCTGGACTTATCTTTGAGTCCTGATAGTCTACCTTCTGTTTGATTCCTTTCTTTTAACTTTCTTTTTATTTATCCCATGTGTCTTTCACATCATGCATCTTGATCCCATTCACCTCCTGTCCCTTCATATCCATCCTCTGCTCTTGCAAACCTCCATGCCCTCTCCACAAAATAAAATAAAATTTAAGAGAAGGAAAAAGATCTCGTCATAAATCTCATCATGGAAGTTGTTGTGAGTCACACAATAACCCCTTTTAGTCATAGATCTTTACTTGCAACTGTTCATTGCAGAGTCATTGGTCTGGCTCAAGGCCTCTGGTTTCTGCTATACCATCAAAAATGGGCCCTCACTGGGGCTCCTCTTGGATATCCTTTTGTTTTCCTGTGTTGTGGAGATCCTGCAGCTTTGGATTTGCAGGACATGCTCCTTCCCTTGCTCCAACAGATCATAGATGGATGTTGGTGTGGGCCAACTCATAACCCTGGTTCTCAGCCTGGGTAGTTGCAGGGTTGATCAGCCCATCAGCTCTCCCCCATCCTCACCACCAGGGTGAGCTTTCCAACATTATCCCAGCTAGTTCACCTTCTGCTGTGATGAGCAAGGGGTGAGACTGGTTTTCCTGCTTTCACATCCTCAGGGTCAGCTCGGCCACACCTACACCATCAGGGCTAGTTCTACTGTGTTGCCCAGGCAAGGCACAGGGGCTACTGTCCTGAGTGCTTCAGCTGGTGAGGGCAGGGACAGTGCCCTGCCTCTCTAATGACCTCTTCCACCTGCAACAGGCAGCAAGGGGATGGGGAAATCTCTTCCTGGTCCATGCCACCATATGACTGAAGAGAGACAGGGTCAGATCTCCCAAGTTCACATTCTTAGGTCCGGTTCACCAGCACCCCAGTCAATAGGGTCAGTTCTACAGTGCTGCCCAGGTGAGGTGCAGGGCCCACTTTCCCTAATGTCATAGCTAGTAAGGAGGAGGGTCAGCTTCTTCATCTGTCACCAGGTGATGAGAGATAAGAGGTAAGAGGAGGCATTCTTCCCCATGCCACCATATGGCAGATGAGAGGCAGAGCCAGATCTCTCACCCATGCCCCTGTCAACAGGGTCAGCTCCATTGTGCTGTCCAGATGAGGCATAGGGCCTGCTTTCCAGAGTGCTGCAGCTGGTAGGATCTTTTATTATTATTATTATTATTTTATTATTGATAGGGTTTCTCTGTGTAGCCTTGGCTGTCCTTTAACTTGCTCTGTAGACCAAGCTGGCCTCAAACTCAGAGATCCACCTGCCTCTGCCTCCCGAGAGCTGGGATTAAAGGCGTGCACTCCCATGACCCAGCCCTGCTTGGTTCTCTCTACTTGTGCAGTTTTCCTTTGAGTTTTCCAGTTCAAACATTAGGTTTTTCAATTTCACCTTCATTTCAGCTTGTTCTTTTCAATGTCATTATCAAATTTTCAGTTATCATTATCATTTTCGACCGCCTTATGCTTATGGGTTTTTAATTTTTTCCACCATTCAGATATTTATATTCACTAAGTTTTTTCTCCTTAATTTCCATTTTTATTCACTGAACACTTTTTTACATAATATATTGTAATCATGGCTTTCCTCTGCTCCAGACCAATGCTAGTACATTAGTGGCACAAATATTGTAGGAGTAACCAGCCACTCTCGGACTAGATTTAAGTCCTACTCCATGAGATGGAACCTGTGCCTGACACTGCTTGGGGGCCCAAGACATTGAGACTGGATAGGCCGCAGATGTACAGGAAAACCAAATACTGGTGTTATGCTAAAATCTAGCAATAAAATTACTCCTAAGGTTATTCTGCCATACCCAAAGATCGGTACCTTTTCAGCCATTGTTGGAGAAGCTTCCTCTTGTAGTAGATGAGAACTAGCATGGAGACCTACAACTGGCCAGTTGTCAGAATGAAAGGCTTTGGCACATTCAGTTCTTTCTCCTTAATTCCCCTAGGCTGGTTTGTTTGGTTGATTTGTGTGTGTGTGTGTGTGTGTGTGTGTGTGTGTGTGTGTTTAAACTCCTTGAATTCTTTATGACATTTACAACTCTTCTTTTAAATTCTGTGCTCTGGGTTCATCTAGAAAATTCTCATTGGCAGATGTTTCTATAACACAAGTAGGTTTTGAAGAGAAGATACTGGCTTGCTCTTTTGTATTATTGGCATTTTTGAGGTAAGATATGGTAAGATCATTTCTTAGTCTGATATGTACAGAACAGGTTGGAAATGAAGGGAGTATGTTGAGTGGGTAGAGATGTTGGGCCTAGAGGTTGGAAATGGCTTGGGTGGAATGAAGTCAGGTGCACAGACGGGGAATGGGCAGTATGCACTTCCTGCTCTAAGCCTAGACTCTGGGGGTAGATATGACTGGATGCAAAGTTGGGTATTGCATGGGTGGGTCCTGTGGGTTGGGCATTGGTGGGTCCTGCGTGTTGGGGAATAGGTAGGGCAGGTCTTGTCCAAAGCCTAGAGATCATTTGTAGAACAGGCAGGGGTAGAGGTGGTTGAGGTAAAGGTATGAATTGGGGGGGGCAAGGAGACTCAACCAGGCTAGACCCTGGAGAAAGAGGAGTGTGTCTGACTCAGTAGAATGGTTGTAAGAGACACATTAGATCTGTAGGTGTTACAGGTAGGGAGGGTCCTGGTGGGAGCCTAGCTTGACTGCAATGCAGGCAGGCATGGGTAGACTGGGTCAGGACATTAGATATGAGACCCAGGTCAGATCTGGCAGGTTTGGGAGGAGACATGGGTAGGGAAGGGAAGTCAGTGAGACTTCTTGGGCTAGACCATGGAGGTAGATATGGAAATTTTTATTACTGAGTTTTAAGAGATCTTTATATATTCTATATATTAATCTCTTAGTCGATACATAACTGTTTTCTTGTAGTGAGTAGGTTGACTTTTCATTCTGGTAATAGTATCCTTTGAAGAACATAAGTGTTTAATTTTTTTGACATAGGATCTTCCCATCTAGTCCTGGTTGTCCTGTAACTCATTATGTAGACCACAATGGCTTCAAAAGCAGAGATCTGCTTGCCTTCGCCTCCCAATATTAGGATTAAGGCTTATGCCATGATGCCTAGCAAGTTATCAATTTTAATGAAGCCCAACTTGTGTTTCTTTTTTCTTTTTTGGTCTGGAGTATTATATTCCAAAACGTCGCTGTTACATCTAGAGTCATTAAGCCTCCTCCTATGTCTTCTTAGATGAATTTTATAGTGTCAGCTCTTATATCTATGTTTTTGTCCATTTGGACTTTTGCATATGATATTAGTAAAGTAAAAGTCTTATTTTAATCATTTATTTCTCTAAACTCTATGATCTATTTTATTGTATGAATATCTTGTCTATATGTATGTGCACTACATTCATGTTTAGTGCCCATGGAAGTCAGAACAGGGATTCAAATCTCTTGGAACTGAAGCTACTGATAGTTGGGAATTGAACCTGGGTCCTTTGCATGAACAAGTGCCCTAAACTGTCAGGCCATCTCCCAGTGTCAACAATATGTCTTTTATTTAGTATCATGTTTAAAATACAGATTCAAATATTTATCTTTTATGCCCTTTAAAATGTTTCCTGAGTTTATTTGAATATGGCTGTATTCTCCCATCCTGTTTTCTATGTATAGCCCCAGCTCCCCAAGAAGAGGCACCAAGGGCTTAAACAAGTGTCACTGGCTCCTTGCCAGCTGGGAAAATGTACACAAGACCATGACAAATGACAGTGGGAAAGGTTCAGGGACTAGGGCTTGAATCTAATTCTTAACCTGGAAGCTAGAGGGTCTTCGTGTTTCTAAGATGCCAAGTAGGCTTCAAACTACATCCTTTCTCTTCCCTTTTCCTTTCTCTCCTCTTTTTCTACCTATCCATCCATCCGTCTATCCATCCATCCGTCCATCCATCTGTCTATCCATCCATCCATCCATCCATCCACTTACCCATTCATCCTTACATCTAGCAATCTATCTACTACTCATCCTTCATCCTTCCACCGTTGTATCCATTCTCTCATCCCTCAAACAATTATTTGTTGGGTGCTATCTGGAGGCTGGTTATGGGAATTATATTAAAGAACATATTCCAATACCCTCTTTACAATCAGACATCCCCAGGGAGCTACAGGAGAGGGATGCTCGTCAACCAACACAAGATCCATGTATAATTACAAACTGTGACATGGGTTCCAAGGAATTGCTGGGCAGTTATGACATGTCTAACAAATGAACGAGGTCCACTTGCCAGATTGGAAGGCAAGTAGACAGTGGGTGTTCTGGACTGAGCAAGTCTGTACAAAGATCCTGGGGTTCATTTTTAAAGCTGTCAGGAGGCTGATCGCTATTGCAGGGGTGATGGAGAGAGAAATGTGAAAGCCGGTGCAGCTTTGGTAGGGACCAGCACCCGCAGGGAAGGCTGGGCTCTGCCTGGATCTGGCTGCCCTGGACAACACGACTCATCCTTACTCAACATTTAGGTCTCAGCTTGGGGATTTCTTCTCTGGGAAGCTGGTTTGCCTCGTGCAGGCTTAGCAAATGAATCCCATGTATTTTCATCTAATAAGAAAGAGTACCCCAAACTTAGCAGTGAGGCAAAAGGAGGGGGTGTTTCTTCTCATCGCTGCAGTAGAGCGCCGTTTAAACACACAACTGAAGGATTAGTTAATCCCGACAAGGAAGACACTTGAGCTTGTTTCCGCTGTTTAATTAGGGCTCAGATTTTATAAAGTTATGATATATTCCCATCTGTAGATTCTGTCTGGGTGAAGGACAAACAGCTTGTTTAGCAAGAAAGATAACTCACGGCGTCTGGCAATCACCTTGGGGACTGTAAACCAGCTGTATCTCTAACTTGACATTTTCCCCCTCATATTCCCTTCATAAAAGCCTGTGGGCCCCATTTCCTCTTGGTGGCCGGGCTGCCCTCCTGCAGGGGAACCCTTGCTCCCTGGCTGATGTTCTCATTCTGAATGTGGGCCATGGGCAGTCACAGCTGTGCTGCTAGGACTGCTCACTGCTTTCACTTCCTCCTGCCCCATGAGCTCATCTGGGTGTGGCCCACTTTCGTCAACACTGCATTCTCAGAATCTTGGGAAAGGCCTGGTTACTAGCTGGATCTTGAGAAATAGTGATTAACTCAATGAGTGATCTGGAGTTTGTTCTTTTGCCCCTCTGAGCCACATTTTTCTTTCTGTAAAATGGGCATCACCACATGCATCTTCCAAGATTCCGTGAACTGAAGAATGTGAGAGACTGCAAGAGTCTTGGGCACACTATGTTGCTTAGCTCTGTCTCCCCAAAGGTTTATATGTTGAAAGTTTCGTCTCTGGCTGATAGATGGAACCAATGGCAGGTGATGAACCACAAGAACTATGGCTTAATTAACAGGCTCTGTCACTGAGAGTCATAATTTGATGTCATTACTGGGAGGTGGTGGGCACTAAGAGATGGGGTCTGGGTGGAGGATGCATGCCCCTGGAGGCATGTCTTTGAAGGCTATGCCTTGTCCTCGGACCCTTCTTCCTGGCTGCCACGAGGTAAGGAAACTCTGCTGACACAGTCCTCCTAACGTTCTGTCTTGCCACAGGCCCATAGCAATGGGGCCAGCTAACCAAACAGAAATCTCTGGAACCTGGAGCATTAAGTTATTTTTCAGGTGTCTTATCACAGTGATAAAAAGTGGACTGGCACACAAGGCAGGCCAACGCCTCCCTTTTTTTAGGGGCTGGGTACTAAAGATGGGATATTTGTTTCTGGGGCGAGGAGCTCATGGTCTGGTTGGGAGGAGACCAAGCCACAGGGGGAACTCCTCTATGGCCTCAGCATTAGTTCCTGGCCTGACTTCCTTTGATGACGGACTGGGATGTGTAAGTGCAAGCAAATAAGCTCTTTCTTCCCCAAGTCCCTTTGGATCATATTGTGTTATCACAGAAATAGAAAGCCTAAGGCAGGGGTCTTCAACATTGTGCAGGCAGAGAGGGCCAGCCCAACACCCAGTGCAGACCTTCCATATAGAACAGGGGGTTCCTTCCTTCACTCTCCAAGGAACCCTGCGAGGGGCACAATCAAACCCCATTGTACAGAAAACACCCCCAAGGTAGCGGGTGGGTGAGTAAAGTGTACAAATGCCCCAAAAACTGAAGTGGGAGAAAGGATAAAACTCTGAGTTTTCAGAACAACCAATACTGCCATGACTCCCTCTGCACCAAGGGGACAGAACCTTTACTTCTGTAAGGCCTGGAGGAGACCGAGTTACACAGAATGTTCTGAAGCCTTGGCAGTCCAACCTCACCCCCAGCTCCAGGGGACAGGCAACTGGCAGACTCCAAAGACAGGGTCTCAAAGACAAGGACTGCCAACACCCAAAAGCATTGTTGTTACCCAGAAATCTTTATTACAAAAATATTTTGCAAGCCAAAAATTTTAAGTTGCAACTATGTACAAAATGGGGTCTGTTTTTTCCTTCTCATCTGGTCTACAGATAAACCGGATCCCACTCCTCTCATAGGACACTTCCCCCCTCTTCCTTGTACCAGAGTTCCATACGTAAGTGTGGGGGCCCTCCAGGCTGCCTGACTAAAGCTGTAGCTATATGCTTTCCCTGCCTCATTCCCTTTCTCCCTAAAAAAAAAAAACAAAAAAACCAAAAAAAAACCTAAGACAAAATTAGGATGTCAGCCACAGGCTATTCTTTGAACTGGTCTATGCACCTGTGCATGGGCCGTCTCTAGGCAGAGGAGAAATGAGTGGAGGCTTACAAACCAACCCTTTGGAAATAGAAGACAGCCCAAGAAGATGCCAGGGCCACCATAGGTCCCAGATGCCAAAGACAAGTTCTGGTTTGCTGGCCCAGTGCTGCCAACACAGCCTACTGGCTCAGCTAACTCCTGGATGCCATCACTGGAACTAACAGGTCACCAACCCCAGAGAGCTGGGTCTTGCCGAGTTCCTGGTACTCCCCATCACTACTTGCACCTATAGAAACAAGCAGGTTGCCTCAGCTTCATACTTGAACAGCCTGAGCCAGGGATACCCAGGGATCAGGGACATTAATTAGCGCCTCAACTTGCTGAGCTACATGTTAAGACCAGATAGCCAAGGTTGTAACATCTGCTTGGCCATGGGCCCAGTCAGGCCCCGGCATCCAGTTTGAAAGGTGTGGGTCAGACAGAGCCTCTGCCAAGATTCCCTAGCCAATGACAGAGGGGTCGGCCCTGGCTTACAGCTGTGGCATCAGAGGTATGACCAGGGTCTGTTCCAGTGGGATCCTGCTGAGGTTTGACGGCACTAATGGATTCCTCCTGCCTGGTTTATGTCAAAGTGCTGGAACACTGGCTGCTGACTGGGCGTCCCTTCCCTCTGCATGCCTCTGAGGTGCTTGTGAGGGAAAGAGGCTGCCACTGACCTTCTCCCCGCAATGTGGAATGGCCAACATTAGGTCAGCATCGGGTCAGACAAGGCTGCACTTACCACAGCAGCCATGGAGGCAAAGGGTCAGCCAGCCTCGTGGCTGTGTAAGAACAGGGCCCAGTTCATCCCAGTGAGGCTGAGTGCCTGAAAGTAGCAGCTGAGAGATCCCTTTTGGTCCTCAGAGTTCTGGGAATTGGAAAAATCGGTTTCTGCTGTAAGAAAATCCTTCCAGAGCAAGAAACTGTTAGACCTCAGACTTCACAAGACCCAACCATTCAACACATGACGAAGAGTCAAGATGCTGCTGCTGTTGTTTTAAGAAAAAAAGAAAAAAGAAAAAAAATAGACCTAACAACAACCAAACAGCACAAATCAAATTTCCTAACACCTTAGCTTCAAGACTGCACAGTTCACATTTCTCAATAATTTACAGGTGTCCACAGAGTGATGCTGCTGAGTTAGTGCTAGCTGGAGGAAGCAAGCTGGGACTGGAAAGGAGGTGGGGCCACACCGAGCATGCCCAGGGAGTCTCTGCTGGTCTAGGAGAGAGGGTTCCTTCTCCCCTAGGGCTAGTCAGCCTGGCAGGTGGGAGGCCAGCACTGTTGGCTGGAAACTTGCTGTCTCCTGGTGTAGTTTTTCCATGGATGGGGCAGTTTGATCTAAAGGGGTTCTTGCCCCAAAGCCCAAGTTGGGTGGAGGTGGGGGGCTCTTCTCCACACAGGAGACCAGGCTCTGGATCATCAAGGAAGCAACCTGGAGTTGCCAAGACCAGGATCCAGACCCATGTGTGGAAGGCCGAGGCACACTTCTTGGGTTCCAGGCAGCTTTCTCCAGTTCCCCCTCTGGTTCTGCAACACCAGTCTCCAGAAGAAGGGGACATGGCTGCCCTGGAAGTGTTGGAGAGCCAAGGAGGGAAGACAAAGGCCACCCTTACTCCTGGGCCTAGGACCTGTGCCATCTGGCCTTCTAGGGTTGTCCTCATCATGGCCACTCCATGTGGGACAAGAAAACTTGTGGATATGGGCCCTAGAGCCAACCACAGTCCCATTCACTTCCTCTGGACCTGGACACTGGCATACTCTGAGAAAGATGGCTCAGGCTTGTGGCCTGGCTGCGCCCGGTTAAGGTGGACCATGTCCAGGTCGGCATAGGTGAGGGTATCCTCTGGCCTAGGCGCTTTGCCTGTCTCAATGCTCGCATATTCTGTGTGGTTGTTGGGCTCGGGGACCCGGGGGGCAGGCTTCTTCTCTTTGGGCAGATTTAGGTCTGCATATGTGATGTCATTGATGTCATTTGTGTCCTGGATCTAAAAGACATAGAGAGAAAGTCATTCTGGAGCCCTAGCCTGCTCACCCATCAATTGGCTAAAGTCTTCCTGCTACTTTGCCAACGGACTCAGTCTTAATTCAGGGCCATCTCCTGCCAATGCGATTTTATTTCCAGTCTTTCTCCTCCCAGTCCACCTTCTTCCCCATGGAGCCTGAAGGGTCTTCTGAAACACTACAGTGGTCGTCTCATATCCCCGCTTCATGTCACCTCCTTCGTCTAGGTGGAACCACCTGGAGCTCTCTTCTCCCATTTTCCATGTCTTTTCCTTGGCCTGGAGTACCCACTTCTCCTTATAAGAGACCCAGGGCACCATGGATAATTCTGCTCTAGCCTGCTCTCAACGCCTCCTCTGGCTGGGCCCAGAGCCCCTCTGAGCTCTTCAGTTCACATCTTCCTATCATCGAATCTATCACCGAAGACTATGTTTTGGGACCTTAGTAAATGTGATCTCCCAGGAGATGGGGAAACCGTCTTCATTTACATGTTCACTCCACAACTTTTTACTGGGTGTCTGTTAAACTGCAGACAAGGGTAGCAGCAGAAGCCCAAGCCGTAGTGACAGGATGGATGGACGGTAAGATGAACGGATGGGTGACTAGATGGACAGAATATACGGTCAGGGTCATCTCACTTGGGCTTGACTACAACTCTACTTGGGAAGAACGTGGCCTAGGGAGTAGATGAAAATTCAATAATTTGGGCTAAGTCACTCAGTTAAAAAAAAGAAAGCAAGCCTGTTGGAATCTAAAGGGGTGGTACCCTGAGCCCTGCAGGTACTCACTGCTCTCTGGGAAATCATGTTGACTGAAGTGGTGTGGTGGCTGGCGCTGGAAGCCCAAAGTCTGCTGGCTGCAAGGTAGAAAACTGGCCACCTTGTTCTAGGGCCGGGCATTTAGTTGCATACTCAGTAAGCCTTGGGATGTGACTTTCTATAGGCTTCAGCACCAATTCTCACTGTCATCTTTTACCCAGAAGATTCCACAAGGAAGCATGAAGACAAAATAACAGGGGCAAAAGGTTCTCGCGGCCATGGATGTAAAATTGTTCTACATTTGCTGATAACCACTCAGAGCATGCCTAGGGCTGGTAGGTGCTGGGATAGAAAACCAGTGTCCGGCCTCCAAACACCACCTCATTCAGACTGGCTCTGTCAGCAGATTACATCTAAAGTGGTATCAGCTGCCTTGGGAATGGCAGGAAAGCTGGCACTTTCATTCCAGGTCCAGGATAGGGCTTGTCTTGTTACCAGGCTCTAAGGGCCCCTGTGTGCCCAGAGCTGGCATGTTGGATATATACTAACAATGCTGCCTATAAAATCTCCTCATCAGTGGGGGGAGAAGCCACCAGGTCAAGGAAGGTGCCCTTGGAGCCCAGGTAGTCAGCCTCCCTCCACAAAGGTGAGAGAGGCCGTGGCTGGCAGGAAGAATCAGGCTACAAGGAGGTGGGAGTGAGTTGTAGGGATGAGCAACACAAAGGAAGCTTCAGTCTGACTCCAGGACATCATTCTCTTGGGACCCTTTGCTCTTGGTACCCTCTGAAAATTGTGCCGTGGCTAACAGTGAACCAAGCCGTCCCTAGACTGTGGCTGGAACAGAGAGAAGGGTGCAGAGGACTCGTGGGTGACTCAGGAAATGCACAGATCCTCCCTACCCTCGGAGTCTTAATTTAGAACTAGATCTGCAACTCCGGCTGAAGCAAGGAAATCACACCCCAAGTTTCCCAGGAAGGGCAGCTCACCAAAGACTGTACCTGGGTTATTTCCCTGGCATTCTTCTCGGGCTCGTGCAACCTAAAACGGAAAGAGACACAGATAAAAATATCTATCTCAAGAGCTTATGCAAATCAATCAGAATAACATTCAGGCCCTACTTCCTACATGGGTGGGGGAGGGACCATAACTGCTTATCAAATGTCTGGACCCAGGAGCCAGTCTCACTGAGGGAATTCTAAACAATGGCATGCTCTGTTGGGAGGATCTGGAAAAGGTGCAAGGTGAGGGAGGTGGGATGAAGAGGCACTTCTGCCTAATGCTGGGGGGGAGGGGGAGCAAGCGGGGCTAGCCTTTGGGAAGTAGTGGACACATCATGAGCACGGATAATGATCCCATCTTTGACCCATGCTTGTGCCTTTCTGGGGGATTCAATGTACAAAGGCATGTGCCCTGGACAAGATGTGGAAATAAATTCACAGTCTGCCAATGGGCAGTGGTTTGGGGGGAATTAGCATAAAACAAACCATTTTGTGTTCAAAAGGTGGGTGAGAGAAGCGGTGCTTTCATGGGGCTGGGGAAAGGACCCACGGCCCTGCTCATGCTAATGAAGTGGCATATCTGAGTCATGTCTCCAGTCCTGAGAGGTTTTTTCCCTTAAGTTACAAATGCTTTCACTAAAATGAGTGAAAAAAAATCAAATCTCTATGAAGTACCCCCGCTAAAAATATGTGGAAAACTGGAAAGAAAATGCTAATAGCAGTGGTCTTCTGAGCATTGTTCTTTGTTTTGGTTTTCCATATCTCCCAAATGTTCTATATTATAAATATGCCCATGCAGCGCTGTTAAAAGAAAAGGAAGAAGAAAGACCAAAATGCTTTGCTTCATAAACAACAACCGTGCATGCCCCCTTATTCTGCAGTCAGAGCCCAGGCTTGGCTCACTGGAGGGTCACGGCGAAGGTGAAGGGCAAGCTGGAGCCACTGGTTCTGCAGGGGTTACATAAATTTTCAAGCCAGAGACTTGGGGCACGTGAGCATGAATAATGTCAGAATGAGCAAGCAACGGGGCTTGGCAGCAGGGTTTTTGATAGAGCTGTCACGAGTGCTTGGATCCTAAAGTGTCCCAGGTGGCCAAACAGTCCTCTAGGCTCCGGGACACAACCAATAGGAGGTCATGCCACTCTCTCCCCAGTCACGAGCTCCCACCCTCTGCAGTGCCCATTGCTTGTCTGGTTCATATCCAGTCACCACTGTGTCCCCCGACACTCCCACCCCTATCCCCACTGTGGTCTGCTGTGTCTGCTCACTAAACCACCCTTACTTGGTCCCATGTCTGCATACTGACGAAGCATGAGGGTTACTGCTGCTTTGCATTTTCTGCTTCAGCAATAGCCTTGGGTGACTCTGTTCTAACGCTGTGATGAAACACCATGACCAAAGCAACCTGGAGAGGAAATGGTCTCTTAGGTGTACGCTTCCTCATCACTGCTCTCGCTGAAGGAAGTCAGGACAGGAACTCAAGCAGAGCAGGATCCTGCAGAGCCCGTGGAGGGGTGCTGCTTACTGGCTTGCTCCTCATGGCTTGCTCATCCTGCTTTCTCATATAGAACCCAGGACTACCAGCTATGGCACCTCCAATGGGCTGTACCCTCTCCCATCTGTCACTAATTAAAGAAATGCCTTACAGGCTTGCCTTCCCTGATCTTAGGAAGCATTTTCTTTTGTGGGTCCCTCTTCTCAGGTGACTTTTAGTTTGTTTCAAGTTGACAAAAAACAAACAAACAAACAAAAAATCTAGCCAGCACAGGTTTCTAACTACTTTTTCTCTTGGTTAACTTGTATCCCTTAAGACTTAGCTGTGTGTTTCCTCCCTGGAAGGCTTCATCAACAGTGCTGAGTTAGCCAGGCTGCTTCTCTCTGACAACCTCACGTCTTCCTGCATATCTTCATTTCTGTTTTCTGTTCTTCCTTGCTATGCTGCCTTACCACACATAGGCACAGGCACCCAACCTTGAAGCTAGCGCCTATCAAATGGCCCCAAGGCCTTTGCACAGACAACTCTCCCTTCAGGTCTTTGAAATCCTATTTTAACACTTTTCTTTGGAGATAGGGTCTCACAGTGTAGCCTGAGCTGGCCTTGAACTCACAGAAATCCACTCGCCTGTGCTTCCCAAGTGCTGGGATTAAAAGCACGTACCACTGTGTCTGGCTGAAATCCTATTTTAAACAGCCTTATCTGAACCTTCACAGAACTTCCGAACTCTGTTCTCAGGAGACCATTCCTGTCTTTCAGAGCAGAAGTCAACACTGTAAGCATCTGTCCACTCTGTTTTAAAATATGGAAGTATCATTACTCATCCTGGGCTCAGATTAGAGTGGGGTGCATCCTGGATTCTTCCCTTTTTCGTTACAAGGTGAATTGGCCATCTCCAAAAGTGACATCAAATTCGGCTACTTGGTTATCTTATGTTGCTGGTCCCAGGTCCCCAGGCTTCCCTGCCTCCATTTCTTGCTTTTATAGTGCATAAGTGAAAGTCAGGCATATTGGTTCATCCCTATAATCCCAGTACTCGGGAGACTGAGACAGGGATTCAAGTTCAAGGCCGGCCTGGATTATATATTGAGACTCCCATCACAAAACAAAACAAAAAAGGAGGAGGAGGAGGGAAGAGGAGGAAGAAAACCAGGAAGAAGAAGGAGGAGGAAAAGGGGAAGGAGGAGGAAAAAATTACTTTCCATACCGAACCTTTACCTTACAGTGTAGTTCACCTCCACATCCTGATGGGTGAGGCTGTGCACAGCCTGTCCCTGACCCCTGCTGTGGCTTCCAGCCTGTGCTCTAGCTAATCTAGCCTCATCCACACTCCTGCTCAGGCCTTGGCATTAGCTACTCCTTGTCTAGTGTACTTTGGCCCCAACAGCCCCACACTAGAGCATCTTGTTCACTAGCTGGCTTCTAAATGCTGCCTCTGTAGGGAAGTCCTCCCTGATCACCCCTTTGCTCTGCCTCCTTCTACCTTTTCTAGCTCTTGCTGTGCATCGACTATCAAGCTTCTAGTTGGCACGGGAAGCTGCCACCCAAGGGGCCATGAAACCCTAGCACCTAGTCCTGAGCTCGCTCGGGGTTCATACTCCTCCATGAATACTTGCTGAATGAATGGTTTTCTCACTGAATTTCCCCAAGTCTGGCTCCAGGCTGAGCTCAATCCAAACAAATAAATGAACAATGGAGGTAGTCCTGGTATTCAGAGAATAAATGCACATTTCAACAGTGGCCATTCAAACGAACCCCGGGGTCCAATAAAAGAGCAGACAACACTCCGATGTGGGCGGGGATAAGAGTGTTCTGCCTGGATGTCAGAAAGCTGGGCCCATGGCCAGCCAGCAGCCTGCAGGGTCCTTTGAGTTCAAAGATGCAGGATCTCCGTCACCCTCCCTGAGGTGCTAGGCTGTCTTCTACACCAGCAACAGTGTCTTTCAGAAAGTATTTGATACCATGCTGGGCCAGAGCCACTGCTGCCCGGGAAACCGCCATTAAGGCTTGCTACCCACCATCACTTTGGTCTAGAGACATGAAAGAAGCTAGTGATTTCGCTCCCTGGGTAGGCTCACACTGGAATGATATGAAAGGCCAGAAAACGTCCTGCTTCACTGGAGGAAGGAACAGAGGACGGGAGACAGCAGAGCATCAATGGGGACATGCAGGTGTCGGTACCAGAAGTCCTGCACAGGCCTGGAGCAGCCCGGCATTACATCAGTTCTCAGATCCTGGCTGCCTCAACCACAGAAGAGGGACTATAATAACCTCCTGAGACAGGGGCCCCCAAAGGGTGGCGTGGAGTTGGAATCAGAGGCTCAGCTTTGGTCTGTGTTTGAACAGCCACTGAGGCTTCGGCTACACTCGAGTCTGGGAACCACTGTCCTTCAACAAGGATAGGAACAGAAAAGAAAGACAAGTGGAAAACCCATGGGAAGGAGTTTCAGGGGCTCAGAGCTCACAGGCTCTGCAGGGGTGTAGGTGGGGTGGGGGTGACAATTACTCAGCCATTCTTTCATTCAAGCCTTTATGAAAAACTTATCCCATCCCAGGGATGGCACCAAAGGATGCAGGAACTGCTGGCTGTGGACAGGAGGGACATAGTCCCTGTGGTCAAGAGATAAGGTCAGGAAAATGTCAACAGGCTAGAGCCACTTTATATATACCAGAACATTCATGCAGGACACCAGAGGCTCACAGAAAGCCTCCTGACCCAAGAGAAAGTACTGGCCTCACTAAGGAAGACTAGGAGGGGGCCAGATGAAAAAAAGATGTCGACACTAGCTACTTTGGTGCACAATTCCAGGGGTATCATTAGCAGGACCCACTATGTCTCCATATCCTTTAGAACCCCTGGAGGGTACTTGTGTGGAAGAGGCAGGTGTGTATGGGTCAGCAGGAAATCCAAGGCCCCATAGGTGGCAGGAGAGAAAAGAGGCCCAGCCCAGCCCAGCCCAGCAGGAAGCCTCAAGAAGTCCAGAACTAACAGTTTATAGGCACAGGGGCCCGGCCATAGGCCTTTGGATTTAACCTTGAAAGTCCACAGAGAGCAACTGAAGGAGTCTGAGCAGAGGAGGGAGAGAAGAGAGACAAGCCTTGACCTTGGACAAGGCTGTAACAGGTGGAAGAACGATGCAGGCAGAGTGAGATT
Source organism: Dicrostonyx torquatus (assembly GCA_028555095.1). Classification (NCBI taxonomy): domain Eukaryota; kingdom Metazoa; phylum Chordata; class Mammalia; order Rodentia; family Cricetidae; genus Dicrostonyx; species Dicrostonyx torquatus. The sequence continues at coordinate 973,690 of JAQHUG010000170.1, read as the reverse complement.
CCTGAGGATGGCAGGGGTTATACAGCAATGGCACGTTCTGGGGCGGAGGCGGGAGGGTTGGACAGGGTCAGAGGCTGCCTGGGGAGACCAAACAGGAGGCAAGGGTTATCCCAAGAGCACTGTGCACTCTCTTGGTGGGCAGACAGAGGTGGGTGAAGCTCCCCAGAGCCCAAGGAGGTAGGCGAGGTGCTCCTGCTACGTGAAGCCACAGTTCCCATGACTGATGGTCCTCCAGCGAGGGCAGGCTCCTCACTGCCCAAATGTGAGTTGCCTTTGACTCTGCATTCCCTTTACCAGCAAGTCCTCTTGGCTCTGTCCTTAGAATACAACCAGAACCTGACTGCATCCTAGCCCACACAGCACCTGGCCCAAACTTCCAGCATTGGCTTAGATCAATGCAGCCATTTCCTTATTAGCCTTTTTGCTTGCACCTCACTGGTCGCCTAGGCGGAACTTATAAAACACAAGTTAGACCACACTTCTCCATGGAGCCACCCTTCTACAGTTCTTCTACAGTCCAGTTCTGTAGTACTGTCTTCCACTCTAGACCCTCAGTTCAATCCTGGGCTCCAGAAGGAAGGAGAGAGGGAACAATGAAGTTCATGTGATGCTACAAGCTTGCCCAAACCAACACGGAGTCATTTAAGGTTTTATACAGCACACTGGCACACTTACACAACAGACTATGGGGTGCTGTCCTACTCTAGGGGGCCACCAGGGCCCATCTTACAAGCCAGAAAAGCCTTTCTCCAAAAGGGGTGACTCTCACTTGGATGTGCATTTTCTCATCTCTTGCCTTCCTGTGCCCCGGTCAGCTGGGCCTCCCCACTCCAGGCTTGGCTCTACCTGTTCTCTTGTCTAAGCATGCTAAGCCTGCCCCAGAGCACCTGACTTCAGGGACTGTGGCTTCCTATTCCTAAGCCATACATGGCCACCCACCCCTGCTGTGTTGGAGCCACCATACTCTGGATGGCTGTTTCCACACTTACTTCCTCCCCAAGTCTGAGTCTGGGTTGTACCCCAGCCCCTAGAACAGAGCCCTGGAACCCTCTTGAACAAGCTCAAATACCCTTGAACACAACTTCTGCACTAAGGTGTCCTGTGATGTCACCATCTGAGCTCCTGAGCAGGCTGTGACCTCAGAAGGACTTCTCCTACCACCCTAGCAGGTCATTAAGCTACATCCTAATGAGATCCTTGGCAGAAGGAAGGAGGGGACTATGACTAAGGCCTGGAGAGTCCAGTGGAATGCACAGGAATTCATGAGTACAGAGGGCATAAGGAAGGAGGCTGCCCCCATCACTGTCACTGGGTATTAGACAAAGGCCTCGAGCTACCAATGCCAATGTGCCCTGAAACCTATTCGTTTAAGGCAATAGTAAAAAAAAAAAAAAGCTTAATCAATTAAAATAATTATACTTTAAGATTAAATAGTCCTGACAAGCAAGGTACAAGAGAGAAAGCACTATGAACAGGTAAGAGCGAGGGTCGGTGATTTACAATATTTTGGGGTCTGTCAGACAACTAAGAAAAAGGGAGCGGTCTGAGTAGATGGTTCCATGGGAAAGGGCCTGCTGCACACGAAGACCAAGTTCAACTCTCCAGAACCCACATAAAGCAGATGAAGCAGCTTAAGTCTGGCTGTAACCCCAGCGCATCCAAGGGGAGACGGCTGATGAAGACGAAAGAGTCCCCAGTTTATCCGCCAGCTAACCCGGCATACACAGAGGCACCCTCAAACAGGGTGGAGCCAAGGATCAAGGTATTTGCCAATCTTCAAACGCATGCCGCGGCACACACATGTCCACGCTCACATACACAAATGTGTACACACAAGTTAGAAAAAATGCGACTACGATAGTATCCTGGCCCACAGAAGCGCTTACCTTGTGGAAGAAGTCGACCCCTTGGCTGAAAGAGAAAAAGGAAAAGTGGTTGTTTAACCAGAAACTGTGTAACTTTCCTTGAGCCAAGATTTGCCTCAGGGATGTGGGGAGAATTAGCTCAGCGAAGGCCTGATGTCAAGCCAGTAGATGGTCCACTATCATCCACCACCTTCCAGGGCGAAGCTAGGCTACTGCGTTCGCTTTGATCAGATGCCAACGGTCATGCATAGCCGTCAGCCCCCGAGGGCCCAGGTGGCTTCCTATTCTCCTCTGGGCCCCTTCCATTCAAGCACCTCACTCTGGCAGACCCCGCTTGGGTCCCACACTATTGGAGAGCAGATTCAAACAGGAATTAAGAGTTGGGGAGTGGGTGTGGCCCCTGGACCTGCTCCCCCACGAACCTGCTGTGTGATCCTGGGTGGGTCACTTCCTGCCTCTGAACATCTTTAACTCACAGGGCTAGCTTCATTATTTACCCTCCTCACTTTCCAAGAAAGCAGCTGTCTGGGTCAGCATTCTTTAGGTCTGTGGTATAGGAAGGGCATCCCACAGATTATCTCTGGGGATTATATCTGCAACAGTTTGATCCCCATTTTGTTATAAAATTACAACTAAAAAGTAACATATGTGCTGAGACAGGCTCAGCACCGCACTGTTCACAGGCCACCCAAGGATGATGAGCTCTGACTGCTGGGTGTGGCAGGCTGGGGCATCCCAGGACTTGAATCTGCAGGCGAGCAGGGGTAGAGGGGGGCTGCAGCTAGCATGCCACACCCAAATGGGGCTCTGGACCAAAGTACCGAGCAAAGCCACCTTTGGGAGTCTAGGGACTGAGACTGTCTTCATTTTAAACTGGACAATAATATCTTCTCAGAAACACAAATTTGGCAGGCAAAATGGGGTCCTTCACTCTGAATGCAGCCATGATAGGAGAGAAGGGCTGGCTGCTCTTCAGGGCAGAGGAAAGTGGGGTGGGGTGGTATGTAGAGGAGACCCTAATGTGTCCTCTGGCTCTGAATTCTGGCCTACCCGCCGTGACGTTCTGAAGAAGTTTTATAATGCTGCCATGTCTCAATCTCATCTGTAAATTGTGTCAGTGAGAGTTCCAAGGTCTGTGTGAGAACCGATTGCACTAGTACATGCAAAGCATCAGAGGTACTGTGGGCCCAGGCCGATCACATTTTGGCTGTCCCTGTTGCTAGAGTCTGTGTTTGAGAGCTGGGCTCTGCACACACTCCCCTCTCAATGGCTGTGTTCACAGTCCTCCAGGCTGCTATGTCTCCCCTGATCTCTTAGGCTTTGACACTGAGCCATGCAACAGTGAGCTCCCATGAGCACCTGCACACACTTGGTGCCGGGCCTCTGAAAGGATGACTGGGACTTCACCAAGGTCTACTTCGAGTGGAGCAGGGGCCCCTCCTGTGTGACTCTCTCAAGGCACTCTGGAAACAGCCCAGCAGAAATAACCGAGAGCTCAGGTCCTCAGACTTGAGGCTTGGCTGCTGATTCAGAGATGAGTCCTTCCAGTTGGTCCAGATGGGACAGAAACTGTGGGACATAGCCTGAGGGATGCCGAAGGGATGGGAGACTGGTGGGCCACTCTGTCCCTCCTAAGCAGACACACAGCTGCAGAATGGCAGCTCTGGGTGGTGCTTGTGTTCAGGCTGTGGTTCAGGAGGCGTTTTTTAACGGCAAAGAGAACAGGATATAAAAAAGAAAACCTCGGAGTTTCAAATGGATATAAAGGGGTGTGCTGAGTCGAGATAAAATGTTACATCTATAAACATTATGGAAAACCAGCACAAAACAGCCTCTTCCAACAGAGTGAAGAAGATGTGTACTGGTGGGTCCCAGAACGTAGCAGACCTGCTAGTACACGGCAGTGTGCTTGGGCCTCATAGCTACCCTCAGAATCTGTGCCCCTGGTTAGTGGTGTGACCCCGAACAAGTCAGAAGAATTGCGTGCCCCCTGCCAGTTTCCTCTACGGTTACTGTGTCCCAAATACAACACTGAAGCAATCTCAGATGCAGAGAGGGAGTCCGATGGGGGCTGGGATGATGAGTCTGAAACAAGGGTCTGGAACCTGTTTGTTGGCTTCAGGGCCAGGGACCTTGCACGGCCATAACCACACATACGCACACGTGCACACCCAAGGGAGAGATGCCTGGCCTGGAACTCACACCTTCCCCTGTGGAGTTTAAGGTCATGCACCTCAGTGCTGTGAGGGGTCTCTCCTGGGAGGGGCTTACATATGACGCCGGCTGTAAGAGCTGCCTTTATCAAGCATTGTGTATCTAGGGACTTGCCTCATATCTTCCATGGTAACTCTGCTGTCTCTCCCACTTTCACTCCCTTGGCGCTAGTTGGGAGAACTAACTGGGGAATCTGGTAACACGGAACCTGCACATATGTAAGGGACACAGAAGGCTGCAGGCTGCTCAGGCATTTCCTCTCTGAGGCCGGCAGGAAGGGTCCCTGAGGTCTCCCTTGCCACCCTGGCAGTTCCCTGTTTCCTACTACCTTAGTAGCAGTCCCATGAGAACATGAGACCCGAGGCAGTGAGGGAAGAAGGCTGAGGAGTGACTCTCCTGGACTCCATCAACCCCAGGACTACCCTCTGGTCTTCTTGTCACTGGAAGTTACATAAACTTAAGGTGCCAGTGGCCATCCTGTGAGAAGGAGCGCCCAGAGAGAAAGAAGAGATCCCACCCACCTTTCTTCTGTTTGATCCGGAGGAGGTAGAGGGCTGCCATCAGCAGGACTACTAGCAAGACGCACACCACGCCCACCGCGATGAAGATGTTCTGGCTGGAAGAGTCATTACCTGAGGACAAGAAAGAGGGACTTGATGTATGCAACTCAGAAACAGAAAACATGAAAGCCGGCCTCTTTCTCACCTGTCCTCCGTAGCTGTGGGCATCTGGCTGGCTCTCCTCAGATGTCCAGGCTTCCCTACCCACCCATACAGGTCTCTCACGAGCACTGCAGAACACACACTGCTGGCAGTCACAGAGAAAGCAGCTACAGGTCACCAGTGGAAACCATACTCCCAACCCTGAGGAATGCAAACCTATCCCTTCTCATCTGCCACGGCAGCAGGACAGATGCCCTGGAAACCAAGCCGGCGACTGCCTGAGAGTGGAGGACGGGCTGCTGGCATGGCTCTGCAGTGTTCAGGGCTCCACATTCTCTGTGGCCAGGACCTAACCCGCAGTATGTGTGTCTGTGGCAGGAGCTCACGACACGGGCCAGGCAGGTCCTAGGCCATAGAACAGTACTGTCAAGAGCAGGGCTCCATGACACAGAGATGTGAACTCAAATAAGAGCCCCAACTAGTCTTAACCTGCATTGTGAAACTGTGTTCCTCTGCTCTTTCCTCGATTACTGAGGCCAGCACTAATCTCTACCTCATTCCACAGCGCCAAGGATGACCTGACAAAGCACCTGCCCAACCTTTCATCCTCCCTCAAGGTCTTTATTGTTTCCCTGCTATGGTTTGTGTGCTCTGAAGCTAGAGGGTTAAGGAAGACAGTCATGGCCCTTACCAACTGAGTGACAAAATCTATTCCCTTTCAGCATGTCCACAACAGCAGAGGCTCAGAGAGAGACACCGACTTGTCCAAGATCACACAGCAAGTTGGTGCTAGAGCCAGTGCAGACATCATTTCCTACCTGTTATAAGAATCAGGCATGGGTCTCAAAAGGCACAACGTGGGTCTAGGGGTTTCCTGAGTCATCTCTGAAGGATGAGCGAGAAAATGGCTCCTGCTCTGTTCCCTTCAGAGCCTCTGCTATGTACAAAGCACCAGTTGTGGTGGTGAGAGACCATGGGACACAGCCACAAAGCTAGTGCATGTGGCCGCTTTCAAAAAGAAGGGCTCCTGATTGACAGCATGCGGAGGGGCTGAGGGGACACTGCTGGCATGCTGTCACAGAACGGTGGAGCACGGCACTGTCCTAGACACACACACCTTGGTCTAGAAACAGCCGTGGGAAGACTGTCCCATGGAAGTAGCTGTTTGGTGACAGTGTGAACGAGGATGCCCTTTGCTGTACTGGAGTCCAGCATCTACAGGAGGTGGAGAGGGCACAAGCAAGTACAGGGCAAGGAGCAGAGGCCAGAAAGAGCGAGGGGTAGGGAGGAACCACGGGGACAGTTGTTAGGTGAGGAAGACAGGAGGCAGGATGCAAACCAAGACCCACCCTCTTTCCTTCCCTCTTCTTTGGTACACTGTGTCGAAAGACACAAGACAGGAACCAAACTCGTGCTGACTCTAGGGTATGATAGAAAAGAAGCCCACTTTAAAATTGTGCTTAGTTTATAGACTTCTAGACTGTCCTATGATAAGCATTACAAATGGCTTTAACATTTAAAAACAGATATCAAGAGAAAGTTTAAAAAAAAAATGCCAGTCAATGGGAGTGGAAGCCTCACCAAGGGTAGCGTCCATGCCCTGCTCCTTCTGGTGGGCAGAGACCCACACGGTATGGTTTTTGGAGGCCGCTGGCTTCCCATCATGGTCCACCTGGCATGTGAGCACCACGTTCTCTCTATGGGCAGATCTGTTCACCAGGAGACAGCTTGTCCAGTTATAGGTCCCATCCCTGTTCACTGTGGCATTCGAGGCCTCGTCTGTCCGTGACACACTTCCATTCTCCAGCCAGGTCAGTCGGAGTTTGTTGGGGTAGAACTTCTGCACCTGGCAGGTGACGTTCACCAGGCTCCCTGCCCTGGTGGACTGTTCGGTGACATCCAGGATGGGTGAAACTGAAACAGTACAGGCAGAAGCTCTAACCTTAAGCCGCAGAGGAGGGCTGCAGAGTTGAGCCTCTCCCACCATAGCAGACACAGGACTGCCAGGCATGCATCAGGCACTCAAACACTGTGGATCTGAATGGGAATGGAGTCAGTAAGCAGAGGGCCCAGAGCACAGTAGATGCCTGGTCCGGGCCCCGGTAGCTACCGTTAGGGTGATAACGAATGAAGTCGATGCATGCAGCTTCTGGCATGGAGTGGAAATTCAGGAATAAGAGCAAAATAAACGAAACTACCGAGGAAGGGGGTGTGGCTCACACAATTGGAGTTGCTGTTGGTAAAGTAAATGCAACTACCAGCATGGTACTAGTCATAGGGTAATTAATGGCTGCTGTGTGTTTGGGCTAGAAGTCAAGGACATCTACCTTGGATGATGTCAGACAAGTTAGCAATCCCACGAAGAGGGTGTCTTTCCAAGGTGTCGTGGACTATCTCGCAGATGACCTGAGAATGAACATCCCCGGAGCTCAGGACCACCTGGGCTGTGCTGGAGATGTTGTAGGAGACACTCTGTCCCTCAGGGTCCACAGTGGTCTGGAAGTGGGGGAGTTCTTTCCCATCTTTGAGCCATTTCAGGGTGATATTCCAGGGAGAAAAGCCATAAGACTTGCAGGTGAAGTTCGCTGTCTGCCCAGGTGTGACCCTGCTTGTTGGGCCGGATACCACTGGTGCAGAAGGTTTGGCTAGAGGAGCATTTATAGACAAGAGATACGATGGTGAAGGCCAAGCAAAGGGAGTGACGGGGTAGGCAGCCTGCCTAGACAGTAGCATCACTACTGGATCACTAGGGCTGGGCAGCAGGGCTTTTGTACACTAAATACATGTTCTAATGCTAAACTGTACCTCCAGCCCAGTGACACTAGTCATTAATATTCGTCCCGGTAAAGCTGGGATGGCCCTGTCCTTAGCCTTCTGTCTGAGGAGGAGGCAAAGGTTCCATGAAATGAGCAAGTCAGACAGTAAGTCAAGGCCAGGAGCTAAGTCTTCTCTGCATCGAGGGTTTCCATCATCTGGGCACACACGGGGATGGCTGACCTATCTCATCCCATGCTTTAACCTAATTAATCCTAACCGCATTCCTGGAAACTTTGCCAGCCCAGAGAAAGTGTTTGCACACAGAAGCACAGGACGGTCACAAAGGTGGAACCCAGTGGCTGCTCTGAGACGTGAGCCCCTCCCAGAGCCACTCCTGAAAATTGTTTTAAATGTTTCTATATGTGAGTGGGTTCCTGCAGAGGCCAGAGGAGGACACTGGATCCCCTAGAGCTGGCGTCACAGGTGGTAGTGAGTCACCGTGTGGTTGCCAGCAACTGAACGAGGGTCCTTGGTAAGAGTGGTACAGATTCTTTAACTACCAAGTATCTCTCCCGCCCTAGACTTTATTCTTATGTTCTTCCTGTAAGAACTTAGGGAGTCACTCAATGGCATTTCTTTTCTCTCTACACATCCTAGTAGGTCTCACCCATGCCAAGTCCCACATTTGAAAGGGACAGAGGCTAAAGATTTTTTTTTTTAATCTGGAGAGCTTTTGTTCATGATTGGAAAAAGAGATCACCTATGTGTTAAAGAAGTCAAAGGTGGTTCCTTGATTTCTAACTATTAAAGAGACAGACAGCTACCAGACAGACAGCGAGCAGCCCCACCAAGCAAGCAGAAGGACTTCGGTCCTGAAAGCACACATGACTGACTAGGAGGGAGGTGGTGTCACTTGGGTATTAATCCAAATTGCTCATTATCACCCAGCGCCATTTCCAGACAGTAAATGTGTGTGAACACATAACTTGCTCCCTAACATCCACCTAATATGTTGAGGGCACAGAAAGGAAGGTGTTACTTGAAGAAGTCATATCATCAAGACAGCAGCAGCTTTAAGATCCTTGAGAGGTGAAGGGCTACAGAGCCATCCTTCCAACTCCAGGGGCTCCCTATGCTTAAATCTAACCAACCACAAACGTAAAATATTGTCGAAAAAGCTGCATCCATACTAAATAGTGACAGATTTTTTTCTTGTCACTATTCCCTAAACAACTATTTACATAGCATTTGCATCATATCGGGTATTATAAGAAACCCAGAGATGACTTAAAATAGATGGCAGGATGTGTGTAGGCTACACGCAAGTCTCCCCCATCTTGGATGAGGGCCTTGAGCATTTTTAATTTGGGCATCCCATGAGCACTGAGAAACAACCGAAGTTGCCATCTATTGGGAGCCTGACACTGGTTGCTCCCGCTGCGCTCTCCAGCCCATAAAGGTGTGTCTAGGATGAACTCCTTCTGTAGGACAACACTCTGAACAGTGAGACTAGCCAAAGGCACGTAGCGAGTGAGACTCAACTCTTCCATTCTGATGATTAGTTTAGTATTTTAAAAAAGCCTCTTAGCATCTGTGTTTCCTCTGTACAAAGGAGGACAAAAACATCGCCCTGGGAAGGTGATGTAAACATGACTTCTGGCACACAATAGGTGCTTAATAAATAGCAGCTATGGCTGCCACCTTTAGTTCTGAAACTACACATTATTCTTTGGCAGTCAGAAGGCACAAGAAAGCCACCACACTGTGACTCTTTCCTCTTTTGTAGTAATCCCCCTCAGGACCTGAGTTAGGTCAGCAGCTTCAGAACCCCAGTGGGGTTATAGGTGTTTCATTCAGAGAAGTCATTTAGGAAGCATGGGGCACTGAGAAAGAGTCTATGTATTGGGGAGTCATTGAGGCAGAGAGGGTCTGAGCTGAAGACGGGAGACTTGTTTGGTTCCATTCAGACACAGTTGTGTAAGTCAGGAAGGTCCTCTCCTAGGGATCTGAGCATGGCTGGCAGAGCTTTGTGGGCTGCATCTCCAGTCCTCTGGGGCCAGCTCCTGGACATGATTCTGTTCATCACTGGGACCCAGAACCACACGCTGTTCTAAGGCATAAAAGATTTTTAAGCACCAGCTTCATGGGAACCAACTTTGCCAGGGGAAAAACAAAAACCACAGTTTTTCTTCTGTGGTTTCGGGACATGTATCTCAGCCTGGCTGTGGTGAGAAACTTCAGATGCAAGCTGTAGTGATGGATCTGAAAGTAAGAGTACTTGCTGAGCAAGTATGAGGATCTGAGTTCAAATCCTTAGAATCCATGTTAAAAAAGGCTGGACACAATGGTACATGCCTATCACCCCAGTGCTGTGGGAGTGGTGTGGACACAGAAGAATCACAGGGGTCTGCTGGCCACCAGCCTATGGCCAGGATCAGTGGGAGACCCCGTCTCAGGGGAATAAGGCAGGAAGTAATATAACAGGACACTAAACATTCTCCTCGGTCCTCTGCTCATGCACATGCAGATATGACAACACACATGCGCGCACACACACACACGCACACACGCACACAAGCGCACACACACTTCAGATCCATGTCAAGTCAATTACAGCAGAATTTCTAGGGTAGATGCGGGATATGTGATGTTTTTCAGTTTCTTAGATGAGTCACACAAGCAGACAGATGGAAAGCCACCAACTCATCCCAACCCCACCAACACTTGAGGCCTGGGAAAGGAAAATGGCCCATCCAAGGTCACATGGGCACAGCTCAACACAGTTCCTACAGGCCAAGCACTATTCTACAGTGTCTGACGTGATGTCACTGTTTCAGTCCTGACCACATACTCTGTTGAGAGGGTCATGGCTAGTGAGGTCACTAAGGTGCTATGTGGAAGGGGTTTGTCCAGGACACAGGCAAGGGAGTGGCTTATCTGGGATATGGTTCGAGACAGACTCTGTCCTCCCGGTCACTGCACTTCTGATATGCAGTAATGACTCTGACACCCACTCCATCTAAGGCTTTGTTAACATCCTGATGCTCATATAACCCAGAATGGGGGGGGCATTTTGTTGTTGTTGTCATTTACAGAAAGAGAAACTGAGGACTTAACAGAAGCCAAACCTTGCTCCAAACTTCAAGGTCTTAGGCAATTCCCCATGGCTTCCTAAGGCACCAGTGTCCTAACACACCCTGGACACTCACAGCTCTGGTTTAAGGAGAAAATGCTAGGATGAAGATGTGGCATGAGGCAGGAAGCCACTTGTTAGCTGTTGCCTAGGCAAGTGACACACTACCTGGGAAGTTGGCGTCTTTGTCCTACTTGCAAAGTCAGGACAAGCTACCTGCCCTGCTTCTGTGCAGGGGTGGATGGCGAGGAGCGTTGGCTGCTACCTGGAGGGGAAGCTGGTAACACACACACAAGTTAAAATGAACACACTATGTGATGTAGTAGGCCTCATGTAGTGGGTGGCTCTGTCCTAGACAAGTGGGATGAGCCATCCAGGGCAGCACTGTTTTCAAAATCCACAACTAGGAAGAAGTGAACTATCTATCAGCAGAAGACTACAGTAAATTATGGAATTTCTGGTTGCTGGAATAAAAGGCAGCCATTTACACAATGGCCTTTTGTGTCCTCACATGGAATAAGAACCTGACTGGCATTTGGGAGTTTTCCTGTCACTAGCGGGCCTCAAGTTCTGAACAGAAGGGGCATCCTGGATCTTTGTGAAAGTGAGGTGTGGAAGGCTGGCTTTCCTAAAGGCTCAGCCCTTCCTCGGCACCCACTGTGTACTTGGCTCACCTGTGCAGATGCTTAGCGCCTGGGCAGCAAGGAGCCTGGCCAGGATTTGTATTCTGGTCTACACTCCGGCACTCACTGGTAGCATGACCCATGTGCAAGGAAAAGAGAGGGCTGTGGGTCGGGCAGATGAGGGGTGTAGGTCGGGCAGATGAGGGCTGTGGGTCGGGCAGATGAGGGGTGCAGATGTCCTCTTACTTGCTGGCACTGAGCCTTGAGGAAACAACTGGCCTTGGCTTCCCTGATCTGCTCAAGGCTGAGGTCAGATCGTGAACATGCTCTCCCATTGCTCCTGCTGTGAACCACACTCACAGGACAGGGGATACTCTTCTCTGACCTGTTGCTACACATCAGGGGATGAAGAAGACACAGGCTTACTTACCAAGCACAGAGACCACTGTTCCTAATTTAGATTGAATTTCCTTGTCAGAGTCTGTTCTATCAATCTTCACACAGTAGTAGGTGCCAGCGTCTGCTGGGGTGACGTTACTGATGCGGATGGAAAAGTCCAAGTTGTTTCTCTTGGTTGAATCTGCAACATTAGTAACTCGAGGAAACTTTTCTCCTGTGAAAGAGTAGATTAGTTGTCGGCTTTGCCCTGCTACTCTGAACCACATAATGGGTCCCAAGGGTATCAGGGAGGTCACGGTGCAGTTCAGAGTGACCGTCTCTCCAGCAGCAACAGACACTGACTTCTCAGGCTGAATCACCTTCAGGTCCACCCCTGCAGCTCCTGAAAAGACAGATGGCAACTATGATTCACCTTAAGGGATCCCACAAGTTCATCAGTGATTTTCACTGATTGAGCACACACAAAGGTATTGAGTTCAGCACACTGCATATGGTAACATGTTTAATCCACATGTGGGCCTGGAACTCAAGACTAATAAGCAGGAAAACAGGGCACAGAGTGCTAAGTCACCTAGCTTAGAGCAGTAGAGGGCCCAAGCCCTTTGTGGAGGTGTCATACCTGATCTGGGCTCTGGAATTTAAATCTGAATTTTCCAGTTAGAATGGGAACCTAGATTCCCCATCAAGGAAACAAACTCAGCAGAGATGCAGAAATAGGAGACCCCAATATGTGTTGTGCTTTTCAAGGAGGTAGATTCTGTACTGGAAAGCAGGTTCTAGCAGAACAGTTCTCAGCAGTTTGGTGATTGGAGAGCTGAGATCCCGGGCCCTCGGTGTGGCTCTATAGCATGGGGCTGCATCACTGGGAGCCATCAGTGCATCATAAGAGAAGGCCAGGCACTCACTCTCTGCCAAGAGCTTCAGGGACGTGAGTGTGGCTTCAGCTTGGGCTTTTTACGGTCCCTAGCCTTCATTTCTTCATCTGTAAAATGTTACCATGAACCCATCTTGATGCACTTCTGAAAGGAACAATCTGAGGCCAGTGAGCATGTTAAAAGACTATCTGGGGGCTGCGGGGTCAGCTCAGTGGATAAAGTCCTTGCCACAAGTAAAGCATAGAGGCCCAACTACCTTCCTGAACAACAGTTTGCTGAACATGTGGCTGTGGGACACAGACATTAGAGACTCAGTGACCCAGAGAGGAAGACAGGATGAGCACAGGAGAGGGAGGATGACAACAGCAGGAGCGGCAGGACAGGAACAGTGAGTCAGGTCATCTTGGTCCCCAGCTGGACTCTCTACTGACTTCTAATGTGATCCTATCAGACAGCGCTGCGGCAGAATCCTTGGGCAGCTTCTCTTACTGGTTGGGTAAGAGACACTGTGTGTTTGCCCACCAGTCCATGGTCTGATATTACTGTGCTGACAAGGGGAGAGAGCCCAAGGAAAGAGAGGTTCATGGATCAGTTCTGCTCTCACTGCCCTGGGATAGGTCTGTCATCAGTCCTTCACTGTCCTGCCTCGTCCTCTCCCCAGCCCGGGCTCCCCTTGAGGTCCACTTTTCATGGCAGGTATAAATAGAATCCACAAGTACCAGCCTGGGCACAACCTGATTCTCACACCACAGGAGAAGAAAGAAGAACTGTAGAAAGCAGGGGCTCAGGCAGCATCAGCCAGCCTAGAAGGGGTAGGGCTGGTGGCCAGGCAAGTGACAGACATAAGGCGGAAACAGGCTTGAAGAGACAGGAAGGACGTCAGTGACATCACCAGCTACTGCCAATAGCAGGGAGCCATGAACATTCCAGTGGGTCTACAGTAAACCACGGGAGACCGGTTGAACTGGAACCACCACGTGCATGAAAACAGGCCTGGGCGAGAACAGGCCCTCTTTGCCAGTTCAGTATTCGTGAGTGGACTCCCATTCAACCAGACATAAGCAGGGATCTGTACCTGCCCTCTGCTTCATCACTGTTCCAGAGCTATACATAAACTCCGGCTGTACACGTGCCGGTTAAATTCTAGTGCTGAGCCTATCATCGCATTGCTGTATTCTTTATATATCTAAACTGCTGTCGACTGTTAGTTTCCCCACCATTAGAATGGCAGATCTGTGAGGAAGTACCGTCTAGCCTCCTGCCTGGTATATACTGTGTCCTCAATAGCAAAAGGATCAGGAGACAAATGGATCTCTGTGATTTCCAGCCCAGCCAGGGAGACCCGGTTCCCAAAACACATATCTGCTGAAGGAACACACTGATGAACTGAGAAAGTAGGGGTTTTATTTGCTCGGTGGCCCTGGCAAAGCCCCGAGCCTCTTCCTTCATCTGTTCCGTGGATGCGGGTGCTCAGTTATCATTATCCTCATCCCCAACAGAGCACAGAACTGAGTCAGCGGTTGGTGAGGGAGCTACGCTCAGGGCAAATGGCAAGTTGGAGCAGGGCTATTCTTGTGGTGCAGCCAGAGGCCTGTAATCATACCCCAGGCAGGTGACAATAAAATCTGGGGCTGGGGAGGGCTGGCTCCTCCCCTCAGTCCCCTTCTCCTTTAGCTCCTCTGGAGCTCTCCACCAACTGCAAGCAGATTTAGGCAGCTTAATTAATTAGCTAGTGTTTCTAAAGCGTTTGAAGAATTTTAAAAGTGTGATGTAAGTGCCAAACATTATTTTAATCTCTGTGTATTTTCCAACAGGGTTTTTTTTTTTCTTTTATTTTTGCTTGCTTGCTTTTCTTTCACTCTGCAGGTTCTGTTCTGGTAACCGCCCTTGTTAAAACACTCTTCTATGGGCCAGGCCTGGGGTCATCACGCTGACTCTGCCAATGAAACCATTTCCTGCTCTCTTTGGCCTGGGCAGAGAGCAGCACTACCATTCTGGGGCCTAAACCATACAGTATCCCTGTTGGTGTCACACACTGCTGCTGGTGGGGGAGGAGCAGTCTGGCAGGGTGGACCAGCAAGGTGGACCAGCAGGGTGCACAGCAGGGTGCACAGCAGGGTGGACCAGCCATGTGACCATGCTCATCAGTGTGTGCTAGGCACTTCCTTGAGGACCCGATCAGTTACCTGTAGGTCTCCCCATAACGACCATGAAAATATGGGGAAACAACCCAAAGGACAAGTGACAGGAACAAGGAAGTGGATGCAGCTTACCCACAGGTGAATTACAGGCAGTCATAGCAAACTGTGATAATGTAACATTTTCCGTGACACAGTTTAAAACAACAGGGTGGCTATGCAAAACCAAACAACAGCAAAAACAAACCCCTGAACTTTTGCAAAGTATTTAAAAGAAACAAAAAGTCTAAAAACCAAATAATAATATCGGGGCTAGAGAGATGGTTCGGAGGTTGAGGAAGTGCTGATCTCTCAGAGGACCTGGATTTGGTTCCCAGCACCCACACGGAGGCTCACAATTCCCTGTAACTCCAGGGGGATCTGATGCCTCCTTCTGAGACTTGCAATCACATTCACATACCCTCCCCTCACACACACATCGCTTAAAATAAAATAAATTGTTTGAAAAGCCTCACATAATACCATTGACGATCACTGCTGCCAACACTTTGATGAGCTGTAGTGAAAATCGGCGAATAAAAGAGCCATGTTCCGAAAACTAAGGGCTGGGCAAACACTCTGCGCTCGCTTAGGCATCCTGAGGGCAATGGGAACCTGAAGATATCGTATCCAAGGAAAGGAGACCACTGATCCCACTGTGAAGCCATCTGATGGCTAAGTCCACGGCCATGAAAGGCTGTATAGATCACAACAAGGTATGCTGACTGTCAAGGCTATCGAAATGACATTTGGCTTGATCCCAAATCTTGGTTTCAAGGGAAAACAGGTAGTTAAAAGTGTTAAGGGCTGTCAGAGTTCCTTCTAAGTGGCAGTTTCTGTGGGGTTTGCTTCATTTGTGTGGCCTGTTTGCGCTCCTGTGTGAAACAGTCTAAGGAAACCTGTATTTTCAGTGTGGCCGTGGTTCTGTGGAGTGTCACTGTTCACGGGCAAACCCGAGGAGCTATCGAAATATAGACTGTCTTTGGGCTGTGGACCTAAAACGGATAAAGCTGCCTTTGCTTTTTAAATTTCTACCTGGGATATTTTCCAGATGAACATTTAGGAACACATACAGCGGTGTGAGGTATAACTCTGTGGAAGACCACTCGCCTACATGCATGAGGCCCAGCACTGGCCCCACAACACCACGGGAATGCATACAGGGTCTCACTGTGTTTGAAGAAAGCTATACATGTAACATGCATGTTCTATACGTGTCTGCTGTTTGAATGAGCTTCTATTTCGCAATTCGGTCCATTTTGCTTATTGCCGTGTCTCCAACTCCTGACAACTGTGCCTGTGACAGAGCAGATGCTCAGCACACGTCTGTTGGTGGACTGAGAAGCCACATGTCTAGAGGAAGAGGCCAGGATCAGTAAAATCAGCACCTCTGTTTGCCAGGGCTAGTTCCACGTGGGAGTGGGGGAGGGTGGGGAATACCACTTTCCTACCGCTTTAAGTAAGAACCACATTGGATACATTAGTCTTTCTTTGTGTAGCTAATGTTTAATGCTCTGGGAAAAGATACAAACACATGAGTGTGTTTCTAGGGAGGGGTAACTGCCCTGTGAGCTTGTTGCCGTGGAAGGCAGTGATGGATCATGGGATCCTCATGGACTGAGGGCTGCGTGCTCTCTGGCACACTAGTTATAAAGTCAGATTTTGAGGAAGTCATGTACGTGACTTCTACGTTCAGAAGAACTCCGGTCCATAGGAAAAACAGCCTCCGATGGCTATTCTGACTACACCTTCTACCCCACCCCACCCCCAGTAACCACTGCCCCGTCACCTGGAATCTTTTTCTCCTTCTATTGACCAAAGTGGCAAACGCTTAACCAGTATGCTGGTGTTCTGCAGTAAGGTGGGGCTGAGAACTGACTAGTGGGCTTAGAAACACAAACTCCACTTTAAAACACAGGAATATTCACGCGCAGCTTTGAAGACGAAAAAAAAATGGCTTTATAAGAAGTGAATAAAAGAAACTGTGCTCTTTCTAATGAGGAAACCACACCAATGTAGAAGTGAAGCTAAGCTGGAGGGCGGGGCCTAGCCACCCTGGGATGGGAGTTCCCCCAAAGCCTCATCCCTGGGAGGGTCCACAGCCACAGGCCAGAGCTCCAGGTGCCAAGAAGCCCAGCACCCCTAACCCTCAGCACACAGCAGGACACCCTGTCACCATCTGCGTTGTCGTCTGCAGCTTGTCACCTGCGCACTAGGACTTCGCACTGGCCCACCTTCACTGTTTACTTGACTAGATTTAGAATTGACTAAGAGAATCGGAAGGCAGACCGCCAGATGTGTTTGTGAGGACATTTCCAGGCAGGATTCACTGAGCAGCAAGACTACTTACTAACCCAGGGTGTGGGTGGACTACGTCATGGGGTAGAAACTCCAAAGGAATGAAGTGGAGTGGGGGTGGGGTGGGGACAGAACCAGGCAGGAGCCAGCATTCCTTTGTTTCTGTCTACCAACATACCAGTTCCTCGGTCATACACACCCGCTGCCGTGATGCTCTGCCAAGCACACGGGGCCACGTGACCATGGACCCAATTCTTTGACACCATTGCTCAAAATAACTCTTCCTCCTTTTATGTTGTTCTCAGATATTCTGCAGTGCAAACTTGATCAGCATACACTTCATCAGTGCTACTGCCCATACCTTCCATACTTGGTGGCTGGGGAGAAAAGCCCATTGTGCCAGTACTTGTACAATGAGATATGAAGGAGCGTGTGTGCGTGTGTGTGTGTGTGTGTGTATGTGTGTGTGTGTGTGGAATGCTTCACAGCATGTAAAGTCCTGAATTAATGCCCAACACCACACCCAGACACCCAGACAACATGTGAACACAAACATGCTAAGTGTACATAAGAGTATGTATAGACTGAGGGCAGATGCATGTGTGAACACACATAAGTGTGTGGAGCACAAACATCTACACATTTACTGGGTGGGTATATAGGGTTCTGGGTAGAAGCAGCAGGGTGCCATATGCAGAAATGTGATGCATGTGTGCAGAGACCACTGGAGGGTGTTCAGAAGGAGTGGGGTGAGTCAATAATGGGGTGATTGTCTGGACTGTGCTGTCTGTGGGGGAACTTCTGAGGTGAATGAGTATGTACATAGGGAAGGTAACCGCAAGAGCATGTATGTATGGTGTGTACACAGAGGTGTGTGTGTGTTCATGTGTGTGTGCAGGTGGGCACATGTGCAGGTAAGAGTGTATGCGTACTGTATCTAAGCAGGGAGGCACACAGGGTCACTGGTTTTGAACACGCTGTGTACCCATGTATTCATGTTTACCAGTGTGGCCAGATGGGAACATGCCTGACTCAGAAGTTGTGAAATAAGATTCTGCACAGAGCACAGTCAGAGGAGGGAGGAGCAGGAGGGGTATTGTCACCATCAGCTCCCAGCGGGCCAAGTCTGCACAGTGCTAAACCTACATTCCTGCCCTGGAGAGGCGGTACTAACTTCCCAAGGCCACTTGCGCTCTGTGCTGGTCCCAGGGCAGAGGCAGGAGGTCCCTGACACTGGATTCTAGAGGGGGCTGCCCCAGTGTACAGTTGCATGGACTCCGTGGTTCCCAAGTTGGGAGCTTAGGGCTCTGACATCTGTGGCTGGTCAGTGGTTTTCCTCCGAATGATTCATCTATTCCCGCCTACAAAGCTTCCTCCACTGGCAGGGTCTGTCCTAGACACCACAGGCAAATGAGGAAGTTGGGCCTTATCCTTCAATAGCTTACTCTGGGGGCACCCATAAAACAAGTCATGGCATATCAGTTACTAAGTGTCATGAAAGGAACCTTGGGGGTCTTGGCAAGGGGCTGACTCCAGGAAGACCTCCTGAAGGTGGTGGTCTCTGAGCCGGGTCTTGAAGCCGACAGAGACCAGGTAAAAGCAGGAGAAACCATGAGTAAAGACAAAGAGGTGAGTTGAGGCAAAGGCCTCGCAGGCAGGAACCAGAGCAGAGTCTGCGGAAACTCAGCAACAAACTGGGATGGGGCTGACCTACAGCTGTGCCAACCTAGTATTTGGGAGAATAGCTTCCAATGGACATTTGGGGAGCAGACCATCCCTGGACCTTCTGCTGGCACCGCTGGACAGACCACTGAGTAGACACGTCCAGATGGTGCAGTAGGCGCCCACCCTGAAGCATCCAAGTCACAGACAGGAGGCCTGGTCAACAGGAAGAGCTTCCACTTTATCTCCACTGCAGGCAACTCTGAGGACTGGGCATGGTGCCACATCCCTGGTGGCTTCTCTGTGAGGCAGTAAACTCCTAAGGTACCCAGACAGTGCCAAGCTCTGGCTTGGGGTTAGACGCCTGCATGTCTTGTCCCCAGAGGGGTGACTTGGCAAAGCAGCTCCCTCATCTGTAAGCAGGGATCCAGTCCCGTTCCTACTTGAAAACACATGTTCAGTGGTGGAGAGCTGAGTGGAGAGCCACGTGGCCTCTCATTCCTCTCTCCCAGGCTGCACACTCCACCCATTAGCGAATTCTGCTGGCTCAAATCCCAAGCTATGGGTGAACTCCATCTTCCTGTCCCGATCCCCCCTCCACTACACTCCACCCCAGTGGCCTCCCTCACTCCACCTCATCTCTCCACAAGCCACGCTCCCTCATAGTCAAGGCTTGAACCAGGGGCATCTACCCTCTGTTCGTTGCTGAGGCCCCCACTACACCAAGACCCAGGATCCTTACAGTGGCCCCCCAGGACCCTGTGTCCTTGCTCTTTTACAATCATACCAGATTTCCCTGAACGCCCCAGAGCCTCGGCATGTGCCATCCCATCTGTCCATTGCTCATTCCTTAGATGTCCATATACATGGCATGTCCCTTCATACAGGTCTATCTGGAACATTCCCTGCCACCTGCCTGAAATGGTACTATCACCTACTACTTAACACAACGCACATTTACTTCCTGTTCTTAGTGTCCGATTCTCCACCTTGGACTGACTTGTAAGTACTCTGAGAACAGACACTCAGTTTCACTCCTCAGGTTTAGAGCAGCAGCTGGCATTTGCTAAAAGTTATGTTTTGGTTTGGATTCTCATCCTCCTCCCAATGAGAGTCCAGTTAGCATCCTAAGCACTGTGGACCTCCGGCTTCGCTGTAAAATGAGGATGGTGTTGCTATTAGGTTTATGCCACAGGTGGAGGGACCAGCACGCTTAAGGAGCTCAGCGTCGGACCCAGGAGGGTAAGTGCTCAGTGCAGGCAGCGACTCCCGTGTTGTCTGGGTGTTTAAAGGAGATGGCTATGTCCCTCAGATGGAGGGGCTTCGGGGTCTCTCTGCCCTAAAATACACAAAACCACCGCGCAGACTGACACACTGGCCAGTGGCTTGATGAGCAGCAGCTGGGTCAGACAGACCCTGAAGGTGACAAAGCAACGGTTGTGGCCTGGCCATGTTTGCCCAATGACTGGGAAAAAAAGAAAAAAAAAACCACAAAAACTGCAAACATATGTGTACTGTGAATGCCCTTTGAACTGTAATGGACCTCTGGGGACCAGAAGTCGCTGAGAGAGGTTGAAGTCATTACTGTCACAGTCACTGGAGTGGTGTCTCAGCAACCTAAGAGCCTTCTTCCCTCCCGGAAGTGAGGGTGGAGGTTAGGAACCCATTGGCTGCCTCCCAACTCCCAGTCCTGACTTGCTCTGAAAGAAGCACCACGCTGCCCAGCATGCCCTCCTAGGGCAATGGACAGACCAGACAGCCCCTTCAGACAACAGCTGCTGCTACCAGTCCTTCTTCCATATGAGGGCTGGAGCCCTCAAGCCTGAGACCTGGCACCACCCTATACGGGTGCTTCTCTTAAGATGGGGCCTCCTGCTCAGGGTTCTACATTCTTAGGCTGTCACGGGTCTGTGCACATTCTCCTGGTCAGGCTTAAGGCTTTACTAAAGGCAACAGCACCTATTAAACATCATTCACCACAGTTACCATGCCCCCAAGCCAGCAGAAAACAGTCTCCAGGTGGGATTTCTCCCCAGCTAAGCTGACGTGATTCACTGATTCCTTTCGTAGAGCTTTTCCCGCTCAGCTATTAGTTCCCTTAACCCTTCACAGCCTCTGTGCAGGGAAGAAATGGGTTCCAGATTGCAGATGGTGAAGCCAGGGTGCACGGAGCGGAAAGAAGACGTGTCCCAGTGTCAGCCAGAAATGAGCACACAGAGGGTGTCTGCCGCATGGTCTCTCCAGCTGTGGCCAGGGTGCCACAGCTGGAGAGACCTGTCGAAGCCTCCCTTTTAGAAGGAAAATTCAGTGACGTTGGGGACTTTACCTGCCCTCTGGAGTCCACATAGGATGAGGCTACGACATACAGGGCCATAAAGACTCCTAAAGGCCACCAACGCTGAACAGAGCAGAGCAGGCCTTAAGTTTGGAGCTTCTGCAGGGACCCGGCAGGACAGAACCATCACTGCCTGACTCTGGAGTACCATGGGGTCAAGGCCACAGGGTGGTTGAGGGGCCTCACTCACCCCTTTCTGGACATCTTCACCATCTCTCACCAGACTGCCTAACTGGATGCCTTGGCGAAGTCACAGGAGTGGGGTCCTCCTCACAATGCCTGGCACAGCACTTCCCACGCCAGCATCAGCACCTGTGAGGTGACTATCACCATGGAGTCTGAAGCGGGAGGGCGTGTACAGTGGGATTACACACCCGTGCTGGGGCTGCTCAGCTGCCTCCGTATCAGGCACTGGCGTGTGCTTCCTGGGATTGCAACACACTGGGAGAGATTTGTAGCATAGTCATGGCCTCAGCCACGGAGGAGGACTTTGTGGCATCTGGGGAAGCAGTCTCTGCCTGTGCAACCTCATGGCTCGCAGGCCTTCTCTTTAAAAAGGGGGTTTTCATACGCATGTTGTTCCTCTAGTCCACTAATGTAGACTGACCCACCCACTGTGGGCCAGGTCCTGGGCTAAGGTCCCAGTAGGCTTGGTGTCACCGTCTCTACCCTCATATAAGCCTGTATCCTAGCTGGGGAGACTGGGCTGAAAGAACCAAACAAGAAACAAGCAAGCATAGACAGAAATGGCTGGCGACAACGTATCATTTGTTTACTTGGGTTTGTTTTTGCTTTCTCATTAGAATGCCAGCTCCATGAGAGCAGGCGATGTGCCCACCTTATTCACAGCCACAGCTCCAGGGACCTGAACCTGAAGCAGCTGTTCAATCCAGTGGCACCTATCACGTGCTCAAAAACACTGCACAAATATAGCTGAAATTACCCTGATAAGGACAACCAACAATCAAGGGTAAGCAGACTACAGCTTGGGCTCTAGCCGGCTGAGTGGCTTGGAAGGAGCCTTGCTTGGCTTTTGGGAGCCTCGGTCTCTTCGTCTATTAAATGGGTAAAATCCGTACTTTTGGCTCTCTGTGAAGATTGGACAATAGCGCAAAGGAAGACGTGCAACCTGAGCATCCAGGAGGAATGGCTGTGTCCTACATGCTGTGCAAGACTCCTTGTGCCTGTTCACATAACCAGGAAAGCCGGAAGAAACAAGAAAGCCAGGAGAAACAAGAAAGCCAGAAAGTCATTTGATATTGAAGCTGGGCCATTTTATCATTTCTTCTTATTCTGCACATGTCTGAAGTTTCCAAAAAAGAAATGGAAGAATATGGGAAGACGTCATGTGTTTTGTGCCAAGGACAGGTACACTGAGCATTCTCTGCCACCTTATGCTTCCGTTTCTGGAAGGTATGGCTGGCTTGGAGAATGGGGCAATGTCTGTATTGACCTGGTATGGCCATCATCTGCTCTAGCCACTTTCCCCTTCAGCTACTCCCTCCAGTGTCTGATCTCCTCCGACCCCAGCACCGCATGTCCTCGGCTACTAAACTGATCTGAAGCTTCAGAGCCCCAAATGGATGTGCCAGGAAATCCTTCTGGCACCGAGGACCACGCTGTACGCTTTCTACTTCTACCTCTGCTGTTCCACATCTTCCTGGACCAAAAGCTTGGCAAGGCACTTGACAGGGAAGACCCATCCTGCCAGGGTTCCAGGAACCCCATATGAACAGGAAAACGGCATCAGCCATCATAATAGACCCCCCTCTCCAGCAAGTGGGTGGAAGCACATTTTGGGAACATCTGTTGTCCTCATCTCCTGGAGGATACACTGATCGATAAAACTATATGAGCTCTCTCAAGAGAGTGGGGTGCCGGAAGCCCTGGTCATCGGCCTCCCTACTTGTCAAACAAAGCAAGGAGATGTCTAAAGCCTGGTGGAGCACAGGCTTTGAAGCCCAGGCTCATTGATCTGGGTGGCCATCCGATGCAGACACCTTGCTGAGCCATCATCCCCTCGCTGGCCAAGTGGGCTAGATGATCAATCATCAATGGTGCATCCCTCAGGGTAGCTTTGAGACCCACTAGGATCACACACAGTAGCACGGAGGCCAGGATTATGATGATTATTTTTAGCATTTTCTCGCAGAATCCAGGATCTTGCCAGAATTCTGGCTTTCACAGTGGAAATGCCCAGCCCCGTTTTAAAAGTGTTGGCTTGTATCGTAGGAGGCCTGGCATCTCCCTCCTGGGCCTGGCCTGACCTGACTGTATCTGGAGACCTGTGCTAAAATCAGTCGGCCCTCTATCCCACTGCACAGGGAGCAGCTCCCAGCGCCCTCCAGCTTTCCAGGGTTGGGAAGCCACAATTCCAGACACTGAGTCCAGAGGGAGACACCTAGAGTCAAGTTGGGTCGAGAGCTCATTGGCACTAACAAGGCAATTAGATCACAGTGCTAGTTTCCTCACAACCTGTCCATCCCCCAGGAGAAAGCTTCAGGGGAAAAGAGATCACTGAGTCATACTGACATTTACTTACTTGTGGTCCTTGTCTTCTGAGTGCCCACTATGTGCAGGAGCCATGCTAGATTGATTGCTTTACAAAAATCCATCCCCGTGTTATATATGAGCACGTCAAACAGGATGAAACATTGGCTGCATGAGAGCTAACAGGTACCAGGATGGGCAAGTCAAAAAGCATAAAGCAGCGATTGCATGATAACTTACAGACACCAGACATGCTTCAAGCACCATCTGAATTTGCATTAATTGACTTATTCCCTGAGAAAGAGCTGTTAATGACATCCCTCATTTCTAGAGAAAAAAAAAAAAAGGAAACCCAGAGAAGTTCAGCAAATTGTTCAAGTAGGTAGCAGGACCAGACCTGACTCCCAGGGGGTCCTGGCACTGTTGTGTGTACACTGAGGCTAATAGTCAGTGAGGCTGCAGAAGCAGATCTGAGAGTTGTAATACATAGGCACCAAACAAAGAAAATGTAGCCCAGAGAGGACTGGATAAAGTCATGGGAGAGGGTCAGAGCGGTTAGCTCCTTGGAGCGGGAGGCATGTAGAGTGAACCTGGGAGGATGAGGGTTAAGACAAAGGGAGGCAAGGAAGTGCAGGAAAGGTCATTTCTGATGGAACAGCAGAAGTAAAAGGAGAGAGATAAGAAGCTAGCTGGGCACATGGATTTGTCCAAGAGCCAAGCTGGATTAGGTTGCGCGTTAACAGATAGTACAAATCAAATGCCTCTTGTCCATGCGGTGGGGGTGGTCTCCTATGTGGGATTCCTCTGGCCTTTGGGAAGTGTGTGAGTGGCCATTCAGACTTCAGTCTGCAATGGAGAAGCCCTGTGACCTCACAGCATAGGAACACGTATGACTGTTGGAAAACATGTAGGAACTGAGGTCTGGTGGGAGACACCCAGGCCCTGGTGTTACTTTTTTTTTTCTTCCAAGAAATTTAGTTCAAGGAACCACCTTGGAGTGGTGGAACTGGGGGAGTGACATGAAGGCATGGTCAGAGCTGTCTGCACAGCTGTGCACAGGAGTCTGACCACAGTTAAGGAGGGTCCTCTTCCATCAGCCCATGATGACAAATAAGAAATAACCTGTCACATGCAGGCACTGCAAGCAGCAAGGGGGTGCATGTGGGAGCCACTCAGCACTTTTAGACTCCCTTCCTTTCGCCCACTGCTCTCCATCTGTTGCAAAGGGCAAGACGCAAGGAGGAGCATTCCAGTGCTGGGGAATCCAGAGCTCACCAGCCCAGATGGGGCCTCTGTTCGAGCCACATCACTCCCCGTGTATTGACATCTGTGCAGCCAAGAGGCTGCCAGTGCCACACTCAGTGGGCTGCAGGGAGACTCAACCAAAAGCCTTTGCTCACAGGAGCCTTCCCATAACTCTCCAGCTAAGTCTCAGGTGGCTCTTCTTACCCCAACAGTGTGGACTGCATACTCCCAAGCCATTTATTCCTCCCACCAGAAGCTGAATCTGGAATTCTGGCTCTTTTACCACTTACTCCTGGGACAAGTTTTGGACTCAGTTGTCCTCATCTGTATATCACTGGCAAGAAGAGCCAAATGGCACACCACTGGTAAATGGGGCTATGTAGACAAAGTACCAGGCCTGGAACGCAGTGAGCTACGTAATAAATATGGGTTCTATTCCCTCTCTCAACACACAGTTCAAATCAGGACTTCTTATGGACGGAGTGCAAGCAAAAAAAAAAAAATCTGCTCATGTGTCCTCATGACATGGGGGCAGGGATAATAAATGGCCACAAAGTAGCCAGAGAACACCAAGCCTTCAATGAACCTTCCAAAATCCTCTGCACGCCAAGCATCGCAGTTAGCCCCCACTGCGCCCCCTTTTTCCTATGAAAGAGGAAGTGAGAACAGCTATAGGGCTTAGGAAAGCACAGAGGAGCCCCCAGCATGCTAGCATCTACCCAAGGGTCACAGGTTCACTGGAGGGGGCCGCTGACCCTCAAAACTGGAACCTCAACTTCCCTCGGCCACCTCCTACTGGAGCAGAAGAGTCCCAGCCAGGGACAGGTAAGCATCCTGTAGTTGACTGTGAAGCCTGGCCCCCTCTCATTGGGAATCGCAGACTTGGTCCCTACACCGGCTGCAAGAACCCACAGTGGTGACTTCACCGGAGTCTTTTTAGAATTTTCCTTTGGCATCATCTGTGTCAAGCGCAATCTTTAGAAACTTCCTCTCCTGCCTCCCGGAGGCAATAATTCACATGACCAGCTCCCTTCACCCAAGCAGTGATCTTGTGAAGCCCAGCAATCACATGACACCTCCCAGGATGACAGTTCTGCCAGAGACAGCAGTCATTCCACCCAAAGCTGTCTTCTCTAAGCTGACATTTGGGTTTCTTGCTCAAACAAATCCATTTTCCTAGAAAACTGGACAACTGTCTTCTACCTGCCTGTCCTTCTAGCTTACTTCTTCTTTGCTGTAAATACCACGCCCTGAATAAGAGAGACTGAGTCCAGTGGGGGCTGAAGTCCCCTCCCATAGGAAAGATGTGAGCTTAATGCTGAGCCCCAGTGGACTAAGGGTGCAGGGTGCTGGGAGGCTGCAGCTCAATGGCTATATACTCCCCCTTCCTCACCGAGAATCTCATTCTCACCTCCCAGGACTTAACACTACAAAGTTAACCTATGGCCTCCACCGCTCCCACCTTTTCAGGTTACTGATGCTGAATGGATTGGAATTGAAGGTCCATCTTTACCATTTTACAGATGATTTTTAATAGTCAGGGTAGGGAAGGGGGATAGATATGCTCCTAAGAAAAGTGCTGTCATCCCCCACCCAGAGCCCAGAAAGGGCGGGCTGCTGGGTTGAACACTTGTCAATCAGTACCCATTTGCCAGGAACTGAACCATAGGGGCCTGGTCAGAAAGAGGTCTAGAGTAAGCATTTAGATATTAATCTGGGCCCAGCTTTCTGGACTTCAGAAAGATGCCTGTTGGCTCCCGAGTCCCGGAGGATGGCAGGGCAAGGTTGGGACATTGGCAAGGCAGGAGGAAGCAGATCAGACCCCAGAACCACTCATAGGAGAGAGGCAAAATGCATCAGTTGGCCCTGAAAGGATCCAACAGTGTCTGAAAACTATGAATGGGGAGGGGCACTTGGTGGGTTTCCAGGGATCAGGGGAAACTGCAGGGCAGCAGGGAGCCCTCCTGGCTGCCCCACCTCTTCCAGCTTGCCTGTTCTCTCTTCCTTGGGGCTGGTTCTCTCGCTCCTCTTTCTATGCTGCTATCGGATGCTAGGCTCTAGGCAAACGTTGGTGAGGAGGGAGTGCCGAGAACATCTTTACCTCCCTGCAAAAGCAGGGTGGTACAGAGATCCCTATGCTCATAACACCGATCCAAGAAGACACTAAACAAGGCCCCCTTTTCTCCCTCCCCAGCTACATCTCTGACCTTCTTATCCTTCCTGGAGAGACCCAGGATTTTTGCAAAACCCTTTTAAGATGCAGGACTCCTGAATGGTGACCTCACTCCTTGGCCAACCGGCCTTCAGAGCCCTCCTGCTGGAGACAGCCAGGTGTTTGATGTAGACCAACAAAGAAGACAAGCTCAGAGCCACAGGTACATGCGGGAACTGCAGGGAGCTTCTGGAAGCCTGCCTAAGGAAGGCAGGAGGGTAGTGAGAGGAGATCATCCAGGGAGAGGCTGTGCCGCCACAGGTAACCCAGTGTGTCTCCCAAGGGTCTGCTGATTACCCAGGCCTCTATCCTCCCCCCCCCGTCCCCCCCACACCTCCATACACTAACAGCGCTTGCTCTGGTACTAGGGGGAGAGCTCACTCTTCCCTCATCCCAACAGCCCAGCAGCGCGGGAGGACCTCTGCCCCCCACCCTCTCTCCAATCAAGTCTAGCAAGGGAGCCACTGGGGAAGCCAGGCGCCCTAGTGCCGAAAGCAATTGCCAGCCTGCCTCCTCATTCGGGTTGGGCAAGGGGTACGGTAAAAACCAACTCATTCCTATACCTTGCTGCTCAGCGCAGGGCTACCCAGTCACAGTCCACAGGGCAGATCCATGTAAAAAGAGTTCTATCGTGGCTTCTAGCCTTAGCTATGTGACCTTGGGCAAGTGGCTGACCCTCTCTGGGCCTCAATTCTGCATCTGTAACCCCGGTTACAGGCATCCGTCGACATGAGCTGAGCGGCAGTGTGCGGGGCCCGAGCCCGCAGCTTGGGGAGGGTGGCAGTGGGGAGCTGTGGGTGCTTACCTGAACAGGAACAGGACGCGAAGAGCAGCAGGCAGAGCAGCAGCGGCCCTAGGCGGCCAGGGGCCGGGCCGGCGGGCTCCATGGGCCGCGGCTGCAGAGCAAGGAGGGAGAGCGGCGGTGAGCGCGCTCGGCAGGCGGGCGGGCGGCGCGGGCGAACGACTAAGGCCCCTCCCCCTCCGCTGCCCCCCAGCGCCACCGCCCGGCGGGGTGATCTGACCCCCTCCTACAATGAGACGCCGAGCGGGGAGACTCCGGGAGCGTGACGCCGGGCCAGGCCGGCGGGAAAGGGGAGCGGACCCGAGGGAGCCAGGCGCAGAGCCAGAGGCACGGGGGCGGGGGAGCGGATAGCGAGGGAGAGGGAAAAAGGGGGGAGAGGAAGAGGGAGAGGGAGCGGGGACCGAGCACCGAGAGCGAGCGCTAGCAGAGACAGCTCGCAGTGCGAGTGCGGGCGGCGCGGAGCCGTCGCGAGGCCAGCGCGAGGGCGGCCCGGCCGAGCGCCCCCGCCCCACGCCCGCACCTTCCCGCCCGCGCCCCAGTGCGCCCCGCGAGCTGCGCCGCCCGCCTCAGCTCTGCGCGAGCCCGCTCTGCCCGTGCGGGTCCCCGCCAGCCGCTCGGACCTGCGCCGCTGCGCGCAGGGCTGCCAGGCGGTGGAAGCACCGCTCCCGCTGCCCAAAGGCTGGCCGCGCAGCACTTTGCGCAAACTTGTTTTTCTGAGGTCGGCGCCGCGGGCTGGTTACTCTGTCCTCTTAAGGTGGACTGAGGAAGTGGCGGCCGATTGCCACTGGCCTCGGTCTCTCACCCTGGCCAGTCCTCCCCCCCCCCCCGGTGGGCAAGAGGCTGCCCGTGGCGAGCTGGCCCAGGGTAGAGAACGGAGGAGGCGGGGAGGCTTGCTTTCTGCCCCTCCCCAAGAGGCTCTGTCCATGTGTCCCAAAGCAGAAGGTCGGCCTCCGGGTGGGTGTGGGTCCTAGGGGCCCAAATCTTTCCAAGCTGGCCCGAGGTAAAGCAAAAGCAGGAAGTAAATGCAGGGGGAAGGGGGAGAGGAAGGAGAGAGTGATGGTACAAAAATAGCGTGTGTGTAGGAAGGACTTCAGTGCCTCTTGGTAAAGACGCACTGGGGGAGAGGAGCAGGAGGAAAGGGGTGGCAGCGAAAGGAGAAGGGTAGGGCTGGGCCTTAGGGAGGAGATTGACCAGAGGCCTTCTCATCAGGGAGAATAGATTGAGGTTGGAGAGGGCACCGACAGAACTGTGCTGGGAGAGGCCTGGGCTGCAAAACAGTGACCCTAATGAGGAAGATGGGAGAAAGGAGAACTAATAATCCCAAAGCCTCTGGATGCAAAATGCACCCTAGCTCCGCATTTGCTTGAGGGAACACCAGAAGCACTCAAGGGCTTGGTCTTGTGCAGAAGGCTGTGCACCAAGATGGGGAAGAGGCATTAAGACCCTCTACTAACTGGAGACTTTCCGAGTTGAAGGAAGTTCAGACATAGCCAATTTTGCTTCCCATGATGGCAGTTGAGGGACATAATGAAGCAAAGCAGGCCATGCTGGCTCCGTCTCTTAATAAAGAGGATGTTGAGGCTCAAACAGGGAGGGTGATTGCCTAAGGCCAGCCCTCCAGCAGAAAGCCCCTTATGCCTTGGCACCTCTCTGTCCTCTGCACCTCTGGCCAAAAGCCTGGTTCTGTATTTTTTTTTCTTCTTCCAGAGAGGCAAGCAAGGTGCAGCTGTTGGGCAGAGGGACCAGCGTCCAAGATTTAGATCCTTTCTCCCCAGTTTATAAGCTGCAGACTTGGAAAAAGACCTTGTTTCTGTGTCTTGGCTTCCTTTTAAGCAGCCTGGCCAATGTGAGCAGCGACCCAGAACTGCCACTGGGAGGGTTACATGAGTTGATATTTGCACTGCATTTTAAGAAGAGCTTACCATGTACCAAGGGCAAGAATGGTGTTTGAGAAGTGTTTGGCAGCAGTCCTTGCGGGACCACAGGGCAACCCTAGCAGGAATATCAGTTGTCTATCTTTGGGCCTAGGGGATTACAAGAACCCGCCCACAGTCTAGTAGAAGATGCACAGAGAAGGTCTGGTACGGAGTGTATGTGCGTATGTGTGTGTTCACTTATTTAGCTAAGGACAACGATGTATAGCCAGCGTGTCTGGAAGGTAGTCCAGAAGTCTAAGAGAATTGACTCTGAGCATGGGAACTGCTGCAGGCAGGATCAAGTGGGGACTACCATGTTTGATTTATATGCTCAGGAGGCCACTATACTTGGAATAGAGAGAGCTGGAGGGAGGAGAGTGTGGAATCAGGGGACTAGGCAAGAAAGAACCTGGTTCTAGCACCGAAGTAGGCTGCAGGGAGTCTCCAGTTCTTTAGATGATGTCGGGCAGGATCATGGAGGTGTCCAGTAGAGCCTCCAAAATCTGCCTCGGGTAGCAGGGGGCAGGAGTCAGAGATGATGTGGCCTCCCGCCCTGTACTGCTCATACATAGTTCTGGGTCAGGCACACACTCCTAGACACAGAGCTGCCTGGGATTAGCAACCGGGGGGATTAGGAAGAATAAGCAGTGTTGTACCACCTGCTATTTATATATAGCATCTTTGGCAAAGGCGCTCAGCAGAGCTTCCCAGCTACCCCCTTCCCTCTCACATCCAAGTGTGGGAGAGTTGACATTTGTCCACATAACACTTGTGCTCACCCATCAGTTACTGTGAGTCCACTGAGATTCGTGGGCAAATGTGTAAGCTAAGTGGGCTTTGATACAGCCTTCCTGGGGTCACAGAGATTATGGCAGATATTTGATACGGGTCAGTTATCATAGCAGCCAGCCTGGGTGCTGTAATTCAGATAGTATTCGTTTATGCACTTGCCATGTGCACTGTCTACTATGTGCTTGACGGTGCACTGGGTGATAGAGATGTGGCAGTTGGAAGGAACAGACCAGGCACAAGACCATGTGCTCAAGAAACTGACAGATTAACCTGCATTGGTACACATATCAGATGAACATCCATAGTCCAGAATACATAAAGAAGGGCCAAGGGTACCCATGAAGAGGGGCAATGCAGTCCCCAAAGGCAAGATGGGGAGGCTGTGTGTCCTCTCACGGGTGCCCATGTCTCTCCTCTCCCCTGTTCATTCTCGGCAGCCAAGGATCCTTTTCTATGAGGCTGCACAGTAAAGATTTAATTTCATCCCTTGGTGTGTGTGTGTGTGTGTGTGTGTGTGTGTGTGTGTG
>JAQHUG010000170.1:852805-938161 GCA_028555095.1 Dicrostonyx torquatus | reverse complement strand
AAAGAGTGGCTCTTTTGCCATCTGTCATCTAGAGGACTTGTGGATAGTGCAGCGTAATTGCCGTGTGTGTGTGTGTGTGTGTGTGTGTGTGTGTGAGAGAGAGAGAGAGAGAGAGAGAGAGAGAGAGAGAGAGAGAGATATTCTGAGTGTGTAGTTATGTGTTTGCCCATGGGTGTGAAGACATATATCTATTTGCAAATATCCAAATGTGTTGAGCTTGTCTCTGTGTCTTTGCATGTCACTGTGGGTTGTATGTCTGTAGGTGATTGTTTGCAGGTGTGTGAGGACTGTACACATATGCATATGTGCTGTCTGTGACTTGTGTGCTGCATGCATGCCTTTCTGTGTCTGTGTACCTACATGTCTAGGACATTCTTTGATGTATCTTGCTATGTGTGCTTCTGCCTTCTTCCCCATCTTGGCCTCTCCTGGGGGAGCTGGAGTATCCCTGTAGCATATTCTGATTTAGGGTTACCTGGCAGGCAGGAAGAAGGGTTCCACACCCCTCCCCTCCAGCTAGAGGTGCTAATCACTGGGTTATATACAGATGGCAAATGTGTGGCTGCCAGGACTCGAGGAGGGATGGTGGAGAGGGTGTGCAGATGAGCAAACACATATACACAAAGCTAGAGAGGAAGGGGAGGGAGAGGGAGGGAGTAGGGAGAGGGGGGGCAGAGGAAGGGAGAGAGAAGGAGAGGGAGGGAGGGAGCAAGGGAGAGAGAGACCAAGCAGAGGCATGGAAAAGAGGCAGGAAAGAGAGAGAGTGGGGGGGGGAGAAAGTAAATTTAGAAGTAGAATAGGCCTGCTTGCCTTTGAGTGCTATGGGTACAAGGTTTTTTTCCTGAAGGATGGCTTTTACCAAGGGGAAGGAATAGCTATGGTATTTTCCTTTCCCTAATTATTATGGAGTTTCAGCATCACAGGGTGATAGACTGGTAAGGCATTTTAGGTCTGTGGAATTGTAGCATCTTGGGCCAGTGTGATTCTAGATTTCCAGAACCACATTCAAGGATGGAACTCTTATGCAATGGTAGCATCTTTGGCTGCATTCTTCCCTTCCTTCTTGGTTCAGCCTTTCTTTGAATGCAAGTGGTCAGGGAGTGACCTTGGGGGCTCATGAGGCTCAGCCTCTGGCTCACACAAGGCTATGGAGAAGTTCAGCTGTCTGGCACATGACTGGAGTCCTTCTGCACTGAATTCAGCTTCTCACCTGGATGGTCTGCCGACTCAGAGTCACAGACTGTGCTTCCAGCCAGCATGAGGGTGCCTGTGTTCCCAGAATATGTTTGCAGTGGCTTAGCCGCTGCAGGTGTATAGACAATAAAGGAGGAGATATCCATCCATAATGGAGGCTGAGTAACCCAAACTGAGGGCCAAGGGCCAGCTAAGCAGGCAGACACAATCACTAGAATATCCAGTAGGGGAGGCGCTCTCCCTCCCTCCCTCCCTCCCTCCTTCTCCTTTTATTGAAAAACAGTCTTATGTAGCTTAGGCTAACTTCAAACTCATCATAGAACCAAGAATGATCTTGCACTTTTAATTCTCCTGCTGCCACCTCCCAGGAGCTGGGATTACAGGTGTGCATCACTACACCAGATTTAATGTGCTGCCAAAGATAGACCCCAGGGCCTTTTGCATGAGAGGCAAATATTCTACCAACTGAGCCACATCCCAAGATTTTCCTTCCTTACTGTTTCTCCTGATGGCAGATGGCAGCTTACAGGACCAGACTGTGTTCTTCCCTTGGGATCCTGGGAATCAACCCTGAGACCAGTCACTGCCCTAGACTTACCCAAGTCCTTTAGCTCGGTGGCCCATTGGACTCTAGCTGCTAGCTTCCACCACCGTGTCCAGTCCTTCCTTTGCATGGATTCTTTGTTGTCTTTTCATGCTGCAAACCCTTATTCATTAGCCCGGTGAAAGCTTCTAGTTAATTCTAAGTACCATGAGAGAAAGAGTTTAATGTATTTAATTTGTAATTTCCCAGAGTTTTTAACATTTGCTACACAGGAGGCACTGAATAAATGTTTGTTGAATGACTGATTGATTGTGTCCATTAAATTCTCTTCATTTTTCCTTTGCAGTCTCAGTCCCATAAGCCCTTGCAGGTGTTTTCCCAGGTCACCCTGTCCCTAGGAGCATCTGTGGGTGGGAATCTTGGCAGGCATGAAGACCATGTGGCTGACCCTGGACAGGTCAGTCTTCCTACCTGTGGCATCCAGTTAGGGCTGCTCCACGTTTCTTTGTCTGGTAAGGTCGCCCAGAGTCTGGCACCCGGGAAATGCAGGCAATTGCCAGCAGCTCAGCATGGTGACTTGTAGTCCCCTGTTGGTCTCAACTGTGAGCGCCAGACCAACCCATTTGGCATTCTGCTTCAGAGCCTAACTTGCAATTGCATGTTCCCAGGTTCTCACTGCTTAATATTTAATAAGCAGACAGCTGGCCTTCGCTGGAAGCCATTTAGGAACCTGATTACCTTTTATCTGAACTTGGCTTTAAGTGAGGCCTGGACTGCTTTGAGATAAGCATAAAGTCAGTATCCTAAGTCTGGCACCAGCATGGCCTAGACCAGTAGGTGCTGGTAGAGGGCTGCCTGTGGGCTTGATGGCCCTGGGTGACATTACAGGCTAGAGGGAGGTGGGGCAGCTCCAGATGGCCCCCCCTCTCCCCTTGTATCACAGGTTCATTTGGGCAGGGAGGAGAAAAGAGGAAAAGCACTAATGGGACCTTCCCTGACTCATATCCTAAGTGGATAAGGGGGCAAGGGGGATCCCGCCTGGGCTATTTCCCAACAGGAAAGGTGGTTCTGTCCTGTGTGGCTTGGCCACCAGTAGCCAGAACTAGTTTGTGTGGATCCATCAGTGCCATGGAGCTGGGTTCAGGTTGCCATGCCAGCTTACGCTGGCATAGGGCTGTGGATTCTTCCACAGTAGGACAAAGGCCGCGGTAATGCTCTTTGATGACCAAGCCACCCTCCCCACACAACACCCACACCCACAAGGCTTGCTTGGAAATGCTGGAGTCAGCTCAGCAGTCCAAACTCTGCAGAATTTTTAGGTCAAGATGGAGAGGGTCCAGATGACCTGTGTAGTGTTGGGAAGGTTCAGGAAGTAAGAACATCAGTCTCTGCTATTGTCCCCCAGGGGTCCACAGGGTCAGGAAACAGACTTCTCAGCGGATATGGAAGGAGGTGCTGTTGGAATTCACCCCTGGGGACACAGCTCCCCTGATCCCAGGGAGAACTTCACAGGCTCAGGAGGCTCAGTTGCTGCTTCTTGCTCTCTCTGAACGAGCCCACTAGTCTGGGGTGACTCCCCGGCCCACACGCTGCTTCTGGGCATCAGGCAGCCTCAGGGACCAGCCCTCTCCAACAAACTCCTCTGTTTGCTTCGGTTTCCCACTCATAGGTCAACTGGTCCAACAGATTTCAGAACCCGTATCTTGGTAGGGTCTGGAAATGCACTCTTGGCGAGCTGCAGGGTTGGTGTCTTTACAGGGTGGTTCCTGTAAACACCAGGGATGGGTGATACTTACCAAGTGCTTTCACTACGTAAGGTTCATGCTAGGTAAGCAATGGGCCACACACAACTCCTTTACCCTCAACCATCCTAGCCCCTCCTTTTCTCTTGTTCATTCCCAGATGTGGGCGGTGCCTTTAGGATGCTGCCCTGCTCCCTCACCATTCACACCTCCCCTGAGCCACCACCTTCCTCAACCACCACTGGCTTCCTCCCAGCTCTTCTGCCTCTATCCTGACCCCTCCAGCCCACCTGTCACCAGCAGCCAGGAGGGCTTAGAACAAGTGATCATATCATGTCCTTCCCCTGCTTTGAATCACTTAAAATTAAGCCCAGATTCCACAGCCAACGGAGCTTCAAAGGACCCCCTCTCGTCTGTCCTCAATTGTATTGTATAATCTTCCATTCCCAATTTGCTTCAGCCACATTAGTCTTCCCTCCTCAAATGAGCCTGTGGAGGCCAACCTAGGGCCTTCCAGTGACTACTGCGGGTCCCTTGAGCCTCTGTTCCAAAGTCCATCCTTATTCTGTAAAACACCCCTTCCTGGCACCCAGCTTCTTGCCTGGCTCCAAATTTTATAGCTCCTGTCACCTTCTGATAATTTTCTGTTTGTTTGTTTGTTTATGTGCCAACCCCATGTAAACATCACTTAGATTGGAACTTCAGGTCACAATGTTTGCTGTTGGATTCTCAGGACCTAGAAAGTGCCTGGCACATTGCAGGGAGCGTGTGGAGTTTGTTAAAGGACTGTGAATGTGGCCTAGGAATAGATAATATGGGATTATCCCAATTTACAGAAAGTCTGGCAAAGCGAAGTGTAACTTACCACCTCAAAAAAGAATGACATCATCTCCAGCCCTTGTCTGTGTGGCTCAGTGCCTGAACCGTGATTCATCTCTTCGTATCACCCCCACCCAAGCTGAGGTAACATCATGGAAGGGGGAGCAGGAGGATTATAAAACCCGGAGAATAGCAAGGAGTTCAACGGAGTGCTATCTTATAGGTATAACAGAGCCATTGCAGTCTGGAACACACCACAAGACCTGCACGCAACAAGAAAGACAGGAGAGAAGGAGGGAACCAGTTAGGAAGAGAAAGAGTCAGCAGGGGAAGGCGGGTAGTGAAGGTGAATGGGATCATGACTCATTACACATAGGTATATAATTGTAATATATAAATTAAAATTCTAATAATTAATTAATTTTAAAAAGCTTCACCAGGGGACATGCTGGCACTACCATGTGTGATCCTCCTGGGATGTAAACCTTGGGTCCCTGTCCTGGGGCTGGGCCTGGGAGTCTAGGATGGAGCCCCATATCAGCGTCACCTGTCTCTGTCCCATGGCAACTACTCTTGCCATAATCAGCTCCTGTGGAGGATGTGGGCTTCTGAAAGCCCCGGGCCACTCTCAGAGGCCATCTTTGACACAGTTAATGAAATAACAAGGCACTTTACCCGTTATCTGATAGTAATCTTTTGTTGCCAGGCTAGTTCAACAGCTCTGATGTTGCAAACTAGTCCCAGGCTCTCCTGCTCCTCCTCTAGGTTCCAGCAGGGGTAGGGCCCCCTCCTTTCTCTCACCTTCCACCTCCTCATCTTCCTCACGTCCCCCATCAGTTCTGCAGGATGGCCGCTGCTGGGCAGTGAAGGAGGGGTCAGAGGTGCTCTGCCACACAAAGATGGGTAAGGAGTGACCCCAGATCTCACACCGAGACATAGAGGAAACACCCGGGTCCACAGGGCTGAGGTTCACTAAGCACAGCCATTGGCATATTTAATTGTCACATGATTACATCCAATTTTGATTCCACTGTGCAAAGGCAGAGTAGGAGGCCCCTGCCTCTAGGGAACCTCTGAGTGGGGATCCAGTTTGGGTCTGGGGCCATATGCATTTCCATTGGGCATCCTGACACTCTGTCCTTGTGTCCCACTGAGCCTCTACTTCTCCAAAATTTCCTATCAGTAAGCGTGTATGGAAACCCAACATGGGGACCTCAGGAAGGCTTATACGTGTGTGTGGGTGAAGGTGACTCTCTGGAAGTGACTGTCCTGGGACTCCACAGTGCCAAACTACAACTGAAATAGTGTACCTTTAGGGCCCTGAACCTGTATCTGGTAGGTATGGTATCAATCACCCAGAAAGTGGGCACTTCTCCCCTAACTGTGTGGTTCTTAGATCAGCAGGGTTGACGGCTCCTCCCCCACTTCCCTCTCACAGATGCAGAGAGGAGAGAAGATGAACATAATGGTGATAAGCAATGAGGCCATCTGATGGGGACCAAAGCTGGTGCTGGGGCCTGCCAGAAAGTCACTGTGTTGTCCCTAGCCTTAAAGGTCCCACTTGACTTCCATCCAGGCACCCACACACACACTCCTAGCAGGACTTGCTCCTCCATACCCACCCCAGGCCCAGACTCAGCTCCCCCTACTTACCAGCTCCCCCTGCCTACTCCTGCTTGTCTCCAGGATTTCCCCAAACCTATCTGCCAGCTTACTTCTGTGCAACTCCTGCCCATTCTGCCCCAACAGTGCCCCTCACCGTCACTACTCAGCTGGGTCCTGCCAGCCTTTGGAACCTGCTTCAGGCTCTGCTCCAGTGGAGCCGGGGTGTTCTCCAGGTGGTTTTCCTAGTGACGAGACTGTGTCCTCCACACCTCAATGGCTCCTCTGTTGTTTTTGGGCTGCAAACCATCCCTTCAGCCTCCATGTCGTCAGGATCTACCCTGAATCTGTGTGACTGTCACATGGCATTTCAGGAAACAGAACTGTCCACCTTTGTAGAGCGGCTCCCTTTGCAGAGAATGCCATTCCTATCACATCTGCACAGCTCGCTCTTACCTGTCTGAGACCAACTTATTTAAAGAAGAATTTCATCAGACTCCTCTTTCTTCCTCTTTCTTTCTCTCTTCCTTCCCTCCTTCCTTTCTTTTAGACTTATTTATTTCATTATATATATATGTATGAGTGTTTTGCTTGCTTGTATGTATGCATATGTGTTTGGTGTCTACAGAGGTCAGAAGAAGGCCTTGGGACCCCTGGAACTAGAATTAAAAATGGTTGTGAGCTACAATGTGTAGGCTGTGAACCAAACCCAGGTCCTCTGCAAGAATACCAAGTGCTCTATGGAGTGGGTTCCCAAGCCCCATCGGGTTCCTTTCTATTGGCTAGGGACTCCTTATGCCTCCCCAGCCCCCCCCGCAGGACCCCTTCCTGGGGACACCTTCCCTTGAATATCAACAATGTTTCTTCTTTTCCCACCAGGCTGTGGGCTTTCAAGATGAAATGGTAGGACGGTAAATGGACAGGCTCTGGGGCCTTCACCTAGGTTCACAACTTGGCTCTGCCATCTTCCAGCTGAGCAACTTCAAGCAGCGGTTCTCATCTGCTAAATTCCTGCAAGGAGTTGTAGCAAGAAGGTGATGGGTGTGAAAACATCAGAGAAATCGTAGCACATTGTACATGTCAGCTAAGCACAGTTTTATCGCTGCCTCCAGATCCCACATGGACGGCCCCCACTAAGGACCTGTTTACTTGGCAAATTAAACAAGTTCCTGCTGCTATGTCTCTAAGTGATTCTCACACTCAGGTACATTTCAGAACCAGCTAGGACCATGTCAAAAGAATGTAGACTAGCCGGAATGGTTGATGAAGATTGGGGTATTCTAGATCCTGTCTAGAATACCCCAGGAGGAGACAGACCTCTGAGGATGTCTGTGAGGGAGTCCTCCGATGGGATTAATTGAGATAACAAGAACCATTCCAACGGTGGGCAGCACGGGTTAGAGTTCCAGAATGAGTAAAAGGGGAACCCAGTTGCGGGTTAACTTCCTTTCTCTCTCTCTCTCTCTCTCTCTCTCTCTCTCTCTTTCTCTCTCTGTCCTAACTGTGATACAATGTGACCAGTCATCCCCTGGCTTCCGCCACCACTATTTCCCTGCAGTCGAAGATCTTAGCCAAAACAACCACCCCCTTCCTTAAACTGCTTTTGTCAGAGCAACAGAAAAGTAACTAATGTACAAACCAAGTCCATTAGGAGAGCTCTGGGCTGAGCCTTTTAGAAAGCTTTTGGTCCCTTATTCTGATACAGATGCTCGCTCCATCACTGGGTGTAGAGCACCACCACGGGTGATAAATGAATCTTTGCCTAGCAATCTGAGCCCTGAGGAACTCCTAAAGATGATGGTTGGGTTGTGGCCTAAGAATGGAGAATTCTCTACCAGCCAGAGGGTGCAGGTGCTTCCCTTTGCCTGGATTTGTCTTCTTGAGGCTGATTTTCATGAGGGCTTTATTTTGTGCCGATGGAGTCTAGCTCTTGTTTGGGGCCAGCACCTGCATACAAAAGCCAAGAGCAGTGGCCTGTTCTGGCTTTCTGTTATTGCCAAGCCCTGGGTTGTGAGTTCTCAGTGGGGTGTGCAAATCCTGGGACTCCTATGAGGCTGGGACCACCATGCCTGTCCAGCAGGAAGCAGCCTGCCTGGGGTCCCTTTGAGAGAGAGTGTCCCCATGAGAGAGTGGCTTCTGGAAGGACTTCAGGGAACTTGGGAGCCACTGGGACAATTGGAGGCTGTTTCGCAGAATGAAGCTGGCGGGGACCTGGCACTCGGCTTGGAGCCTAGGCCTGGTTTCCCATTGCCTGTCAGCTCCAGGGTGCTGGAGAAAAAGACCCATGGAATCCAGTGCCCTTCTTCAGAATTTGCTGTATAGGAGGAAGGTTGCCTGCAGCCCGTTTGTATAGTTGTGAATACAATCTGCCTTGGCCTTGCTGTCTGGTTGACTGGGGAGCAGGTATGCTTAGAACCAATCCGGCCACCAGATGGCTAGAGAGACAGGGCTCCCGTTCTCAGCTGCCAAGGGTATGCATAGGCCATGGAAGCACAGAGGTCTGGCATGGGCTTCTATGGGCTTGGTAACTAGGGGTGGCCTTAGTCAAGTGCCTTGGCTGGGAAACAACAGTGAATGAAACAAAGCCTCCCACTCTGCTGCAAGAGGCTGGGAGTGGGAGCTGGTGGGCGTGTAAGGGAGAAAAACACGGGCTGAGTGGCATTCAGGGTGGTGGCATAGGACCAGTTTCTACCAGGATGCCAAGGAGGTCTCTGAGCAGAGCTACAGGGAGGAAAGGCTTCTAGGCCGAGGGAGCAGCATACACGAACTGCTGAGAACGGCTAGGTCCTGCCTGTTAGAAGAGCCCCAGAGCCCAGTGGGTTGAGCAGAGGGATGGAGAGGGAGAGGGAACAGGCTCAGCAGGAAAACCCTTCAGAAGTGCCATCATGCCAGGAGCTCCAGATGGGAAACAACTCGGACAAGTTAGACAAATGGTGAAAGACTGCAGAGCTGGTAACTGGAGCTACCTCGCTGGATACCCGTTCAGAGCGATGGTCAGGGTCACCAGTTCTCTGTTGCTAAATGCTGTCATAAAGTGAAGGATCCTGGGTAAGACCAGCCTGCTGGGTGCTGATTGTTTCCCCGGTTACCTGTAAGCATATTTAGCAGTTAGTCACTCCACTCTCCCAGGCCTCAGTTTGCTTATCTGTGAACTAAGACTAATTCTCCCCATCGGGTGGCTGGCTGGGAGAAGGAGCCTAGCAGAGATTGGATGAGTGATTGGAAAGCATCACCCTACAACTCAAGTCTCTACTGTGCTTCTCTGAGGCCACAGGCGGCCCTCTGCCCCCAGGCAGAGGTTCTGTGCCGGCCCCAGAGGCCCAGAGGACCAATCTTAGGGCTACAGAACCTCATAGGCATGGGAAGTGTTGGTGTCCCTTTATGTCACTCCTGGAGGTCTTTGTGTTACCCACCTTGCTTGTAATCACTTGTGTAACATCTGTCTGCTCCTCTTGGCTGCATGTTCTTATCCCAGCTGGCCTTGCTCAGTCCTTGGTCCTCACCACTGAGCCATCTGCCTGGAGCATGTTTGTTACAAAAACAAACAGCTGGGCTGGTGGAAGGAGTGCATACATGGATGTTCTTGGGAGCAGCTCGACCCCATGTCTCCTGGAGGCTATATGTTCTGAAGCAGACTCGCTGGCCACATACCCAGTGTGATCTTGGACTCAAGTTCTCTGCAAATTGAGGGCCATTAGTGGTGCTAGGGGATCTCAGGAGTGCTGGAGAAACCCGTGCAGCAGGGTTTTGTGGGCAAGGGAACCATATCAACAAAGTCAAGGAGGTGGCAAGCAAGGTACACAGCAGTTTTGGAGAGTCCCAGCATTGGGTGAATGGGAGCTCGCAGTGCATGGTGGGATCTGTATGTGTTATGGCTGTGTGTGTTGAGTTCAAGTGTGTGACCTATTACTGTCACACACTGGGAGGTGTGTGCTAGGAAGTCGAGGCACAGAGGGTAAAATTTTCAGTGATGTTCCTTGGGTGGGTGGTGGCAGTTTCCACCACTCGAGTGTCTATGCCCTTGGTGGCCTCTGCCTTTCCTAGCCTCACAGGGAGCTAAATAAGGCCAGGTGCTGGGTAATTTGTAGATATGACTCTTGCCTCTTGGGAAAGGGTCTCATAAATCCAGAGACAATGTATGGAGGAGGGAGGGGCAGGGCAGAGATGCTAAGGGCCTCCAAGGTCAGGCTTTTGGGCTTGAACTTAGGCCTCCTGAAGTGCACAGTCTAGGGAAGCCCTCAGACCATCCTGGGCGTCCATGGGGCTGCAGAGATACTGAGAGCGAGAGCTCCCTGCAGAGACCAAGCTTTCTTGTGGGCAGCCTAGCTCAGCACCTGTGTGCATGCTGCGTCTGCGTGTGTATGGCAGTGTGTGTGTTAAGGGTGGACCCAGTGCCTCTGAGAGAGGGAATTCAATCATGGCAATCGTTTCCGGCCCTCCGTGGCATAGGGTCGCGCAGCAAGCTGGCACTGGAATATTTTGAGCTTGCGGTAATGAAAGCAAGCTCACAGCAATTTGGCCCATCTTCAGTCTTGAAAGCCGCAGCGCGACATTCAGTCATCGGTGGCTGGGATTATCCACTGCTAATGGGGGCTGCTGCTCCCAGGCCGGTGAGGGAAAGGAGGGCTCAGAGAGGTTAAGTGACTTGCCCAGCATCACAGGATGGGTAATGGGAGGGCAAAGTCCGAGGCGCAGTTTGGCCTCTTCCCCTCCCCCAAGGCAACCGGGCTCCCCAGAATGGATCTTTGCTGAGTTTCCTGAGCGCCGGTTTCCATAGCAGCAGGCCATTCCTTCACAATAGATTCCTCCTCTTCCCTGGGCTTCCTGGCTGTGGAGGCTGCAGGGGCGGGATGCTCCATCGTAAGGGATTTCTGGGTGCAGGCTTCCAGGAGTGAGAAGGGCCACTTAGGTGGTTTGGGGGTCTCCAGCCCTCACAGAAACCCCACCCGATTCCACGCCTTGCTTAGATTTTCCATTTCCACTCTGGAGTTGGGTCTGCTTCAGGTAAAAAGAATCCAAGCCCAACAGAAGCAGAATGGAAAGGGAGACAGAAAGTAATTATACAAAAGCTAAGCCGGGACTAAGGATGTTTGCTTGTAGATAAATCATTTCACTTTTGCAGTCTTGGGAGGGAAGTTCTGTACACTCCTCTTACAGATGAGGAAACTGAGGGAGATGGGTGCTTCCCAGAGTACAACCCAAAAGCCAGTCTCTCTCCCCTATGAAGGTCTGGCTAAAAACACAGATTCCCCGACTACACCTTGGCCTACAGAATTCAATGCTCTTGAGTGGAACCACACTGCACTTAGGGAGTTCTAGAAGGCTACACTTGGAAGAATGGCTATCCTGGGCTCAGCTTTGGTTTATGCAGCAGGAAAATGTAGGGTTAGGGTTTAGTGCCCAGACAGGAGCAAAAAAGGGCAGAAATTGACCATGATGGGATTTTTAAAGCAAGACATATGCCCCAGAAAAGATGGCAACAAGCAAAAACTGTAAGGGAGCAGGAGAAGCAGAGACTGTGGGCAGAGATGCCCTGGGCCAAGAGGAGGGGCATGTGGGATGACTAGAGCAAGCTTTCAGAGAAGATGGGTGCCCGGCACTGCAAACATGGCTCCTCCTTAATCCCCAAAGCAGTTTCTCAAAGGAGTGCTGAAGATTTTCTGGATGAGGATATTGAAGAGGGAACAGGTTACCTTTGAACCCTCGTGGCTGCTCTGGAGGGGTTCTGACTTTAATCACTAGGCTGCCTTTCAGGGAAACAGCTCAAGGGCTCAGACTCACCTTCAAATCTTGGCTCTAGCACTTACTACTTAGATGGGGTATGGGCTCTTATCACTTTTTGCCCTCAACTGACTGACTGGGTCAAGGGGGAGGAGAGGCAGCCAGCGGATTCTGCTAAGCAGAATCATGCATGGGACAGAACCAGTGATCGGCTCGTGTTCATATCTGCTGGTGTAAGCCACCGGACTTCTAAGGGAATTCTCCGTCTTGAGACTCACGGGAGTTCATTTCCAAGTCTCTCTGGCATAGAGGTGGCTACAACTCACCAAGAGCATTGCCGTGTCTATCAGGCATCTGCCAGGTATGCCATCCATGTGACATGGCTGCTGGGGTCACGGCTATGTGTGCTGAATACTCCAGGCACATTCCCAAGGATGTATTCTGTATGGGCTCTTTCTTTTCGTGTCACAACTGTGTGGGGGCAGATGGACAGCGAAGTTTGGATGGTAATGAGCAACTATACTCCTCTCAGTTTCTGCTCTTGAATATGAGTGGACTTGGGATGGGGGTGGGGCAGCCAGTTGACAAACCTTGTGATCATAGATTTTTCTCTTGCTGGCAACAGTTTCTAAAAGTGCTGACACCTGTTAACTCTGTGACTGTGCTGTGCTGTATTTTACAGAACCAGATATCTGGGACTCAGTTTACCCTGGGTCTAGCATGTTCAGAGATGGACCCCAGAGACTCTAAGTAGAGAGAGAATTTCAACCCCATGCCTGGGTTCTCAGGCCTATTTCCTAACTATCTCTTGGTTCCCGGAAGTGGGAGGAGTGGGGTCGG
This sequence comes from Dicrostonyx torquatus, assembly GCA_028555095.1. Classification (NCBI taxonomy): domain Eukaryota; kingdom Metazoa; phylum Chordata; class Mammalia; order Rodentia; family Cricetidae; genus Dicrostonyx; species Dicrostonyx torquatus. The sequence continues at coordinate 925,699 of JAQHUG010000170.1, read as the reverse complement.
TGCGAGCAGAGTCAGGGTTCTATGATGGTTTCCCAGAGGAGTAAGATGTAGAGCGAGGTTTGAGGGACCAGGAGAAAGGCTGACAGGCTAGGAGCATGACTGTGAGTGGAAGCTACAGCAACAGGTAGATGGGTGGCACTGTGCGGGACTGGAGGGCTGGTGCGGACATCTGGAGCTGGGAATCTGATGCAATCTCATCTTGTCATCTAGTAACACTCTGATAAGGGTTACACTCCTTCCTGCACCCAGGATATGCCTGTGCTCTCCGTTGGGCACACGGGAAAATCCAGGTCCTTTCGGTGGTCTGGGAAGTTCTGTCCTGGCTGAGTGGAGCTGGTTCTCTTACTTCTCCTGTGCTCAGGGGACTCCTTACTCACTCAGCTCGAGCAACACTTTCGTGGGTGTGTGGGGCACATTCATGGTCCTTCTGCCTGTAAGGCACTGCCCTGAGATATCCAGGAGATGCCAAGATACCCTTATCTTGCCCTATCCCCAGACAGGACTTCCTTGCTCCAAGTGCACACCACTGCCACACTTGGCACACTCCCCACTCCCCTTCTTTGGTTTAATTGTTGTTCCTTCACAGTACTTAATCACTGTTGACATGCTATGCATTTCACTTGCGTGTTTGTTTAGTGCTTGGCTGTCTCCAGTCCCCAGGATAGCATCAGCTCCAGCAGGGACAGTATTTTCACAGCATCCCTAGCACCACACCTCCCTCCTAATATGTACTTAGCGTATGTGGTTCCTACACAAATAAAGATGACAGTAGAGGCTGAAGTTCACTGCCTTCATTACAAGTCACGTTCTCCAGTTTTGCAGTTTTGGAAATTGAGGCTTGGAAAAGGCAAAGGTGCGGGTAAGGGTGTGTGTACGGTCGGTGCCCAGTATGTCGGCAGAGAGCTTTGGGGCTGTCCAGTAGAGAACAGCCTTGTCTGAGATCATTCCCTCTCCTGAGGCCCCCAGTGGCAGGGTTTAATGGTCCAAACTAATGGCTACCGCTCTAGGTTGATGGAGGAGAAAGAAGTACAGTTGAGGCCCCAGGGAAGAAGGTTTTGGAGGCTTTAATAAACTGAACTGTGGGCTTTTCCACTTCTTTTTCCCATCCCTACATCTTAGTATTTTAGGATGTGATTGTATTTGGAGACAGGGTTTTTAAAGAGGTGATTAAGTTAAAAATGAGTAAATGGGAGACCCTTAATCCATACCATGATATCTTTATTTGAAGAGCAGGTCAGGACATAGACATACACTGAGGGGTGACCTGTGAAGCCACAGGGAGCAGATGGCCTTCTGTAAGCCAAGGGAAGACAACCCCACAGGAACTAATTCTGCTAACAGTTTGATCTTGGACTCCACCCTCCAGAACTGTTGAGAAGATAGATTTCTGTTGCTGCAGCCACCTGTAGTACTCTGTGGTGTATTAATTGTGTGTATTAATAATGCAGATGCATTAGCTCATCCAATTCTTGTATGAACTACAAGGTAAATATTTTAATGTCCTGGTTTGCAGATGAGGAAGCAGGCTCGAGGTGGGGAAGTAACTTGCCTAAGGTTGTACAGTTCAGGTTTGTGTGAAACACAAGGCAGGGCAATGTGTAGTCTAGTGGGAAATGAGGGATTTCCTAGAAGTGACCTAGACACTTCGACATCTCTCCCCATTGTTGGGCAAGTGTTACGAGAATCTTAAGGACTAAGGGGTCAACACAGTTGGAGTGACCATCCTTATTGAAAAGAGAATGGTTTCCAACATTTGAGTTTTAGGGACCTTTTATGGTCCTTTAAAATTAATGAGGACAGGGCTGGAGAGATGGCTCAGAGGTTAAGAGCATTGCCTGCTCTTCCAAAGGTCCTGAGTTCAATTCCCAGCAACCACATGGTGGCTCACAACCATCTGTAATGGGGTCTGGTGCCCTCTTCTGGCCTGCAGGCATATACATAGACAGAATATTGTATACATAATAAATAAATGTTTTAAAAAAATTAATGAGGACAAAACAAACAGAGTTTTTGTTTATATCAGTTTATCTTCTGAAGCCACCATACTAGTAACGAGAACAGAGGCATCCAAAAACATTTCATTAGTTATCAAAACAACAGAGTTACCTTTGTAACACCCCTCTAGGATGGGTATCATTAATATCATCATCCTCTTTTATAGGCGAGAAATCAAGATTAGTGATGCTGAGTCGTCCCAGGTCTCATGAAGCCAGGATCGGACTATAGGCAGCTTGGTTCCAAGGCTCAAGCAGTGAACTACTTTTTATGCTGCTTGGGCACTATCTTTGTTGCTTTTCCCATTGCTATGATAAAGTACCCTGACCAAAGGAAGGAGAAGTTTATTTTGGCTCATGGTTTGAGGGCATAGTTCATCATGATGCAGAAATCAAGGTGTCAGGACTTGAAACAGCTGGGCACACTGCCTCTGCCGTCAGGATAAAGGAAAATAATGGATGCTTGCACTCAGCCAGCCTTCTCCTATTTCTGCAGTCTAGTGCCCACACCTTGGGAATGGTGCTTCCCTCTTTTCAGGTGGATCTTCTCATCTTAGTGTACAAGATCAAGATAATCTCTCATAAGCATGCCCAGAGGCTAACCTAACTTAAACAACCCCCAGCAGGTTTTCAAGTTGATGGTAAGCACTGCTCACCACAGACTTGGTGCAGCCATCTCTTTCCTACTAGGTAGGGAGTGGCCATTGGAACATTCTTCTACAGGCTTGAGCTAAGTCTCTGTAGCCTGTCTGGAACAAGGACAGGGCACAAAGAGTTAACCTTTCTCAAGCTAAAACTTGAAACGGAGAGAAGATTTCTTTCCCTAAAGGCACACCAGGCATCCCACACCCAGGCAAGGGTGAGAAGTCGGCTCTTACAGCACAAGCCTTCCACGAGTTATTTCTTGAAGTGATGCGGCACCCTTGCTGCATCCCAGAGCCTCTGGATGGAGGCTCCTTTGCAGAGTCTGTGATTACCTGGAAAGACCAGGAAGAAATGAGTTCTTTGAAGAGTCTGAGGTAGGATAAAGCGTCGCTGAAATAAGCCCTCCCGTGAAAGCCTTGCCCAACCCACATTTGTCTTTCCCTGCTCGTTTCTCCCTCTGTGAGTATTTGCTGAAGACCTCCTGTGTGCCCGGTACCTTCTCCCTCAGAACCATATGGAAGCCTCCCAGCAACTCTGTGCAACTGGTCATTTGCAAATTCAATCTATCACCATTTCCTAAGCACTGACAGAGTACCCAGCAATTAACCGGATACCTGGAGCACAGTGCAGAGGCAAAGACAGATAAGGACCTGTCTTTTGGGATATTCATGGTGATATAGAGAAACAGATGAGGAGAGAGGCAATCATGGGCAGTGCAATATGAAGAGAAACATGGGGTAAGGACTAGGCAAGCATAGACTAGAGGCTCAATAAATATCTGCAGTCATTAAGCTGAGACTTCCTCGTGATGAGAGCTGTAGGCTAGATTCCAAGGTGTTACCATATATTTGTGAAAGAAACGGCTGTGATCAGCTCCTCATAGTCTCTGACATCTTATAGGATAGTGAGTTCTTTTCTAGATTTTCTGTATCCCTCCCAAAGAGAGAAGGAGAGGCAGGGCATGGAAAAACATGGGAGATATTTTTAGGGCTGCTTGGAGAGCCTCAATACTGACTTATCTGGCCTGGGTGGGGACACAGGTTGTGATCTAGAGTGAGGCATAGGGGTATCAGTACCCACAATTCCTCTAGATGCGTTTAGCAGAGGAAAGTGATGCTAAGTCTTAAACAAGGAGGTTAGGAATATGTTTATGAAGCTAGCATGGATTCTGGATGGCTACAAACCTCCACCCAGCAGGTGCCCATTGCAGTGTGGTGATCACCATTTTGGCAGCTTCTGTTGACAAACCCAACTCATCGTTGAGAAAGAGCAGACTTTGAAGGGTTACTTTTGTTAATGAGAGGTGGTTTTAGGAATGACTAGATAGAGGGATCCCACAGGGCCATCATCTCTGCTTGCCTTTATCCTGCTTGCAAGCTTCCAGCATTTAGAAGAGAGGATGACCACTAACAGGTGGCCCCAAACTTATGTGCTGCAAGATATCAAGTAGGCTGGGAGAGAGGTGTTCTTTCTCCTACACAGTGAGTATGTGTCCATGTGCTTGTCCAGTTTTCAGTTCCAGAAAAAGCACATTATTTCTACACTGATCTCATGGCCACCCCTATTTGTTCATCTTGACAAAAGCCGCTATAGTGCCGAAAGTACACTTCCCCTCAGAGAACCAAGCAGACTATTGTCATGTAGTAGTTCTCTCTGAGGCTAAAACTTTCCGTTTTGTAGAGAAACTTCTTAAGACAACAGGTTCTAAGGGGAAGTGACATGCTGCAGGAAAACTCATTTAAGCTTAATATCCGAAGCAAACCACTCAAAATAGTTTCAGGAAGGTCCCTGAAGATGATCAGATTCACAAGAACTCTCCCACAAGAGCATATAATGGTAAAGACTGTTGAGAGTCAGCAAAAAAGATTCTCAGACAAGACCCAGAGAGGCCTGGAGGAAGCAGAGACCAGCCAAGTTTCCTAGAAGAAACAAGAGCAGCAAAGCTGCCTGGAAGAGGATCAGATCAACCAGAGCCACCTGGAAAGGATGTTCCAACCTGTTGAGCTGCTACAGGCTATGCCACACACTCTTCCAACTCTTGTGAACTGTCACCCACGTTGGCTGGGCTTTAGTGATGTGGCTGTCTGAATCCTATCTGCTCCTATAAGCAGTCTCTCACTTATATTCCTATAAGTAACCCCAATAAAACTCATTGGTTCACTAAGTTGGACGTCAGTGGTATCCATACTTTGGGTGAGTAGATGTGTATATGTTGTGTCTCCCCAGGAAAAGTCTGTAAGGCAGCAACTATTGAGCCTACAGTGGGTGCCTTGTGACAACTAAGAGCAGTTGGCCTACCACATGGTCCTAGAAGTCAAAAGGGGATAGATGACATGACAAACATAGATGGCTAACATATTTATTAAAGGCCACTTAAAAACTCCTAAAAGAAGACAGAGGTGGATCATGTGATTTTACGGTGTTAACAGTCTTTGTTTCCTTCCCTGGCTTGTATTCAGAATAGTCAGTCACAGAAGCCCAGAGAAGAACAAAGTGCCATCTTGTCACGGTCAGCTGCTTGGAGAACATGGCTTGGGCAGGCAGACACCCAGAGCTGACCCCCATGGTGCAGAAACCACAGCCTTATCTCTGCAGACACCAATAAGCTCAGGCCTCCCCTAAAGCTTGGCAGGGCTGGCTTCAGATGCTTGCCCCAGTTGAGGAGAGGGTGAAACTCTTCCTCCACTCTTGCCAGGCGGTCCAGGACATGGCTCTGGTGGAGACCTCTCTTTCCTCAACAGTGCCTTGAAGTGACCCATCAAAGGTACAAGCTGGTGTCCCCTCAGGGTGGAGGCGCTCTTTTCTGGGGAAGCTAGTGGAATTTGTGACGGGTGGCCAGAGAAGGGAATATACTCATTTTCCTTCTTTTTCAAAAATGATGATGTGAAACATCACAATCTAGTGCAAACATAAACACACACACACACGCACACACACGCACAATCACTGCAAAAATGCAAGCCACCTGCAATGTGTGACCCCATCCTAACTAGCATGCTATGTTGGTGTGCGTTCCTTCAGCCTTATGAGTATTTAAATGAATGAGGGTATACTTAACAAGTTTTTATCTGGTTTTCTCCAGATTTCTGTATGAAGCATTTGAGCATGCCCACAAGCCTGCATGCAACACGAAGAAAGGACTCATGCCTGTTTGACCATTGCTGATCCCCATGGCTGAGCACCTATGCTGTGTACTAAAGAAATACAATAGTCATAGGTAATTAATAGTCAAAACATATCATCTAATTGCCTCCTTACCATAAGTAAGTTCAACAAAGTAAGTGCAATAGTCACTTCTGTGAACCACATCTTACAGAAGAGGAAACTGAGGCCCAGAGAGATGACTTAGCACCTCCCCGCCGACACCACAGTGTTACATCTTCACACGAGCATGTCTGTTTAAGAGCATTTCATCACTCTACACGTCTGCTTACGACATTACCATTTTCATCAGAGAAGGGATGGCTCTGCTCCTACTCTCAGCAGGACTTAGGAGGTCATCCTGAGTTGGCCACTGCCCCAGGAGTCCTTTAACAGCATGGGTCCAGAATCACCTCAGATCTGCCTTCGCTTGGGTCATGTTGGCTTGGTCAAGACTTTATCAACTGGTTACCAGGGCATCAGCTTGCATCACAGATGTCAGGCTTTCACCAAGACCACTTCCTGTCCCGCAGAATTGTACAACACTATCCTCCAGTCAAGCGGGCTGGACCTGCTCACAGAACATTGTCATAGCTGGGCTTGTTGACTCCTGACATGCCTTCCTAGAAGGAAGGGGAGGTGAGGGTTATGAGATGGTCACCCTAGTAGCCAACCCCTCTTTCAAGCCAGCTGGATGCAGTTCTGCTCTAACTGCATGTGGCCTTGAGGTTTCAGGAAGGGCTGCAGTTGTTCTCAGCCTGTGAGTCAAGACCCCCACCGGGACTGCACATCAGACATCCTGCGTATACGATATTTACATTATGGTTCATAACAGTAGCAAAATTGCAGTTATAGAACAGTGACAAAAATAATCTTATGGTTGGGGTCACCACAACATGAGAAACTGTATTAAAGGGTCATAGCATTAGGAAGGGTAAGAGCCACAGGGCTAAAGTGTGCAGGTGGGGTAAACTAGAGGGGGAACTTCAGTTACATAGTTGTGATAGAATCATCCTCCCTGCTGGATTCAGAACTTCTAGTGTGGCCGCTTTAAGGTCTGTGCTCCTGCCTGTAACCTCCCACCCACTGCACTGTATGTCTGGCTAACAAAGTGAACTTTGGTGGAACCATATCTTGGTTTGCTTTGGGACCTATGGAAGAGGGGTAGGCATCTTTTACATCTCCACCAGAGAAAGAATTTTGGCAGCAAGAAGCCAATTGGATCAATGCTTTTGTGACAACCCCCCCACCCCTATTTGGCCTTTCTTTCCTATTACAGGGTCTGTGTCCAGATGCCCATCTGTGAGTCTTTTTCTGTTTTTTTTTTTGTGTGTGTGTGTATGTGTGTGTGTGTGTGTATGCACATGTGTTTTTCTCTATAAATGAAGTCTAGGTTTTTTTTTTAATCCACATTATCAGTTCTTTTACATTGGTTCCCAAAGTTCCAATTCTCACAGTATGACAGAGAAAAAGCCATATAATCCCTACAGAGTCTAATATGTCACATTATAATAAAGAAGTAACAAGCTTAAGCAACCCAAGCCCTTTACAATGTGAAATAAGTAGCCTGCTTTTGATTCAGAGGGGTAACATGAATCTCTGTGAGGACTCTCTGGCACTGGAAGCTGTTCTGCTCCCAAGATCCCCTGAGAACAGCTTCTGACCAGTGAGGACATGTCACTCCAGCTCTGGGGCATGCCAGGAACTGGCTTCAGAACTCCCAGTGTGGTAAGACTCTGGTTGCCTAGGGTGGTAACTGGTTTGTTGACAGTATCTCATCTCCTTTCCAGACTGGAATACTCTGCTCTGGGGTCATCTCCATTTGAACCTGGATCCTTGGCTTTAGTCCTCTTCTCCTTCACTCCAGTACTCAGCACTGACCATGGGACAAACTGCCTCCCCTGAAAGTATAGACAAACTCTCCTGAGCACTCAAAGCCTAGGACGCAATGAGGTTGGGACATGATGGCATCTCTAAGGAGACAGAATCTGCTTCCCAGCACCGTGGTACCCAGAGTCAGTGGTTACATGGCTTTGAGTGGCAATGGTACTTGGGAATGACTGGATGGATGGATGGATGAATGGATGCATGGATGGATGGATGCATGGATGGGTGGATGCATGGATGGATGGATGCATGGATGGGAAACCAAAGCTGAGAATGCTCAACACAGGGCACAGACTGCATGAAGTTGGTAGAGAAGAGAGAATGCAGGAACATAGAGATGCCAAGCCTGAGCCAAGAAAGTTGTTTTGCTATGGAATATATTATTTTTGCAGGTTGCTATAGTTACCGCTGTGAAATTAAAAATTAAAACCTTGTGAAAGAGAGAGGGTTGACTGAGATGAGGCAGTTCCTTGACAGGCTGAGTTATTTATCTTTTTCCCATGTAACATCTGGTTACGTGCTTGCAAATTTATTTTTAATTCAGAGCTCTAAAAAGGATTTTGCATTGATATGCCATGCAGAAATGAATCGCTTGGGAGAGAAAGATTAACGGTTAGTATCCGGTGGCAACTGGTGACCTCTGGTATGTCCCCTGGCCTTTGCCTCTGCTTCTAAGGCAACCTCTAGGCATCAGCGTAGGACTGGCAAGCATCTGGAACCCCTGTCAATCAAGCAGCAGCCGTAACCATGGCGCCCAGATACAGAGCCTGGCTGGAGGTTGCTCTCGGTTCTAGTGACTCTGACCAGGAGGGTGAGCATGGCTCCTGGAAAGAGGATTTGAGATCCTATCTCTCTAGTCTGTCCCCCATCCTGTGAAACCCTCAGCATTACCCAGGATCTGTTTGAACCTTTGAATCATATTGCCAGAAAGACAATGTTTGTGGTTTAGTAGAGGTGACATTGCTTGGAGCTGGGAGATGTGGGACCTGGGTCCAGCCCAAGACACTCAGGCTTCATGTGCTTATGAAAGTGATTCTTCTTTTTGATCCCATTCACCCACTTCTTCAGGGAGCAGTTTGAGTCTTCAGTATTCCCTAAGTCAATCCTAGAAGTCTCAAAAGTCACGAGGAATTCTTATTTCCTCCTTGCCAGCCAAAGAATAAGGATGGGGAAGACCTCAGGGTGGGCTTCCCTGAGAGTCCCCTCGCCTTTCTCCTGTCTCAGGCCTCTGTCCTGAGTGTCTTCCATCTTTAGGGATCTCTTCTCTCGTGTTCCCAGGTCTTCCTCCTCTGCCTCACACAGGGCTTTTCCATAACCCACTGACCTCTGCTTTCCTCTCTGGTACCCATCCTGGCTGGGTTATCCAGATCCTGACGCACTGTTTGGGGTTCTATGCTCTCTTACCATCATTAGGCAGCTACCAGGCAGTCCTCTTCTTGGTGGACTAAAGCTTTCTCCCACCATGCATTGCTGAAGTTACTGTTTATAACTGTTGCTACTGGTCTTTTACTGTGCCCAACCTAAACCTCAGTACAAGTTCACATGTATGTGCAAGAAAAGGGTTTGGACCTTTCAGTCATCCTGAAAGGACAAGGGTGACTACTTTAGTGTATCGTCCTCCTGCCTCCCTGTTGTCTGCATCAACAACAGAGATTATCTGGCTTGGTCACAACTTTACCCTCTAAGTCCAGAGCAGGGTCTACAGTCTACATAGCATAGGACTTAGTTAATTTTTTTTGAGTAAATAAATAGATAAGTGAGAGAATGGAGAAAACATTTCCCATTCTTCACTTTATGCTAGATCAGGTGGGAATAAGCTGAGACAGGCTGGAAATGAGGGGAAAGAAATGGGACCCCCCGCAAAAAGCCTCATAGGGCAGGGAAATGGATGCCAAAGGCAACTGTAAAGGAAGAAACCACTTCCTTAAAACAGCTTCCCATGCATAGAAAGGTCTATGCAGCCGAGGCCCAAGCAAACATGGGAAGGTCTATGCGACCGTGGCCTGCGCATACATGGAAAGGTCTATGCAGCCGAGGCCCAAGCAAGCATGGGAAGGTCTATGCGACCGTGGCCTGTGCATACATGGAGAGGTCTATGCAGCCGAGGCCTGAGCAAGCATGGGAAGGTCTATGCAGCTGACGCATGAGAGACTTGGATACAACAGTGTTACTGATCCTTTCGGGTGTAAAGGCTAAACAACAAGGTGACAACAGCCACTCTGTACTGAGTATTCGTTATTATCAGACAGTGTTTTAGGTAAGTGAACTGACTCTTTTAGCCTGTGAGATCACTATTATTATTTTCCTGTTGGGTCCCCGGTGTCCAGGAGGGAAACAGTACACACTTATAGACAAATGAGTCTCCGTGTCATTTTCAAGGCATGGGATCTGACAGAATGGTGTTTTGTCTAAGAACAAAGAGCTGAGTCTGTTTGGCTCTGTCCTTGGTGGCAAAGGAGACCTCTTCCCCACATGTTGACTTGAGTCACCTTAGACCCTGAAGAAATGACACCCCATACCCCACCTCTCATCCATCATCACAACGGGCCTGGCAGCAAGGAGCTGAATTTGAACAACTTTGGGCTAGGTGGACAGGCAGCCAGGAGAGGCTTTTCCTATCAACAGCAGACACGGCCTGGCCCTTGTGTCTTTGAAGCATCTTAGCTGTTGTCATCCTCCCCTGTGACTGGGATGAAGTGGGAGGATCAGGGAACATCTTGTGAGCAGACGTATCCAAACTTCTTGACAGGTCTGGACTCATCACCGAGGCTCTCCACATGAATGTGCTTCAAAATTCATGGCTCAAACCCTGGGCTTGTACACTCATTGGGGGATGAATAATTAATTAACTAGCTACCAGCGCCAACAGCTTGGTGCAGAGAGTGCCATGTAGCTGACAACATGGTGTCCCAGCTTGACTCTAGTTTTGGAGAGGGTCTGCTGTTTCTGGCAACTGATTTGGTAGTGCCGAGAGCAGCGGGTCTCCTTTAAGGCCTTTGCAGTGAACAGAAACAGGACTGGGGAGGTAATGCTTCCAGGTAAAGCAGGCACAAATCAGGTTGCTTTCCAGACAAGGGGTGACCTAAGAGGCTCTTCTTAGCTTCTTCCCATTCCTTATCTCTTTTGTGTAATGAGGTCTTGGGCTCCACTTTGAGGAGGAGATTTGGACCAGTAATGCAAACGCTAAAATGCCTTGGAAAGGCAGGGCACTGTCAAGGGGATGGATCCCTTAGTCCCTTCCTCATTGTCTGCTTTGCTCTAGGCTATGAGCTCTGGCAATAGGTCCTCTGCTGTGCTGTGATCTGCATGGCTTTAGGAATTTATCTGACTGGAGTGGAGGAGGAATGAAGAAAGGACACACACGACACACCTCCAGAAAAGCTGGGTCAAAGTAGCAGTCCAGAAACTTAGTGCATTTATTTATTTATTTATACAGCTGAATAAGGAAGTGGGCTGATGGTAGTAGAGGAATGAAAACACAGATTTAGTTAATCTTGGCAGGAGGTCTCTATAGGGGACCAGTCTGAGGCTGAAAACATCTAGGAGGAGGAAGCTGCTGCTGGCATTTCAGACACACTGACAACATCTGCACACAGACCAGGGGAAAGCCTTGCCGTTCCCATGGGGCTGGGGCACTGGGGTCCTTGACATGACTGCTCCTATCAACCATACACAGTGACTTAGAGCTCGACCTGCTCCCCACACTGCTGACTTTTTTCACCTGTCAGCCCTGGGATTTGTCATTGTGTCCCTCAGCACTTGTCTAGACAGCACAGAAAGGATGGTATGATGGGAACTGTTAGCTAAGCCAGATGTTTGCTCAAAGCCTGTAGGACGGATCTTCGGACCTTGGACATTTCACAGCTGGTGGATGTGGAACAAGATCCATACTTCATTCTTCAAGGTCCTTGGGTTTGTTCATGTATACCCTTCTGGTGGCTGACCACTATGTGGCCTGAAGAACAATGGCATTGGTGCCTTTTCTGAGCCTGGTCCAAGCAAAGGCCTGAAGCGGTTACATCTGGAGAGGAGACAAAATCACACACGTATGTGTAATGCGATTGTGTGTCGGGGCTCAAGAAGTTCTTAGGTCCTATGTAGGCCCCACTCTTGGGAAACTTAGGAATGAATGCAATGAAATGATAAGCAATATCAACTATTACTAAATTACTGCTGGGCTATTATACTCTATTCCCCTTGTAAGGCAAGGAAGTCTAAGTTAGCCATGGGGACTGAAGCTCTGCCATTTGTTCTACCTCCATCTGTGTGGGAAAGAGCAGGGAACAACAGTCACCGCCGAAGGAGCTTCGTGATGCATGGTGAATATACAGAAATCTTATTGGTTTGATCCGTGTCATGGGCCCCTCCTAGTCAAAGGGGAAAGTGAATGCTTGTCTCCTCTGTAGCCACTATGAGAGGAGTTGTTAGCTGTGTGGAAGGCAGCTGTGCACACATGGTAGCCCCGAACTTAGAAATCCTCTTTGTCCATGAACACCAATAATTTGCACTTCTGCAAAGAAAGCCCACTTATCTCTAATAACATATGTACATGACACGGGTAGTGTAGCTAAGCTACAGGATCTAGTCCCACTCAGCCGAGTGCCAACTGTGTGTCCCAGACAGCCCCCGTATCTTCTCTGTGCCTGCTCTTGCTCCACCGTAAAATGGAGTTTGTTGTTCCTAAAAGGAGGGGTTTACCAGAATGAAATACAAATGGTCCTGGCAAGAATGTTGAATCATGCCTGACCTTTCTCGGGCATCAGAGAAAAGTCAACACAATCACTATTGTTATCACCACTGTGACTGTGACTCCCGTGGCGAGACGAAAGAGAAAGATCACTGTTTCATTGTGACTGTGGCCACCACTGTGAGGTTTTTCTGTGGGGAGAAACAAGGCCTGGAGTCCTAAGGCATGGCCCAGCTGACCTGTTGGTAACTTTAGACAAGCCCTGTGGGCAGCCAGGTGTTCCCTCTGTAGGGTAAGAATCTGGTTCCACAGGTGTCCTGAAAGGTTTCAGGTATACTTAATCTCCAAACTCTGCCTGAGCCTTGATGTGGAGGGCAGCCAACCTGAGCTGGGAGGAAGGGAGGTTGCGGCAAAGTTGGAGGTACTCTTCTAATGGCTGGCTAGGCCTCTCCCTCATGGGCTGAAGCCCCTCTGAGCTCAGACACCTCCTTCCTGTATCTGGTTCCTGGCTTCTTCTCCCTGTTTTTTCTCCCTGGACACTTTCCAGCCTGCTTCCTGTGGCAGAGGCCATGCCTTGGGGAGCGGTCCCTCTGGGCCAATGCCCACAGAATCTGTACTGGGAAGAGCACCAGGAGGGAGGGGAAGGTGTTTTCTGGAAGGGTGCCTAGAAAGAAGACTCCTCTGCCCCTAGAAAGGTTGTGTCTAACTTCTGGTGATCTCAGCAAGCTCTCATTCCTTCCTATGCCTCAACCTCCCTATCTGTTCAGCTGAAGAGCTGAGAGTCTGGCTTTTGATGACTAGGCACATTTCCAAGTCTCAAGACAGCACCTGAAAGGCAGGTGTCCTCACAGCAATACTCGCTGTGGTGCTGCTACAGGAAGGGGACAGAGCTGACAGGGCTTCAGCAATTCCAGCCCTTCGGCACCAGGCAGGGCAGCTGGCCTTTGACTATTTCTTACATGGTGTCGACTGAAGTTTTCAACACAGCGTTTTAACTCCAAAGTTAAAACACAAAGTCTGACAGCAGTAACTAGTGGGTATAGATTTACCATGTGTCAGGCATTTTGCTAAAATGTTTCACACGTATTAATTTATGATGTAATCTCCCAGTAATGCAGTGAGGAAAGCACTATTAATAGTTTAAAATTGAGTAGCGAGCAATTGAGTAACTTACCCACGGCAGTTCAGCAGACTGGGGAATCTGAGAACAGTTCACTTGGCTCTGAATACTGCTGTTTGTTTGGAGGGGGAGGGGAGTGAGTGCAGCTTTTCTGATGTTGGAATCTCTCGCAGCATTCTCTTGGAATCCTTTGCTTGGCTTCAGCTTGTACACCTGCAGGGACGGAGAGCTCACTACCTCCCTGGGGATCGAGCTCTGGCCGCATCAGTATGAAAACACTCCCTCAAGTTTGTGGAGTGCTTAATAAGTCTTCAAGACTCAGAGTGGTTTCCTGGGAAACAGAGCAGCTTGCTCAGCCCCCAGGGACATGGTGTGGTCTGGATTACAAGTGAAGAAATTTAGAAAGAGCCAAAAACCTCACGTTTGTTACCACGGGAGAGAGGACATGTTGTGGACCCACAGGTTGGGGCTTATTGTGGGAGTTGTTCCCACCTTGAGCTTAGTCCGTTTTGTGCCACTGTCAAGAGTACTGCAGACTGGGTGATTCAGAAACAGGGAAGTTTGTTTGGAGCCATTGTGGTGGCAGCTGGAATCTCAGCAATCAGGAGTGGAGGCAGGAGGATGGGGAGTTTGAGGCTCCATAGGGAAGGCTAGTCTGAAGACACTAAGGGCTGTAGTTGTAGTTCAGTGGCCCTGGGTATCGTCTCCTGCTACTGGGAGAGGGAATTACAGATTTTTCTTCTCGGGAGACAGTTCCAAGTCACAGGACTGAGCATCGGCCTCACTTGTGACAAGGCCTTCACAAGACCAGCTTCTTCCCAGAGCTGTCGTGAGGGTGGGGCAGAACGCACAAGAGGTGGCGGATGGAGCTAGATAGTGACGTTTCCTGGGACTTCTGCATTATCACCTCTTAAGATCCATTGTCTCAGGCTAGTATTTCTGACTTGGTCAACGGCTTGATCATACAGCAAATGATATAAGAATGATGATCCTTAACTTCAAACTATCAAAAAATATTTGGCATATGGGAAAGCAGTCCCAGGGAAGAGGAGAAATTTAGGCATTTCATTAGGTGGTGGCCTAAAACAAAGGTTCATGGAGCAAAGGGAAAGGTAATTAACCAGTCCCATGGGTTAGCTTATGAAATGTGAGTTCCAGAATCAAAAACAGGCCCCTGGGAGGATGTTGGCTCCTTGGCACCAAGTTTCCTAGAACTCACCATTATGGGGCCATACAGTGTTCACCCTAATGCTCAGCTGTGTGTTCCATGAGGCATGTCCATGCTTAGGTCTGAGACGTGGACCATGAGAGAATGCCTTTTGTGTTTGAGGACATAAGTGCAGAAATGTGACCATAGTTGGGTGGCTCCATAGAGAAAGCAAGGACTCAAGAAGCACCGGTAGTCCGATCCCAACTGCCTTGTGTATGTGACCACTGTGAGCCTCTGTCTCTGCATGTGAAAGACAGAGTCAAGACTGTTGAGGGACTTAAAGGTGACACGGATAGCTAAGTAGCTGGAAAAATTGCCATCTAAGAACTATATTTAAAAATTAGGCAGTGTGACATCAAACCCAGATTCCCGCTTTCTCTCTCTCTAAAAAAAAGAGAGAAAGAAAGAAAGAAAGAAAGAATACTTTGGTCATTTTGCTTTCTTGAGAAGCAAAGTTGGGCATCTCTGGCCCCCAGAGCTGCACTCTGCTCTGCCAATCTCTTTGCAGCCAATACTGGCTGGACTCAATACAGAGACCTGCTGGTCCAGCCCTTTTGCTCCAGATTCCCCTTTCCTCCACATCCTGGACCTGGAAGTGGCTGTGCCAGCTCAGGCAGGAGGAAGGATCTAGAAGAAGCACCACCCATTCCCTGGAGGTGTTTGCTCAGGGCCACCCCAGGATGAATATTTCCTTTTATAATGTTGCTAATCACTTTCCCCTGCAGGCAGGAGCCAGCCTCTCTGCTGCTCCTGCAGCTGTGGTGCCCCGTGGGCTCTTCATCAATGTTACATGGTAATTAATAATAGATTCCCCTGCTCCAACTCCTGCTCCCTCTGACAGGCTGGATCTTCCCTACCAGATGAGACCAAAATCAAAGGCCTGAATTGCAACTGAAAACATTGCCTCCAACACCTCAAGGGAAGAAATCATGACAGCTTAAATTCCGGATGGTCCCAGCACTGGATGACCTTCTTGTTTTATCCTATGACCCCACAGATGAATAGTTCTGCATCAGGGACTGGAGACTTTCACCCATGTGTTCGGGGGCGGGGGAGTTATAGTCTAGTGTGTCTTGGTGTGATGAAGTAGATGGCAGTGGAACTCAAGACTCATTCCTTTGGCAAATGCCCAAGTGGTGCTGATGCTGGTAGTCCAGGCTCCACTCCCTGAGAACCACTGCTCTATTTGCTGTGAATATGGAGAGAGCTAGTAGTTACTTAGTCCCGGGGACATGGAGTGAGTAAGGCAAAGTAGTACCCACTCACTTGGAGTGAATCAACCCAGGGCATCATGTGATGGGTTAGAAAGCAGGTTCTAGAATTAGACATGCTGGATTCAAGGCCTGAGTCTGTAACTATACATAGAAGAGCCGCCTATTTTTTTTTGAAACTGTCTCATGGGAATAATTATGTATCATGTCTCAGCTGACCAGAGGAACAGTTGAGAAAACAGATGTAGAAATATCTGCTCAGAAGTATTGGTAACATAAATATTGTAACTTAGCATGTGGTTACTATTGTTACTAGGTGATTGCCTGCAGTGGTGTGACTAGGTGATATTCATTTATCAGTTCATTCCACACAATTGTCCTGATCTCCAAGAACATACCAGGTGTGAGAAACACAGAGACAGATGCATCAGTCACAAATCTGTTTTCTCATGGGAGTGCAGAATGGTTGGGTCAATTGGAGGTGGAGGAATTTCTTAGCAAAAGGGACGTGCATTTACAAGACTCCAGAGAAGTGTGACACGTGACAAGGAGGAACTAAATGGGCTAGGAAATAGATGTTTTCTTAGGGACCAGAGTCCGTTGATGTCCCTGTTGACAGAGAGACATGCCAGCTCCTGCAGCATCCCATGACTCCTCCAAAAAGATGCATGGTTGCAAAAAGACCTTCCTCCTGGAGGCTTGCCTTTGGATATGGCAAATCCAACCACACACCAAAAAAGCTGCTTTTCACCTCATCAGCTGACTGAACCCTGCCTGGACGGATTGACACTGGTGTGTGTGTGGGGGGAATCCTCTCATCCTACCAAGACAGGCAGACTGAACCCTGCCCGGACGGATTGACACTAGTGTGTGTGTGTGGGGGAATCCTCTCATCCTACCAAGACAGGCAGACTGAACCCTACCCCTACAGGGAAATCTGCCATGCCTCTGGGCTCATCAGCTAAAGGCAAGTACTGCTTCTAAGACTGGTGTTCGCCAAAGACCATGGGGAGACTTGGGATTTGCCTGGGTAGCTGGAAAGCTGTCTCATTTCTGCTCATTTACTTATCCCTCTCAGATCTGTCTGATGGCATTTGATGACTTAAGGTACTGGCAGCTCATTACTTTATTAAGTTTCCTGCTAAAAATACAGACAGGTGTGCCTCTCTCACAGGCTTCATAGTCCAGAGTTAACATGTTTCAGATGTACCT
Source organism: Dicrostonyx torquatus (assembly GCA_028555095.1). Lineage (NCBI taxonomy): Eukaryota > Metazoa > Chordata > Mammalia > Rodentia > Cricetidae > Dicrostonyx > Dicrostonyx torquatus. The sequence continues at coordinate 908,592 of JAQHUG010000170.1, read as the reverse complement.
TCAGAGTTTCAAAATTTTTCAATTTTCTTTGTCTTTTAAAATGCTCATGCCTATTAACCTGAAGTCATAGCCCTTTGCTATGACACCAAGATGTAAATCTGTTCCAGCTGTCCTACAGATACCTGCAGGTTCCTGGGAGAAGTTGTGTTGTATCAAGAAATCTGGTCTGGTAAAAACTAACAGTCTCCAGAGCCTATTTTGACCCCACCCATTTTCAAGCATATTTTGCAGGTTTACTCCTCCTGCCTGGGCCAAGACCGACTGACAGAGGGCCCTCCAGGTAACAGCAGCACCTGCACCAGCTCCTGGGACTTCACCATCTGGAATGTTTGGGTGGAAGTTCCACCCCAAGTCCCCTCCCCTGGGAGTTGCCTCAGTCTAGACTCCACTCCCAAGAAAGCCTGCCAAATAATGACCCCTCCCCAGAGATTCTCAAGACCACCTTCACAGGTACTTAAACAGCACACCAGAGAACAAACACATGGTTTTCTGATCTTCCTTTTCCATCTCCTCTCTGGGGGACTGGAGAGCCATCTGGGAGCATTTGTATCCATTAAACCTGGTCATTTTCTAGTTTGGTCTGATTTGTTCTGGTTTGGATTATGGCGTTGGTGAAGAGGCTTATCGGGGTGCGGAAACTTCACCTATGACAAGGTGTCCACTGGAGAAAGAGCTCACTAGGCCTTATGAAAAGCTAGGATGCATCCATGGGGAGGGTGTCCTAGGAATGGTAGGCCCAGGTCTGTGCAAGGTACCCCAGCTGGGCATCTCATGTTGCTCATCCTTTAAAGGCCTTCCGGAAGTTCAGACCTTTGGACTTTAGAAGCACTAACCCCACCAGAAGCATATATTCTTATGCTACAAGGCTGTGTAACCTGGCTACCAGATATGAGCAGTTTTAGAGGTGGTCAGCTGTGCTGACCATTTTCTTCTCTGAACCTGGTTTGATTGACATGTCTGAAGGATGATAATCTCAACTTTACCTCCTGGTAGAATGAGAGTCAGAGCCACGCCTGGCTGTAAATGTTTTGCAAGCTGGCCACTTAATAGGTGCTCAGTGAACAGCCTTCTGGGGCTTGGCTCCAACTAGAATTCTCATTGTGCCAGGGCCTGTGTTCCATTTGAATAAATTTATATAAAACCTCAAATGTTGCATCCCTTTTCTGCTGTTAGTTCCTGTAAGTACAGGCCATCATTTAAAAATTGGTCTCCCTTTTCTCCACCACTCCCTTTGCTCTTTTAAAGGATTTCAAGAATTAATCCAATATTCTGGTGTGGAAGCTGTTTGGTTTGGGGCCTCTTTTGAAGGAGGGACTGTCTTCCATGAAGCCCTTGATTCCCTGCTTTCCTGGAAAGAGACAGCAGCAATGATCTCAGACAGTGGAGGGGCCTGGAATCGTGAAAGGAAAAGTCAACTGTATTCTTTCTGCTCACAACGGTAGAGCATAGAGACAAGGAGAACGTATAGAGCAGCGGGAAAAATTCACAGCAAAGTCTTTAGAACAAGCTAAGCCAACAGTGCTCTTAACAACAGTGCATTTCTTTACCGATTGATTTCCCTGCAATATTTTCTTAGAGTTGGCACTCTAATACCCCCCCAAAACTAGTGTGTTTTTGTATATATGTATATATACATATATATGTATATTTTTTCTCTATGCAATTACAAGCTTGCCAACATCATTTTTCAAAACTATGTAGCAGTCCTCAGTACAGGAAGTTCTTAACGTGCCCCGTCATAGGGTGTTTAGATGGTACTGGGTTTCATTGAGATATTTGTGGCTTTGATGTATGTGCTCCTGGCTTTTTTTTTCATTGAATTTTGGTTACAGGATGGGAGAAGGCGTCAAGATGAAGGCTCTGAAAAGACTTTGTGGCAGCCGTTTCTGGATTTCAAAATGTGCTTTTGGGCCGTCGTCACCATAGGCCTCTTAAATCAATAAGCCACAGAGCACCTTTGATCCCAGGAGATGAGACATGCTCCTGCAGCATGCTCCTCAGGTCTGGGGCCCTCCACCCAGTCAGCATGCTTCCTCCTTTGTTGGATGCTTGAATGATAGGCTTTTTTGCAAACATCCTTAGTGCACAACATGCAACTGGGATTCAAGGAAGCTTTAGCTGTCTCTAATTCTCACACGTCTTACTTTGTCAAAACAACAAAAAAGACTTCATGCCAGCCAGAAATAGTTTTAACTTAAACAAGTAACTATTGCTATTTTCTTTTCTTTCCTTCTTTCCCCCTCTTCTTCATCTTCCTCCTCCCTTCCCCCTTTTCCTCCCTCCTCCTCCTCCTCTTCTTCCTTCTCTTCTTCCTCCTCATCCTCCTCTTCTTCTTTCTTCTAATTACAGCATTCTAAGAGCTAGCTATCCAGGGAATGTACAGCTGTCCAATAATGCTGCCTAGCCCTTGGGTTACATCTTCCTTTCCTGCCATCCCTTAGAAAGGGCATTTGTTTTCCATACTTGTTGCCTCATGACCCCATCATGATTGCCACACCTCTGTGTATCAGGCTCTCATCCAGGGTATGAAGAAAAAGGAAAATCAAGGGACCAAATGGCTTCATCATCAAGCCTGTTTTCTGAGTCAGGAAAACAAAAGCTTTCCTTAATCAGCCTACGCAGAAGATTTTTTGCTTGCATTTCCATAAGCCAGAAACAAATTGCATGACCATTCCATGCAACCAAACAAGTTGTGAGTGAAGAGAAACAGTGTTATCAAGATCTGCACCCAGAGCTCAGTGCTGGCCACCTTTGTGACTGGAGAATAAAACAGAAAGAGGGGACTAACCAGGGAAGAATGGGGGTGGGGTTAATGAGAAGGAGCTTGCCTGGAAGAAGACATTGCCATAGATTTTGTGGAAGGTGGGATCATTTTGCCCAGAAGGATGCTTTTGTTGGCTGATACCCATTCCTCTGGCCCAAAGAGTAACTAACCAGGGCTAGGGAATTCCTAACGTTCCACAGTGCATGCAGTGTGTGTGCAGTGTGAATCTACGGCACTGGAATTGGTGGAGCCATGTTGCCTCTATCCAGACTGAGGACCTGTGCATAGATGATGGGACAGAATTGGAACCAAGACCTTGATTTAAATATAACTGTAGCACACCTGACTTCTGTACTTTTTTCAGATAAAAAATGTTAGCTAACATATTCTCAGAGTTGTGCAAATGAGTTTATCGGATACCCAAAAGAATGCAGAACAGAAATACAAACAGGAAGTCAGCGAAAGGGTTGCAGAAGAATGAGGTCGTTTTGAAGAAGTGTGTTGGGCTGAGTTTGACCACACTTTTTGGCGTGACTTGATCTGACATGCTGATGTGGAATGTAATATGCTGATGTGGTGCTTCTAGCAGAGAGACCCACAAAGTGTTCCAGAACCTTCTCATCAGAACATAGACTGCTAGCCAGCCTGACACTTGCCCTGTGAGCTTCAGGCCTGCACCAGGGGTCAGACCTAGGGTTCCCACGGACAGAGGCCAGAGACGACACAGGGATGGGGGGGCGATGTTTTGGTTCCTCAAATACTTTCCCAGCAGCTTCTGAGCTTCCTCCTGTGGGAGGCCCTCTGTCAGCAGACAAGGTTGGCAGCTGATCAGAAGTGGATAAGAAAGAAAGCCCAGCAAGCTCCAGAGAGCCTGGGTAGCCCTGACACGAAGAGGTGAGAAGTGGGAAGGGCAGATAGCATGTGCCTACTCCTGTTCCGGCTTCGGCTGCTGGCTAGTCTCTGCAGCCCTGAGCAGAGGTCTTTCCTGAAGCCCAGTTGTCTCTTGTTAGAAATGCATGGCCAGAGCCAAATTGACCATTGTCTCCAGCTCAGAGCCAGGGCTGGATTCATGAGTACTTCCTCAGGATCAGACTGTGGTGGCCTGCTAGAGAGAGAGAGATGAATGACACTTAGCCCGGCCCTCCTGGAGCACCAGTGTGTAAAGGCACACATGGTGCAAGTCTGCATATAACTGACAGGCAACAGGGATTGGGGGAAAAAAATAAGTTTTAACCGTCTATTAATTTTGACTCTTCCAAATTATTTTAATTCCAGTTAGCTTGGAATGTTCTGGTCTTGAGACAATATCAGGCTCGGTGGGAAACTGGTCCGCTGGCTGAGTAGTGTCAGTATTGCCAATGGACCCGCGGCTGCCTATAGTGCCCACATTCTTGAAGGACATGTGTATGGGATGAGGGGTAAGTGGACTGTGGGGTGGAAGGAGTGCCACCCATCTGGGAAGAATGCACTGGCCCTGGAGTTGGCAGATGAGTGAACCCTTGCCACCAAGTCATGTGAGAACTCTATATGGGAGGAACAGGTATGTGAACCTCTGTGTGTGTGTGCTCCGGGCAAAGCTTCTTCTGTCTGGTAGGGGATGTGTGTGGAGGTTGAGGAGAAAAAAGGGACAGACCAGACAGAACCTGAAGGGTTCTAGGTCCTGTGCTGAGCTTGGGAGCTACAGTGGAATTTAGATAATGAATAATGTCTTTACACTGTTGAGGAAATCTCTCCTGCTTCTTGGAGGGTAAGTCAGAGGAAAGAGGAGACCAGGCTGCTCTGAACTGTGGAGAAGGAGAAAGAAGCAGGTGTGGGTCAGTGTCTGGAGAGTCTGGCCCGTGTCCTCTCCACAGGGGCAAAGGGCTGCTTGTGGCTGCAAGGACTAGTTTCTCTGATGAGTTTTCAGTCACGTTTGCTGATTTTTGAGTAAAAATCAACTCAAATCCTGGAGCTGGGATGGCTCAGCTGTATGGGGGCTCAAAGCCTTCTGGGTCAAGTTCTAGGAGATGGCCCTTGACAACAGTCCTTCAACAAGATCAACAAGATGTCTCTGGAAGGTTGGAATGGGGGTACTCAAGGAAAGGTCTTGGAGTCCTTGTCAGGCTTTATAACAACAGTGTATTGGCTAGATTTTGTCAACTGACACAGGCTAGGATCACCTGGAAAGAGGGAAACTCAATGGAGAAAATGCCTCCATCATAGTGGCCTGTAGGTAAGCCTGGAGGGGGATTTTATTGATTAATGGCTGATGTAGGAGGGTCCAGCCCACTGTGAGTAGTGCCACTCCTGGGCAGGTGTTCCTGTTCCTTCAATGATGACTGTGACGTAGAAATGTCAGCCAAATAAGTCTTGTCCTCCACAAGCTGCTTTATTACGGCAATAGAAACCAAATAGGACGACACTAAGAGCAACAAGGCCCCCACCCTGCTATCAGTTGATCCTTCAGAGTGTACCCCAAATCTAAACCCTGTGTCCCATCCACCACCTCTGGCCCAGGTGCCCTAAGTTCCAATGGCCCTCCTGCTCTCCTACAAGCTGTTCTTGAGAAATCCTATTAGTGCAGATCTCAGCTCACAGTAGGAAGCTGATGGGTTCCTGTGGCATTCATGGGAAAAGCCAAGAGTCCCACATGTTATCTGCTCCAACTAGGACCCAGTCCCTGCTTCCCTAACCCTGTCACCGGACTTCCCACCCTTTCCTACTTTGGCCCCGCTCCTCTGTGCTTTCCATTGACTGTCCATGGAAACTCTTCCCAAGACAGTCACATGGTTCCCTTAGCTGTCGGTGATGGCAGGGAAGGAAATCCAGTCCCTACACTGCAGCAGCCTGTGGAGTTCCCTTACTCCGTCTGGAGTGCCAGCCACTCAAGTAAAGCCAAAATCTATGACTGCCACAGAAAGGAATTTCACGACGAGTCAGGATGACATAGAGTTGTGGTTTATTAAATGAGATTTAGAAATATGTCTTCAAGTTTATAATACAATCACATCATTTCCCCCTTGACTTTCCTCCTTCCAACTCCCCCCCTTAAATCCCACCTTGCTCTTTCAAATCATGACCTCTTTTTAAAAGAGATTTTTTAACATGGATTTAATGCATGAGGATCAGCAAAAGAGGTGCTCAGGGAAGGAATAAGATGTCCCCAAGCATGGATATGAGCTTTTCAAGGTAGAGTAACACTTCATTGCCCTTAAAGAAATCCATGTACTATTTATTTTTATTTTTTGATAGTACGTACACATACACAGTGTACTATGGTTGTATTTTTCCCTTTCTACTCCCTGTCACCCCCATCTTTCACTCTGAACTCCTTCTTCCCAGCTAGACCTTCAGTAGATACACCACTGACATCTCTTGTAGCAATTGTAAACACTCAATAGCTCCTTGGAGAGGAGTGGGAGCTTTCCCCAAGCTAAGAGGGGCACAAATACATGTTTATAAATACTTAGAAGGAAGTGTGGCAACATGTCCATTTAGGGAAGCAACAGTAGCAAGTTCCGCTTTGGGCTCATGACTCACCCTGTCACAGACGGTTAGCCAGGCTTATAGTACTGAATGTGTATTCCCTCCTATAGAATGGGCCTCCCATGCAGGCTGGTTTTCCCCAATGTAATCATGTCATTATTCCACCAGTTAGAAGTAGTAAGCATGTTCTAGAGTGGATGCGACCATTGATGATAACCCCCAACCCCACCGTCCCAAGCAGCCTGCTTAGCAGGTTTTAGCACTATGTATGTAACCAGCAGAGAGGAAGCTTGCAGCTCAATTCCAGTTTGGTTTCTCTACATCTGTAACCAAAGTGTGTGGTATCTTCAGCTGTAGGATCTAGTCTTGGTGGGATTCCAAAAGCAAGAACAATAGCCATTATTCTTTTGGGAAGTTGTCTATCTTTGCAATAGCCATATGTATATGTATGTATATACATATATGTCTCAATATAAGTTAGATATAACATATATTTTGTGTTGTATGTAATATATATATATATATATAATTTTGATGAGTTTTAAAGTTATTATCTCCAAAGAGTCGTGAGACTTAGCCTTTAACTATTGGGGCATTCTGCAGCCCATGCTAAGAAATTTAAATGAAATCACAATGGTTCGTGAGATAAACCATATGGGACTCCAGGCAAAACTCTAGAACACAAGGGTGTAGAGAGTTAGGGTATCTTTACTGTAAACATATATCCGGGGTATTGTCTTTAAGCTTCCCAGAATGTGCTCAAGAGGAGTAGGACGCTACGTGAGATCATAAATGCTGAGACCTTAAGTCTGGTTTGATACTGTTTTAACATTCTTTCTTGAAGATATCTACATAGAAGAAATGTTCTCCTATGTCAGTAACCTTTACAGCTATATTGCTGGAATTCTCGGTTGTGAGAGGCATCATGGAGGATCTGGACTGAGACACTCCTCTTTCTGTCCATGTCCCCTCGACTTTCCCTTTCTTGCCACACACTACCCGGTTTCATTCGCTGTTCAAATGCTACCTTCTTATTCAGACCCTGCCCGAGCACCTTATTTAGAAATGAATCCTCACTCTTTCCAGTAACTGACGGAAGCAGAGGCAGAGATCCACAGACAAATACTGTGCTGAGCTCTGAGAGTCTTGTGGAAGAAAGGGAAGAGGGCTTGTACCAGCCAGGGAAGTCATGATGGGGGAACCAACAGAGACAGCTGACCTGAGCTCACAGGAGATCATGGACGCTGGACCAGCAGCCAGGGAGCCTGAATGGAATCGACCTAGGCCTCTGCATTGTGTAGCTTGGTCTCTTTATAAGGCTTCTACCAATGACAGCAGGACCTCTCCCTGGTGCTTAGCTGGCTTTTGGTAACCTGTTACTCATGCTGATTACCTGACCCTGCCTTGATGTAAGGGGAGGAGCTTGGTGCTGTCTCAATTTGATGCACCGTGCTTTGTGCAAACCCATGGGAGGACTGTCCCTTTCTGAAATGAGATGGAGGAGGAGCAGATGGGGGAGTAGATGGTAAAGAGGAGGGGGTAGGAGGAGAGGAGGGAGGAGAAACTGGTTGGTATGTAAAATAAATGAAAAAAATGTTATTTAAATAGAAATGCATCCTCAGCTCTCTTTCTCCTGTTCCCTTCTGTGTCTTTCTTCACTGGCTATGCCACCATCTAAGAGAGCGTTTTATTTATCTATCAGTCCAACCCCAGCCCCTCTGCCCCCCCCCGCCCCCCGTTAGCTTGTGAGCTCTTGAGGGCTGGATGGAGAGCAGCTCAGAGCAAATACACAGCTGTTCCGTTTCCTGGGGACAGAGTTTCTGTCCTGATCACTGTTGAGAGCCTTGGTGCTGAAAGAAGTTGGCACAGGTGGGGATGTCACATGTGCGCTGAATGACGTAGGCGCTACACCACCAGGCACTGTGCACCTGGGGCTGTGCATCAACCTTTGTAACATCCGGGGAGCTGGCGCTGCAGCTGGGGTTTCTGTTTCAGAGGTTTCCTGTGAAGCCATCACCAAGTTGTTGTCACATTCTCCTATGTCCACTCCAACTCTAACCGCATCTACAGAGTTCTTCCTCTCTGGCATCATGTCTCATTAGCATGGGGTTAATGGGCCAGCCAGCTTTTCCTCTTCTGAAACTTCCCATCTGTTTGCGCATGCTGCCCATCTTTTCTACCAGGTCCTTTAATCGCTTTGCAATGATTTGCGTTGTGTATGCATGTATGCCATGTGCATACATACCTAATGTAACATAAACCAGGAGTTTAAACTCAATAATAGATGGCTATTTATTGAGTATCATGAGCCGAGTGCTGAAACAATAATTTCAATCTTTTCAACAGGGATTTAGGTGAGAAAATTGAGGCTCAGTAACTATAGGTTATTTGTCTGGCCAAAAGTGTCCCAGCCCTCTGGCAGACTAACCGCAGATCCTTTGTTGTAATTGGCTCTCCTGGGCTGCTGGGTTGTTGCCAGCTATTTGCTGTTCTGAAGACCTTCACTCAGCTCACCGATTTATCCACACCAAAGGATCCAGGTGGCTCATCCCCATGGTACCTCAGTGTGGCTTAAATTCAAACACCTCCATTGCCTTCTAGCCCCTGCCATCTGGCCCCATCTGCCACTCCCTTCCTCTCCCCAGAGCCTCTCCAGCAGGGTGCCAAGCTGGTCCCAGCCTTTGCCAGGAGGATGCCACACCAGTCCCCATGGCTTTCTGTCTCCTTGCTCTCCTTATCCCACCTCCAATCTCAATTCACTCTCATTCACAGGGCCTACTTCCTCATTTAACACATGCATGACGTGGTTGAGCGCTGGTCTTTCTACTCACCAGTTGCATGCCTTATATGAGCAGTCTGTCTCTGTGTGTCTATGTTCATTTGTAAAACGGAGTTAATGAGAGAGCGATCTCAGGAAGTCCACAGGAAGACTCAGCAAGCTAGACCAAGGGTCAATATAGATCAGCTATCTCAAGAAAGGCAGCTGTGACACAGAGGTGGCAGGGACCCAACACCTCTCTGGGATACCCCTTCCAGCTGAGATGCAAGAGGAATGTGAAAGGAATTCCTATGGTCAAAGCTAGAGATGGCCCAGACCCCAAGCTGGGCCTCCCTTTGCTTGCTTGCTTGGCTGCTGGGGTCAGAGTCCAGCTGGCCAAGCTGTAGCGTGATTTCCCCTGCCATCCCTCCCCTTGTCCCCATGCCAGCCACATTTGATCTTTGTCACCAGAGACAGGCTACAAATGATAGACATGAGGGTTTGCCTGAATAAAGACAATTGCTTCCAAAGGACTGGAGTGCTCAGGAGGACAGACACCCAGACAGGCATACAGACAGACAGAACTCCATGCAATAACAGCTCCCACATTGTGCCCAGGATTTATTTCACATATATTAATTGATATGATTCCAAAATTGGAATTTGTGGGTCATATGTAATCTCTGATCTAGTGCTTTATGTAACAACTTAATAAGGTAGTTATTAAAAAATTTTATTCCCATTTTACCAATATGGATGATAGGACAAAGAGGGGTGTTAAATTTTCCCATGGTTATATCATGCCAGTGACAGACCTATATTATAACTCAGGGAATCACACTACCTGGGTAGAACTCTGGAGACTGTGTAACCTCAGTGTACATGTGCGGTGACATATGCCCAGCTGTACTCATTTGGAAGTAGATGCTGTCCCCTGATGGACGTGAAGACCTTTCTGTAAATGCACAAGGGGGGACAAGGATACTCACACTTACAGGTGGAGGTGGCTAAGAGATCACTGTTTACCTCATGGGAGTCAGAACATAATAATTATATATACTTAGGCACATCTGCACTCAGAGGTAGACACACTCATGTGCACATATTCTGAGACTGCTCCCACACGTGCACAATCACATGGATTCAGTGGCAGCCCTGGAAGGACAGGTGCTCTCCTGCAATTCCTACCATGTCTGATACTAAACATGTGCTCAACTCAGGCTTTGTGACTTTCTGTCTGGGAAAAGTCTAGTCATTCATCTAAGAGCCCTGGTTCAGGCAGATAGGCCCATGATCACGCTATGCAGCAGGTGACTTCCTGTTCTAAACCTCGGGTCTTCCCAAAGAGTGTGCCTTCCTGCTTCAGTGGTCTCCTGGCTGTTGTGCCAACACAGTAGGGATGTTCCCACCCAAGGCTTTTGTCCCTGCTTTTGCCTGGGTGGATCCATATGGCTTCTTCCTACACCTCTTTCAGGTATTTTCTTAACCACAGTTCTCCTACAAGACTTCCTTGGTCTCTGGTGAAATGATAATCCTCCTCCAGCGCTGCTCTTGCCCTCTCCTCCCCCAGAACTCTATTCCCATCTTTGGAGCATCCTTCCCCGAGATTCCTTTAAGTTTTCTGTTTGCTGTTACTCTCCTCTGCTACAGTGTAAGCTCCATGAAGGTGGGTTGCTTGCTCCCTCGGGTGTCTTCTGGGCCCAGAACAGGCCTGATGGGTGGCAGGAGTGATCGTCACTGTCACTAGGTACCCTTGAGGGAATCATCATGGGCACTTGAAGGGATGGAGGGAGCAATGCTATCTCAACTCTTTTTGAATATCACCAGATACCATGTGACTAAGTCTCTACTGGAAGAGTCTGCTGAAACATGGAGTGAATGAGCTCACAGCCAGCCGATGATTCAGCCCCATCTCTGGCTCAGTACTGTTTGCATGGGGTGTCTTTCCACATTGGCATCTTTGAAGATACCACACCACAGGAATGTCATGAGTATATTCTGGGCATCGCTGAGGTCACCCTCCATTCATCCAACCAGTGCTAATAGAACACATATGGTGTGCTACTGTGCACAGCTGCAGTAATTTTTAAAAAAAAAAGATATAATACTCCATCACATAATATCTACCATTTTAGCTGTTTTTAAAATGGCCCATTTGCAGTAAGTATATTTATACTGTTGTACAATCATTGTTCCAGTCCATCTTCAGAACCTCCTTACCTTTTAAAACTGAATTTCTATATCCATTAAACACAGGCTCTCAGCCCCGTCAACCACCGTTTCTTTTGTTGCTATGGCTTTGACTATTCTGGAAACCTCATGTAAATGGAAGCACACGGTATTTGTTCTTCTATGACTTGCTTATTCACTTAGTATAATGTACTCAAGGTCTATATTGTAACAGGGCAGAAATTCATTCTTTTTTGAGGCTGAATACCATCCCACAAATGTATGGTTGCACAGGATATTCTCTGTTCCTTCATCAGTTGACTCAAGTTGCTTCACATTTTGGCTCCTATGACCACTTGGCGACAAGGACTCATGTATTCTAGGCTGGCCTCGAACTCCTCATCTAGCTGAAGATGACCTTGAATTTCTGATTTTCCTGTCTCTACTTTCCAAGTGCTAGGATTATAGGCATCTTAGGTGGCACAGGGGATCAATCACGGGCCTCATGAGTGATAGACAAGCACTCTACCAAGTATATGTCACCTGAGCCCCAACAAATCTATGTTGAGATGCTGCTCTCGGTTGTTTTGGGCATGCACCCAGAGTCGGAGTGGCTGGGTCATGTGCCATTTTCTAACTTAGCGTTTTGTGCCGTGGAATCCGGGAGACTAGCTTTAGCAACATTCCTGACCAGCCTTGTGGAGCCTTTCAAGGTGATAGATAGAGGCCCACCTGCCTCTTTAATTATTCAGGACCCTTCTACTTTCATCCTTAATTCAGGCTCTCCCCAATTCTGAGAGTCAGGTGGGAGGAAGCCTGTAATCTCCTTAGGTCAAGCAAAGACATTTGATTCATGAATGGAGGGTCGGGGTGGGGAGTGGAGAGTCTCTCAGCCAAGGTCACTAGCTGAGCTGAGCTGTGGTAGATCCTCCAGGACTGCCTTGAATTCTGGGCTTACCTTGGTCATGACCTTGGGGACGATGATGGCACTGTGATCATTCCTCATGTTTTTCTCCTAGTAGGCAGGGCTGGGCATCCATAGAAAGCAAGATCCTAAGTGACTGTGTTCACCTGTGCCAAGTTATCAGCGGATAGGCAGCCTACCCAGGCTGGAAACCCAGAGCATCTCGAGGATACCTAGAGAATGAGGGGAGGTGGCACCTTCACAAACAGCCTGCCATCTGGAAAATTGCCTGGTTCCCTGGCAACCATACATAAGCTTCGTCCATGGCCACTCTGCACAAAGGCTGGGAGTCTCTGGGTATGGATAAGAACCCTGGAGTTCTTTTAGCTGTGCACCCTTTCTGGGCCTCAAGTCCAGGAAGACAGGGGGGATTCTGACAGCTCCGAGAAGCCGTTTCACCTCACCAGGGCAGGCTCTGGTGAAGCTGCACATAATCTCATTTTGCTTTCACTTTTTGATTGGTGTAATTTTTGTGGGATGAGAGCAGGAGATTCTGCATCCCTGGGCTGGAGTATCCCCAAGGGAGCAGACACGACCAGAGCTGAGTGAATTCTTGCTAGCTCACTTTTCCCTTGGCACAGAAAAAGTACTTAATGAATGTTGGTTGAGTGGCTACACAGAGGTGTCTGAGGGGCACAGGCACTCTGCTGATTCCCTATCCTCATGAATTACAATCATGTCACCCCATGACAGAGGATGAAACTGAGGCTTGGGAAGGTGGAACAAGGTGCCTGGGTTAAACAGCTGGTAAGCAGTATTTGTGTGTGTGTGCCTTGCGTGTATTTGTATGGCTGTTGACATGTACCTGTGGGTATCCAGATGTCCTCTGATGTCCTCTGTGTGCCTTGGAATCTGTGTTCCTGGACACCTGGGCACCACTCTGCATTTTTATTGCCCATGGGCATCTCCCCCTGCAGCTGCTGTGTACCCACCTCTATTTCTGAGTCTGCATCTGTGTGTCTTTGTCAACCACTGTGACTCCTTTCATGTGGGCTGTTCTCTTGTCTCTGCATATCCAACATAGCCCAGCTCTGTTGGATCTCCAAGCCTTGTTTAGTGACCCTTCATGTTTTCCTGTGTGTTGCAGATTTCCCCAACCCTCTTGCAGTCCCTTGACCGCCCAGATGTGCAGTCCCTGAGCTCTTTCGGCACAGCATGAACTGGGGCAGAGGAGACACAGGCAGGCTCTATGTAGCCTAGAAACCCAAATTCCAATCCTTGACTCCAACACTGGGCTCCTGGTTTGGCTTCTGACTTAAAATTGCCAATCTTGTAAGGTAGTGAGATGACTCTTTGGATAAAACACTTGCCACACAAGTACGAAGACCAGAATTTAGATACCTAGATTCTACTCAAATGCCAGGCAGAATTGATGGCTCACCTGTAATTGTAGTCCCTGGGAGGCAGAGATAATCTGGAGAGTGAGCTCATGTCTGTGAGCTCTCAGATTAGTGAGAGATCCTACCTCAGTGAATAAAGTGAGGAGGGATTGGAAAGGGTACCAGACTCAAGGTCTTGTCTGATTTTCACATGCATCTGCACATACCTGCACCCCCACCCCACCACGCACACGTATACACAGGCAGCAAAATCAACAACAAAAATCATCAACCCCAGAATGAGCAACCAGAATATCTGTGCTGGGTTTGTTTCCATGGCAACACAGAAGCTGGCAGGTCTCTGGCTCATAAAACAGGTCATAAAGCAGGGAGATGGGTGGGGGTGCTGCTGGGCTTCATGAGGGGGTGCTGCCAGGTGGTGCTGGGGTCCTAGAGACTGTATTGTCTCTCTGAGAGAAAGGACACCTGTGCTACCTCTACCCATGTGTTGAGCAGTCTTGGGAGAGTTTCTCTGTCTCTCTGAGCCTCAGTTTTTCTCTCCAAGAATGAGAACAGAAATAGCACCATAGTTCTGCCCCTCAGGTGTGGTGCTGCCTGAACTGGTGAAAGGGCCCAGCAGGATTTAATTCTGGAATGAGTTCTCAGTGCCTCAGTGTCCCCTTTTGGTAGAGACCTGAGGAGAAGCAGCAATGTATATAAAGATCCAGGGTGGGTTGAGAGCTGGATGCAAACCCTTCTTTGTCTGTAAGCTGTGGAATCTTGAGAAAGGGTTAGAGTCTCTGGACCAAACTCGGCTGTGAAATGGAGACCAAAATGTCATAGGTTTTTAGTGAGAAATTAGCCCAAGTCTGTAGTACACTCAACATGGTGCCGGGTCTGATGTTTGGGAGAGGTGTGTAGTCATAATAGCTATTAGCGAAAAACAGTGCTTCCTCTGTGCCAAGCGCTCACCTAAATGCTTCGTGCATGGCATTGATTTCACCCTTACAAGTAATTATTCCATTTGCAGATGAAGGCACGGTTAAGTCCAAAGCAGGCTTAGAAACTAGCAGCTGTGCTTCTGACAACGTTCTGAATGGCAGTCAGGGCTCAGCTCAGCTGGACTCTGACCAGGTAAACAGAGTGATTACTAGTGGATAAACAAAACCCAAACTCAGAATTCCTCAGAAACCTGTGAATCGGGTTTCTTTTCATTGGATAAAGCCATTACTTCTCTCATCCATCCACTGCAGCCGACTACCTCGGGCAAGGGTATCTAGTTTCCAGTGAACTCAAACAAGCCTGGGACAAACTGAAGTCCCCAGCTAGCCCCCAGACTGTTCTGTCTCACTCCCCTACCTGTCCCCTTAAAGCTGACAGTTCTCCCCACCTTTTTGCTGTTCTGTCTGCCCACCCCCTCCCCCTCAAGACAACCCCAGCAGTGTGGGAGGCTGCCCAAGTCTGCACCAAGCCAGATAGCACCTGCATTCTTTGATAGATGTCAACCAAGTTCATACCCTTGTCATTTCCTGACAAGGAAAGCTGTCAGCCATCAATACTTGTCCCCTGGTCATCCCACAGGAGGCAGATGATGGGGGTATATAGGGACCAGACCTAAATTTCTCTCATAATGGCTCCTTTATTTGTTCATGCATTCCCTGACTTGAAACTTATTTCCCTCAATCTATCCACTCTCCCTGATCCCGTCCTGAACTAAGTGGCCCAGCTGATGACACTCTTACCTGATGGTCACATCCATCCTCCATCCAATCTATTCTCATACAACAGTCGGGAGACTTTCTTGAAAACACAAATTAGATCATACCACCCCTTGAACACTCTTACAGCTTATGTCATTCAGAATGAATGTAAGAATGCATGACCAGAAGAGCCACCCAGCCCCACAGGTACACACACACACACACACACACACCGTGTGATTTCCACACACATGCACGAACATGCATGGACAAGTCTAAATGCACACACATTCGCATTCCCATTGGTCTGAAGTAAGAAGCACCATGGAATTTAGGACCCACTTGATCCCGAGTCTAGACCTCCCCTGGCCCAACCAGGTGCCCTTGATTCAGAAGTATCTTAACTTTGGCTGAGGAACACGTGGTTTTCTTCCAGGTGCCCTTTGTACCCTTCTTTCCCCCAGAATCTATCCTACGGGAATCATGACAATGATATGACCTGTTGATAACACTGGAAGGATGTGGAAAGGGAGAGGACCGTGAACTTAGAGTGTTTACTCCTAGTCTCCTGGTGCAGGGTCCTCTTGGGATCACCAAGCCCTACACTGAAACCCCAGCTCTGTTGGGAGTTCTCATCTATCTGCCAACGATGGGCTTCTCCTTCCTTTCACTGTGAACTAAGGGTCCTGATGAGTGCTTTGTGGTCTCCTGTAGTCTCGTCTTCCTTTGTGAGTAATCCCTCTACTAAACCCTAATCAAATTGCCCGATGCAGGGCCGGCAGCTCCCGCAGAGCTTTGACTACTGCTGCTTTGAGCCACAAGGTCCAGGTTTGAATTCTGATCAGGTCTCTCCCCCGGTGAAATCACAGCCCCTCACCAGGCCCCTGGATTTCTCTTGTACAGAGATTGGAGCAGAAATAACATCCAGAAGAGGATATCTTTCAACTGCAGTGCAAACCAGTGGGCTCAGGAACTCAGTCACTTTCTGTTAATTATTATGGTCCCCTCCCTGGAGCCTCATAGAGTCCACAGCATGTATATGTCCTGAAAAAAAATTTGCTGCAATTACAATGGAATAAACGAGCAGCAAAACAGCTGTAAACAATGACCAGGGGGCTCATCCACTTCGCAAAAGGGCTGTACTTCAGCTGCAGAAAGAGCTTTTGTTTGGAAGGCCTCATCCCTGACAAAGCAGGAGGGTGTGAATGTCTATATTTATTAAAACATATTTAGCTTCTATTTCTCTTTTCCACACATCCACTGCACCCGTGAAAGGCAGCAAAGAATGATGGAAGAACAGTTTGACCTAGGTTCACTCCTAGCTCTGCTGCCCACTACTTTTTGGTCCTCAATTTTCTACTCAATAAAACAGGGGTAGTGATTTCTACCTTGTCAAGAGCCCAGCAAAGAAGTTTGAATCGGTACACTGAGGATCATCCATAGGGGTTGGGCACAGCCCCAGAACTGAGACTGAACCACTTGGAAGGGCATTGTGGCTGGGACATCAGTCTCCTCAGGGGCTCAGGAAGCCCTGGACTAGTAGCCTGCACTTTCCCTCCTGCTGAACAGTGACATCAGACCAGCCATTCCCAGCCTGTGGGTGGGCAGGCAAGTCTCAAGTCTCTGGTTGTCCCAGTTTCTGCAGACAACAGGCAACTGTGCCTGAGCCACCGCATCATTCCCAGGTCTGCAGCTGTCATGGGGCATTCAGGCCTGCTGGGATTAGTAACTGGATCACAGCCGGAGAGCCAAGGCCCCAAATATAGGGCTGCCTGTGCTTACTGCAGAAGACCTTGGCACCGGCAGCTCCACCTCCTCAGATCTTATGTCATAGACAGGGAAACTGAGGCCTCCAAAGGGAGATGGATTTTTCCACTGTTACTTGGTGAGAGAATGGAGATCAGACCTACATTTCTTACCACAAGGGCTCATTCATTCCCTAACTTGAAGCTTATTTCCCTCAATCTGTCCACTCTCCCTGGCCCACCCTGAACTACGTGTCCCAGCTAACGACACTCTTTCTACCTGATGCTAAGTACCATCATCCTCCATCCAATCTAGTTTCATACCATAGCGAAGAGGAGACTTTCTTAAAATGCAAATTAGATCATGTCACCTCTTGAATACTCTTACAGCCTCTTGTGTCACCCAGAAAGAATGTAAAATTACATGGCCAAGAGCCATCCAGTACCACAGACCCTTTTTTTACATTGTGCTACACATACACACATATACATGATCATGTGTTCACACATGTACACATTTGCATGTGATCACCACACACAAGTATGCACATGCATGGAAACATATGTCTATGTATACATATTCACATACATGTACACACAGCATATGTGTAATCATGCACATCCATACAAGCTCATAAAAATAGGCATGCACATGCACACATTCATGGATACACATACATGCAGGCAGTCATGTGCATATATGTACATAGACACACACACATGCAAACATCAATAACATGCTTATGAACACATACATAGGCATAGATATGTTTCCTTGCATGGACATATATAGTTTGGGCACACATGAATAAACACACACTCACATGCACACAAATAAGAACACACACACAGATGCATACATATACATACATACAGTAAGAACCTGATTATGTTGGCCTCCTTGCTGTCTCTGGGAGACACTAGGGCCTATGTGTATAGATACACATATGAATATGCCACCCTGTGTTTGTGAGCACACTTGCATGTATGCATGAATGTGTGCATGTGTCCCTATTTTCATGCTTTTGTGTATATGAGCATAGGTGTGTGCTGTGTGTGTGCACATATATGTCGACACATGTGCATATTTTGTGTGCAAGTGCGTGCATATGCACAGGTGCCTACTTCCCCCCCTGTCTCTGACTCTTGCATCTTTAATCTATAATGGCTCCATTTATGCCCATTTTGTCCTGCTACTCTTTGTGTTCATGAAAACTCATACTCGGATATGATAACAAGTTGCTTCTTTTCAAAGACAATTTTTATTTTTAAACTTCAAAGGCTAAAACAAAACAAACAGATTAGCTGATGGTGACTTGTGTGTTCCTAGTAAGGTTAAGGACTATCTTGAGCCACCGAAACTGCCCTCAATACACAGCTATTACTCTGTCTTGGTAAGAGCTAAGAGCCCACTCCTAAGTGAGACAGTCTACGTAGCTTTTTGGATTGTGCCCGTCCTTGTCACCTCATTCCCCTCCCCCATCCACCATTTTTCCCAAGATAAATCAGCCAGGTCAGCCACCACATTTTGATGAAAAAGAAACAAGTTAGTCTTTTGACTGGACAAAGTCTGCCTTTCCAGGGGCCGAGGACCGGGGCAGTCAGGAGCATGTGGAATCGGTGCTGCAGGGGCCAAGACAAGGCTCGTTTTGTGTTCTGGGACAAAGATAAAGTGTCCTGGCAAGATGGGGCCAGGGCCTTTCCAGCGCCAGCTCTGGCAGACGGGATTGGCTGGCAGTGGGACAACTCACCCCGTGTGACTGGATGGCTCAGCTTCCCACCACCTCCTCCCCTCTCGTAAGCAAACAATCGAGAGCGGTGAGACAGGCATGAAAGTAAGCTCTTCACCCTTCCTGGCCACCTGGCATGCCCGGGCATGGGCATCCTCAGATCCTGCAGACTGGGACTTGCCAGGCCAGGAGCCTTAATTCTCTTCTTCCATTGCCTTAGGAGAGGCTTTGCCTCGGCTCTAGGTCAGGTGACTTTGGACTGTCTGAGCCTCCGGCTACCTTTGGAAAGAGCATAGCTGCAGGACAATTTCAGCTGTACAGAGTCGATGACGTGCTGCCTAGTAACAGCGAGACACATGCTGGATGCAGAGAAGGCTCTCGGGCTTCAGGATGCCGCTTTACATCTGGTGTCTCATCTGATTTTCAATGTCACCCCTGTGCAGGAAGCAGGGTGCTCATTCCCATTGAGTTAGAAACTGACACTCTGGGGAGGAAAGATATAGGCGAGGTGATGGTACAGGTTAACAGTTGGGCAAGGTGGCAAGAAAATCTCTGTCATATTTGAGAGTTAGCATCTGGGCCATACCTCTGGCCCTGTGTACCACTTTGCCTTCTGCAGAGAATGCCCCTCTCCCACCCCAGCTAATGGACTGGCCTTTTATGACAGCCTAACCTAGAGCAGGAAGAAATTCACTTTTCACTGGGAAAACTTACACGCTGTTTGCATTTTTTTCCTATGGGGAAGTGGGTTTTTTTTTGTTTTTGTTTTTGTTTTGTTTGCTTGTTTGTTTTGGTTTAGTTTGGTTTTTTACTTTTGAGTTTTGAGTCAGGGTTACTCTGTGTATCCCTGACTGTCCTGGAGCTTACTCTGTAGACCAGGTTGGCCTCAAACTCAAGAGATCTGCCTGCCTCTGTCTCCTGAGTGCTGGGATTAAAGACGTGTGCCACCACTGCCCTATGTGGAAAATTTTCAAGTGGGCATGCTTGGTTACATGGCTTAGTGACTAGACGGCTCTTGTTGACACCTGCTCTCCTGGTTGTCAGACACAGAGGAGCAAGACAGAAGAGGTCCTGGCCTCCGGGAGCTGATATTCAGTCAAAGCTCCGGGTTATAGTTGCACAACAGGATCATTTGGGGTAATGTTGACTCTTCTGATAGCTGCGTCCTGTGCTGGGGCCATGAGACTTTAAGCAGAGTGATTCTAGGGGCCACCTTTGCTGAGAACTGGAGCGTGAAAAAGGAAAGAAAGGAACGACCACCTAGAAAATGAAATTGGCCTAGGGAAGGGAATCCACTAAAAAAAAAAAATGGGGCTGCAGCGACATAGTTCAGCCCGTGGAGCCGCTGGTGAGAAGCCTACACCAGGAGGGACCCACAAAAGCTCCTGAATACACCATGGGAAATTAGGGGGCATGGGCCCAGGGAATGGGGGGAGCAAGAGTCAAAGCAGGGAGAGAGTGGGCTGAAGTGTGCCAACTAGTAAGGCCACCTATTGCTGGAAAGTCACAGGTGGACCAGAAGGCCCAGAGGGGTCTATAGTTCCCCAAGGCCAGAAGGAGCTCACACTGCCTTAAGGTTCATTCTTTCCTTATCCTGTAACCCAGATGGTGAGGAAGGCCTGGGTGTATTCAAAGGCTGACCCCCAGTACTCCTCCTACCCACCCTGCCCCCAAACCAGCCCCAGCTCACAGAAGCCTGGGGCAGGGAATAATGAACCTGGAGAGAAGCAGGGAAGTCAAGGGCTTTAGAAAGTCTGTGGCTGCTATACAGATAGATGTAGCTGACTGGGTCTTTGAGAGGGCCAGAACTAGGTTGTGCTCTGGCCTCACAACCGTGGCATCCAGGGTCACACGCCATGGTGAGTAGCCTGTAAGGAAGCATGAGCTCTGAGCATGGCTTGGATTCTGCAGCACCTTGCCCAACACAAATCCAGAGTCACCGACACTAAAGGTTACCTTAGAATACTGTTTCAGCGAGTTGAGATAGAGCTGTGTTCCGATAGCACAGACTTTGTTCTTTTTTTACTAGGAGTCTAAATGCTGTGTTCTGTGTGTTAAGAGTCTGTGCTCAGATGCTGGGTCATGCTATCTGTTAGAAGGGTGGGCTGCCTTGGAGTTTTAGATTGGAATGTTGGTAAGAGTTGTGTTTTAAAATGTTGAATTAAAATATGAATCTGTGTTCGCACATTCTGTTTGTAATAGGATTTTAGGGCATTATGCTAAAATATGTTATTGCATTGGAACGTAGTGTCACTGTGTTTTGTTAGTATGGTGTGTGTAAACTTAAAATCGAGAGGAAGCTCATGGAACTGTGGGAGTTTGGGAAGAACGATGCCTAGCCTGAATGTCAGAGACAAGATCTGGGCTGAGTTTTGACAAAGGCTCCTTTGAACTTTGTCTTTGTGGACTAGGTGTCCCTGCTATTCCAGCAGGGGTTGCTAGCCAGTGTCACCTGTAGGTCATTTTTCCTTCTGCTGTGGATTGGGCTCTGAGCATAGGACTCTCACTCTTCGTCTCCTAGAAGGGGAGAAGGAAGCTCTTTACCATCGATATGGTTCTTACCTGGGAACGATGGACTTTCTGGGAGTAAATAGCATCTTCATTGACAGAAAAAGGATGAGGATCAACTGACCAGGCAGAGAGAACTGCAGACCTCATGGGTGAGAGCTGGAAGCCCGCTGCTCACACCGGTCTGCTCAGGAACCAAGCTCTCTCCCAACAGTTTTTGCAGCCTCCCCTACTGACCGTGCTGCTGCTGAGCAATAGGAGAAGCTCTGAACTCTTCACCTAGGACCACACCCAGGGCCCAGTGAGATCCTGTAACTCTTGAGTTCTCCATTCCTGTGTGGGTCAGGCTCATTCAGAACAGGCAAGTGATTTGAGCAAAACTATCCCGGGCTTCCCCACACCAACTCACTCTGCTTCTCACTCATTGGAAACCAAAGCAAGCCACGCCAAGGCAGCCTGGGAGTATCCACGCACTCCCAGAGGCTCTGATGACTGGGCACCTCAGGTTTGCAGATTTCCAACAGCACAAGCAATCCCAAGACAACGAGGGAGCTAAAAGCACGGTCCAGTTAATGTCCATGAGATCTTGTCGTGATCAGTTTTGTAGTTATAACAGAAAACTTGAGACAATTTGTATACAGCATGTGAAACAAAACTCTGCTAGGTTTCTTGGGAGTGCTTGATGGTTCATCCATGGGGAAAAAAGGAAGGAAAGGGGGTGTACCCGTTAGTTTTATGTCATCTTGACACAAGCCAGGGTCATCTGAGACAGGGAACCTCAACAGAGAAAACCCCTCTGAAAGATCAGACTATAGGCAAGCCTGGAGGACATTTTCTTAATTAGTGTTTGATGGGGGAGAGCCCAGTCCATTGCGTGTGGTCCCACCTCTGGACAGGTGGTTCTGGGTTCTATAAGAAAGCAGGTCAAGCAAGCTACGGGGACCAACGCAGCCAGTAGCACTACTTCATGGGTAGTGCATCAGCTGCTGCCTCCAGGTTCCTGCCCTGTTGAGTTTTTGTTCTGACTTCCCCTAAATGTCCATTAAATGTGACTCTTACATAGCCCCTGGATGGATTTGTAAGCTGGTAAACCCTTTCCTCCCAAGGTTGCTTTGGTCATGGTGTTTCGGCCTAGCAATAGTCACCCTAACTAAGATAGAGGATTTATGTGCAGAAGAGACAGAGCAAAGGAGGCCACTCTTTTTGTAATGACGCTCTAACAGAAACTAGCCCTTTCCTGTAGGAACTGCCCTAATCTCTTCAGGAAGCAGGGCCCAAACACCTCTTAGAGGTTCCATCACATCTCAGCATGTCACAATAGATAGGGACTAACGTATTAACCTGAACTTTGGTACAAACAGACTCTAGCAGTGTTCTTGCGCAAGCCACTTCCTGGCAGGCTCGGCATCTTTCACTTCATAATGATGTGATGTCTGTGGCCTCATTGAGCTAGAGACACACCTGCACAATGTTTGGCTCATTGCCTATCAACTGACAAGGACCCTGAGCCTAGAGAGCTTAAAGCTGTCCAGGCCTGGGTAGCCCATGCTGTTTTATGTGTTCTAGTCTCAGAGAATGAGATTTGTGCTTCGTGGCCATCCTACGACGGAAGGAAAAGTCTAAGGAGAAAGGAGCAGAATCGGGGCAGTTTTTCTGTGGGAACTGACACCAGACAGCATGGCGTTTTGTAAATCAACTCTCCTGATACTTTTTTCTTAAATTTTATTTTTGAGTTTATAATTACAACATTTATCCCTTTTGTCCCTCCAAACCATCCCAATATACCGCTCCCTGCCCTACTTCAATGTATAGCCTCTTATTTTGTATATGCATATACATTCCCATATGAGTTCATATGATGTTACTTGTATGTATGTGTGCAGGGCTGACCATTTGGTACCAGACAACCTCTCCCAGCTTTCCTCCGTTTGTGTCTGTTTGAGCACTCGTGGGCTTTTCTTTTCTTTTCTTTCTTTTTTTGTTTTTTTGTTTTTTTTCGAGACAGGGTTCTCTGTAGCTTTGGAGCCTGTCCTGGAACTAGCTCTTGTAGACCAGGCTGGTCTCGAACTCACAGAGAGCTGCCTGCCTCTGCCTCCCGAGTGCTGGGATTAAAGGCGTGCACCACCACCACCCAGCACTCCTGGGCTTTTCTCCATCCAGTTTGGCATGTCCATTGGTATCATCCTTGTTAGGTACACATGTGGGCAGTCATGTTGGTGAGATTTCATGGGTGTATCTTCTGAAATTACTAGGAGACACGCTCTCATAGCAAACTTCATGATCCTCTATCTTTTAGTCTTTTTGCTCCTCTTCTGCAATTTCCCTGGGTCTTAGGTGCAAGAGTATTTTGTAGATGTAGCCACTGGAACTGGGCTCCGTAACTATGCGTTTTGATTGGTTGTGGATTTCTGTTGTGGTCTCCATCTGTTACAAAGAGACTTTTACTTGTCGAGGGGTCAAGCCTACATTTATCTGTGGGTATAAGGACAAATGTTTATAGGTTGTTGTTAGGAATACTGATACTTCTGGGCAGATGAGGACTTGAAAGTCAGAAATGAGGCTGGGCTTGGCTCTTGACCCAAGTAGCTTCATTGGCTGGTGTCCTACTTAAGTTTTTATCACTGTGATAAACACTATGGCCAAAAGCAGCTTGGGGAGGAAGATTTATTTCACCTTACAGCTTCTAGTCTGGTGCGGGACAATTCCGTCAATCATGTTTTAAATTAACGCTGATTGGCCAGGCAGGAAGTATAGGCGGGAAAACCAGACAGGAAGTAGAGGTGGAGCAAGGAGAACAGGAGAAATTGGGAAGCAGGAAGCTTCCCTGGCATTCCTGCGCAGATCTCCGAAGAAGCAGCATGTGTCCCTGTCCCAGCTGAGAAAAGGTACCGGCCATGTGCCTGGCTTGGATGGGAACAATGAGTTAATATAACTTATGGGAGCTAGTAAGAAGCCTGAGATAATGGGCCAATCAGTTAATAACCTAATGTAGACTCTCTGTGTGATTTTCTTTGGGGCTTGCTGGCTGTGGGGTACTGGGCAGGACAGTAACCCCAACAAGCCAGCCCTCATGTTACACTAGTCCATCATGAAAAGAAGTCAGAGCAGGAACTTGGAGGCCCAAACCAGTGGAACACAGCTTGCTGGCTTGCTTTCACTGGCTTGCTCAATTTTTTTCTATACCCCAGGAAAACCTGCCCAGGAATTGTGTGGCCTACAGTGGGCCAGGTCTTTTTACATCAATCACCAATCAAGAAACTACCCCACTGAGCAATCTGATGGGGGCGTTTTCTCAGTTGAGACTTCCTCTTCTCAGATGACTCTGTTGACATAAACCCCAACCACAACTGGCTGGTCATTTTCCAGTTCAGCCGCTCAGTTATCTCATCTGTAAAATAAGGCCTAAAAGAGAACTCTTCTTCTTCCTTTTTTTCTTGTGGGTCCAGTGAACTTTATTAATTATATTAAAGAGAGTGGGGCTCCCTAAATCCCTCCCATTTTTCTGGGGGTCTGCTATGGAAACTGTAACGGAGAAGCTCAGTGTTGGGGCTGAGTTGGGACAGGGACTCCTCAACAACCAAAGCCTCTCTTTTGCTCTCATGTCCTTGTTGGGGTGGATGGCCCAGTGCTCCTTACTCCTTGGAGGCCATGTAGGCCATGAGGTCCTCCACCCTACTGCTGTAGCCATATTCATCGTCATACCAGGAAATAAATAAACTTTACAGAGTTGTTACTGAGAGCAACGCCGGCCCCAACATCAAAGGTGGAAGAGTGGGAGTCGCTGTTAAAAGTTTCAGGTGCCAACCTGGTCCTTGGTTTATCCCAGGATGCTCTTTAGTGGACCCTTAGCTGCCTGCTTCACCACCTTCTTAATGTCATCATACTTGGCAGCTTTCTCCAGGTGGCATGTCAGATCCACAGTGGACACATTGGAGGTAGGAACACAGAAGTCCAGGCCAGTGAGCTTCCTGTTCAGCTTGGGAATGACCTTGCCCACAGCCTTGGCAGCACCAGTGGATTCAGAGATGATGCTGGGCAGCCCCATGGCCATCACATCATAGCTTCCCAGAAGGGTCATCCACAGTCTTCTGAGTGGCAGTGATGTTATTGACTGTGGTCATGAATCCTTCCACAATGCCGAAGTTGTCATGGATGACCTTGGCAGAGGGAGGGAGCAGTAAGTGGTTGGTGGTACAGGAAGCATTGCTGACAATCTTGAGTGGATTGCCATACTTCTTATGGTTCATACTCATTACAACCACGGAGCATCAGTAGAAGGGGTAGAGATTATGACACTTTGACCTCACTCTTCAAGTGGTCCCTAGCCTTCAACATGGTGGTGAAGATACCAGGAGACTCCACAACATAATCGGCACCAGCATCACTCCATTTGATATTGGAATGGAAGATTCCAATGACCTTCCCATTGACGACAAGCTTCCCATTCCCAGCCTTGGCCATACCACTGAACTTGCCATGAGCAGAGTCATGCTGGAACATGGAGACCATGTAGTTGAAGTCAATTAAAGGGTAAATGATTGCAACAATATTCACTTTTCCAGACACGATAGCAGTTCTGGTACCCAGGTGCCCAATATGGTCAAATCCGTTTACTCTGACTTTGCCTTCAAGTCTTGGGGACAAGGCTGGCACTTTATGAGAAGATATGGCTGTCTTTGAAACAGGGAGTAGTAGATAGCCTAAAAGAGAATTTTTTTTCAAGTTCCTACATTTTTTTTTTTTACTGGACAAACCAATCCCCCAACTTAAACACGACCAAGTCTCCAGGTTGAAAGTGTTGAACTCCATCTGATAGGACTGATCGAGGACAACAATTCAGTGTAAACTCTGTCTTGCCATTGCGTGAATCCCTATAGTCCCAGCTTTGTTCTCCTCCAGTGTCTTCTTTTGGAATTGTACTTGATTTTGTTACCAGTTTTCGTCAGAATCCACTGAGGAACAGGACAATTTTGCTCTTGATTCCTGGCCAGGAATCTCTTGATTCTGAAAGTCTTGTGAGAACACAGTGAGAAGCTGAGTCAGGCGTACAGTGCACGATGGTGCAGGAAAGGTGAAGAGGAGGTCCTGACTGGAAGAACAGGATTCGAGAACCTCTTTTTAAAGATATTTTATTTATTACTATCATTTTGCTTATCCATGTTACGGTACATGGCGGGGGCACTTGTGAGCCATGGTGTGCATGTACATGTCAAAAGACAAATTTTGGCTGTGGTTCCCCAGACTACAATTCAGATTTGCAGGCTTGTAGGCAAGTTATTTTACCTGCTTAGTCATCTTGATGGCCTGGCAGTTTTATTTTAACTCCGTAAGGCCATCATGGGAGTAAAATTGTCATTTTGTATAACATGAATGCAGAAAAAGCTGTCATCAGCCTTATGTGGCAGAAGGCAGAGGACCGAGCATCATTGAAAGTGGGCAGTGACAAGGGAAGTGGATGGAGAGGTATAACAGAGGAATCATAGAGTATGGGGAGCATCCTAAAGAAACGACATATGACAGGCAGGGTGACAGAGAGTCTGTCTGAATGCTCGCTTTGTGGTTAGCTTGCTGTGTGACCTTCAGTTGAAACCTGTCTGGGTTTCAGTGTCCTCCTAGGAAATACCAGCTCCATTGCAAAGCCTTTTGGAGCTTCCAGGTTCCCCTGATGTGTCTCACAAACCTTGGAGTGCTTGGCTGGGGAAGCTAGATCTACCTGTCCAAGAACTCTTGTTCTTTCTTGTCTCCATTATTGGAGCATGGATAGCTAAGAACAGATGCCCAGTTCCTGAATGGGAAATCCAGGAACTTAGTTCCCTAAGGATGACCAGTAACAATCCACAGAACTTACCTCTTCACTTTCCTCATGGTCACTTGCTGGGGATGGTGGGAATTGAGCAAACACGTATAATAAGTCTCGGGGCTGCATCTAAGAAGGGAGTGAGTCACACCACGTTTCTGCCCTCAGGACTCACATTCAAAGGGTGAGCTCTGCCATTTGCTGTATATGTAAAAGTGTCACATCTTCTCAGCATGTTGACATTTCAAAAATAATATATAATGTTCCTCTGTGTCTCTTAAAGTCACAATTGATTTAAAGGGCATATTATATGACAGTATAATCACCCCAGATTTCTCTTAGTCACCCTTTACATGAAATACCTTTTCCATCACTTCGCTTTCATTCTTTGCCTATTGCTGGATCCGAGGAAAATCTCTTATAGACACCAGATAGTTGAATTTCATCTTAATTTAATCCATTCATCAGTTTATGCCTTTGTGCGTGTATGTTTTTGTGTGCGTGCACATGTGTGCTCACCGTGTTGTATGTATGGGAATCAGAGGACAGCCTCAGGTGTCAGTCCTCACTCCCACCACCACCTTGTTTGTCTGGTACTGTGTACACCGGGCTGATCGGCCCCTTGAGTTTCCTGAGAATCTCTGGTCTGCACCTCTGTCTTGCCACAGGACTGGGATGACAGAACACACCACTGCCTGGCTTTACGTGGGTCCTGGGATTTTCACCCAGTCCTGGTGTTTGTGTGGCAAGTGCTCTACCCACTAAAGCATTTCCCCAGCTCAGTATGTGTATGCCTTTTGATTTGAAAGCTTACCCAATGACATTTAACTGAGTTACTGATACTTGCTTTTATCATTTTGTTACTTGTTTATATGTCTTCTAGTATTTTGCCCTCCATTCCCTCCTCTACCACTTTCTTCTGTTTTTAACTGGGTTTTTTGTAGTTCTGTTTTTATTTCTCATTTTTCTTTTGTGTGTTTTCATGCTTTTTTTTCCAGAACACTCCCCCGCTACTCCCCCCTCATCCCCCACCCCCACCCCCACTTTTAAATTTTACAATTTCATTCTCTGAGACAAGGTCTCACCCTGCAGTATTTGCTGGCTTGAAACTTGCTATGTAGACCAGGCTAGCCTGGAACTTGCAGTGGTCCTACTGTCTCTCTCTGCGAGCTGGGGTTACTGATGCTTACCACCATGCCTGGCAATGATGCACACATTTTTTTAAAACAACTGTGAACTGGGGATCTTTCATTAGTTTGGAGCCAAGATTATTCTTTCTTAAAAAACCAAAGCCGACTCCAGCTGTGTGCCCTGCTTGTTTTCTGCCAAGTGGCAGTGTTACTGATGGTGCCTAGGGCTGCCCCATGGTCTTTTAGTTTTCTTTGATAGATCACATATTGATCCTGATCAAAGATACTATTTTTCTCTCCTTGATTTCTGAGAAATTTTCAGGATATAATTTAAATGTTTCCACTTAGAGTTTCGGGAAGCTTTGCCTCACTCTTCGGGTCACAATAGCACCCGTGTCATGTTGTCACCAGGAGCATCTCCTACTCTTATAGCTTTGTCTTTTCAAGACACTGAATTTATACTCGCAGTATTACCCTCACACATCTTAAATTTTAGTCAGTAGTCTCAAAGTTATTAAGTAAAACAGCGATGCTGACAATCACGAAACAGCAGCTAATAGGACTCTAAAACATCTGTTTACCTCCAAAACCTGATACTCAACAGTATAGCAAAGTAACAACAAATAAACCTCCTCCTCCTCAGAAAAAAAAACCTCCCTATCGACCAAGCTAAACTAACAAAAATGCCTTCACAACTGCTACTTTCCAGGAGTTGAAAACAGTTATTGTATATTAAAGCTATAAAGGTTCAAGTTAATATTTCAATGAAAATTCCTAGGAGGCTTTTGCAGTCTGTCAAAATGAGAGGAGTTGATTTGGTCACATCATTGAATTATTTTATAGAAAACCTCAGGTTCCGCCGTGTTCTCTCTGAGAAACATAATGTTTTAGTGGCCACACACAGCCATGTAAGTGTGGCCCAGACTCTCCATAAACTAATGTGTGCTTTTATAGTATAGCAACATAGTTAGCATCACATATTCATTCTTTTAAATGAAAATAACCTCATAAAAGACAAACTACCTATGATGGAAAATATGTATTATTATTTTTAAAATTATAGCATAATTACATCATTTTCCCTTCCCTTTCTTCCCTTTAAATGCCCTCTCTCTCTAGCCCCCTTGCTCTTTTTCAATTCTTGCCCTTTTTTCTTTAATTACTGTTACATATATATGCATATGCACACATATACATATCTTAATATATAAATGCAGTCTGATCAGTCTATATAATTATATGTGTGTGTACATAAATATACATGTTTTCAGGGCTGATCATTGGTCTTGGATAAATAATGGTGGGCTCCTCCCTGAAGGCTATTTCTCCTACTCTCAACATTCTTTAGTTGCAGGCAGTTCTTTGACTAAGGCTGAGTTTTCGTGATCACTCTGTCTTCCATGTTGGCATATCTATTGGTGACATCCTTGTCCAGGTTTTATTTAGGTAGCCATGTTGGTGAATCACCCCACACTAAACATAGCTGATCTCACCTGCTGATGGACATTTAAAGTATGTTCTACCCATGCTTATAAACAGCTGTAGTTCTATGTCCTGTCCGACTGCAGATATTTCTTCCTGATTTTCACAGGGATTACACATACCCCAACTTCTTAAACTGTAAGCTTCACCCCATGTGAGATCTTTTACAGCTGAATGTGGGAGGCGGGAAAAATCTGGCAACAGCAAAAGGTTGCTGAATGCGTAACAACGAAACATGCATCAAAACCAAATGTGGAACAAATCTGAAGTTTCAGGTAGTGTTCGCCCATGTTGCATGGAACTTCATGGGAGCTTTGGTTCTGAACTTACATGTGCATTTCATACTGCACATGCCACGATGCAGGGTAGCACTGAAGTCCCCTGCTTCTGCCCAGGGTCACAGATGGCTTATTATGTATGCCTTCCACAGTCTGGCCACAAGCATCTGTGGCCTATTGTGTGTCCTGCTCCTGTTTCTTTAACAGAGCCCATGGGTAGTCTCTGCTTGAGAGAGATCAGAGTCAAAATAAACAGAGAGTAACATGCAAGTGGCATCGCAACATGCTGGCGTGTTGTGAGTAAGGTTTGCAGGAAGAAAACCAGGAGCAGGACAGCTACATCGCCTGGTCCAGTACAGCAGCTGCACTAGAGAAACATTAGGGCTGAGCCCAACAGAGGCCAGAGAACTTCTCCTACTGTTTCGAAAGCGGCTGTTCCTTAACTGGATGTATACTTGGTTGTTATATACCTTAGGCTGTTATCCAGAGCTTTTGCATCTATCCATCCTGCTCCCGAGTGTGTTAGTTTGATGTTTCTATGGAGGAATGAGACCTTGGAGTTTTCTAGTTTGCAAAAGCAAACCGGCAGAGGCAACACACTAGAAATGCATTGATGTGGACAACATACTGGCATGGTGTTCGTGGAGGGAGGTGCTAGAGATGAGATCCAAAAAACCATGGGGGAGGAGTGGCTTTTGAGCTCAGAGAAAAGAAGGAAGAAGCTGGGAGAAGAACAAGAGCTTGGAGTAGAAAATCTGGTTGGTCTTGAGTCCTGTTGTAAGGGAGGCGGAGAAGATGGAGCAGCGCCAGGACCAGCAGTTTAGCCCCGGTTCCGTTGAGGGTAGGAACTCACGAAGGGCATGAGATGACTGTAGCTTTGTTTGAAAGGGACAAGCTTGCTGTTCTGATGAAGCCTAGAGCTGAAGCAAATAGACCAAGGAACAGACTACGTAGATACCTCGGCAAGCAATATAGCAAGAGTGTCGGAATCAGGGGCAATGTTTGGCAAGAATTAAGAGGCTGAGCGTTTAATAGCAACAGATTGGCAGATTGCTGACAACTTTCGGAAGAGAGCCAAGGGAAGGCCTGGCTGAGGAAACCAAGTCTGGCCTGGAGAAAGAGAAATGCTCTGGTTTCACGCTGGCCTCATGTGCTTCCTCCCTCCTGGGGAAGGAGATGCGTTGTTTCTCTGGGCTTGGCTGAGACAGTATTTTGAGGTCTATACTTTTCAAATGGAAACATTGAGAAAAATGAGTAAGCTGGGGCACAAGGGAGGAATGTGAGCACGGACTTGTTCCTCCGTCCTGCGGTGAGTCAGTTCCCTCTGACACTGAAGTGTCAGCATTTTTAGTGTGTCTTAGGATAGGCAGAGAATTCCAGAGTCAAGCTTATCTGGCCAGTGTCCTGACCCCACTGGCTCACAGTGTGAGGTCCTGTAGGCTGCTGCTCTTCTCTGAACCTGTTTTCTGTCCCACTCAAAAGGCTCTGCAGGATTCCTTCATTGGAAGTGCTCTCTATTGACATTCCTAATGATATTATGATTATTGCGATAGCTCTGCTCTTTTCTTTCCTTTTCCATTTTTATTGATTTGCGGGGGGATTTCTCACAATGCACCCCAGTCCCTCTCATCTCCTAGTTCCTCCATATCCACCACTCACTCTGGTAGTGCCTCCCCAACCGAAAAGCTAAAAAAGAATAAAAATAAACAAAAAGGAAAAGAAAGAAAGAAAAATACTCGCTTCCACCATCCCTCCCCCAACCCCCTCCCCCGTCATTCATCTTAGTGGCACTGGGAGCTGCTGTATGTCATGCAGTAGATCCTTTTGTCCTAACAGCTTTATATGCAAATGGTTATTGTGTAATGAGCTGTTGGTCAGGTTCAAGGTCTCTGACTTTGGTAAATCATCAATACTAGACCCCTACCGACTTTCATCTCCAATATCCTGCTGTCGCCCTGGGTCGAAGGAGGCAGGAACCTTACCAGTAGGCCATAGCCACGTGGCATGGTGATACACAGATTAATAGAAATAGGTTAATTTGAGATATAAGAATTAGCTAGAAATATGCCTAAGCTATTGGCCAAGCAGTGTTGTAATTAATACAGTTTCTGTGTGATTATTCGGGTCTTAGTGGTCCAGAAATGAACAAGCACTCCCCTCTTACAGATGTGTGCCTGGGTGGTAGCTGAGGTGGTCAGTTCAAGCTGCTAGGGCCACTCCTCTCAGGTGAGGGGTGGAACCGGCTCTCCCAGGCCCATGGTGAGGGGTGGGATGAGCTTTCCAAAATGTGGAGAGCCAGTTCTCTTGTTAGGAGTGGGGCCAACTTTCCCAAGCAGGGATCTTCAGGGTCCATTATCCCAGGTCTGGGGAGTTTCAGGGCAGGTTCTCCTGTGTGCGGTGGGGAGGAGGGGAGAGGAGGTCCTTCTGGGCCAGTGAGGGGTGGAGCCCACTCAGCAGAGCCCTGGAACTTCAACACATGTTTTCCATGGGCCCCTGTGGTAACATGGGCAACAGACATCTGTTGCAGGACCACAGACCCAGAAGTGGTCACTGGCAGCAGTTTGGAGCTGGATGTCCCATGGCCCCAGGTGGCAGCGCAGGCCTCTCTGATCCAGATGTGCCCAGCAGCAATGTGGTCCCTGGTCTTCAACCTAGCCCCAGGTGGCGGTTCAGATCTCAGGCCATCATTTGGCCCAATGGCAATGGGAGCCACAGACCTCAACACAGACTCTGGCTGTGGCAGGGCCACCGATTCAGAAATGGCACCAAGCCACAACTCAGGTATGGGTATCAATATGGCCTTGGATGGCAGTGCTGGCCATCCCGATTGAGGACACCAAGATGGCCTCAGGTGTCAGCCTGGGCATCTGCACTGTCTTCGGTGGTAACCAGAGCCTTGGACATCAATGCAGACCCTGGCTCTAGTGGGGCTACAGATAACAGACATGGCCCTAGGTAGCAATTCAGGCCCCGACAACACCATGGTCATAGGTAGCAGTGCAAACCACTGAGGTTGGCATGATCTGGCAGCAACATGTCCTTCAGACTCCAAAATGGCTACAGGTGGTAGTCTAAAGGCAGAGTGGTGTGTTCTTGTGGTCTTCGGTGGCAACGTGGATCATGAACACCGCCAAAGAGCCAGGTTGCCCTAGAACTCTGGACCTACACATGGTCGTGGGTGACATCCCTGGATGTCATTATGGCCCCAGGAGGTTGCACAGGCTGCTCAGATCTGCATTGCCCCAGCTGCAAGGTGACCCTCGGAAAACAGCATGACCCCAGGTGGCAGCCCAGATTTCTGGCACATGCCTGGCCTTTGATGGTACTGGGAGCCATGAATATCAACACAGACCACGGCTGCAGCAGGACCACAGACCCAGACGTGGCCCCAGGCTGCAGCTCGGCCTGGCTGCTACCAAGGCCTTGGGTTGCCACACAGAGTACTCAGATCTGCAGGGTTATGGTGGCCAGCTGACCTTCAGAAATGAACATGGCCTCGGGTTTCAGTCCAGACCTGGGTTTTGGGTTTCTTCACTGTCTTCCATGAAAAGAAGAACCTTGGACATCAACCCAGTCCTGGGCTATCGTAGGGCCATGAACCCTAACACGGCCCTCAGCTGCAGCCTGGGCCCAGAAGTCTCCATGGCTCGGTGTCGTAGCTCGACTTTTAAACAAAGGATCCTTTATTTGGCTTGAGACACCTTCAGAGCCCCAGACTCCTGTGTCCAAGACGTCAGGTAGATCCCTTTTTCCTGTTCGCTCCATCTTAGTCCTCCAGTCCACCTATCCCCAGGCTCTGAAAGCTGTCCTAAGACAAAATTCAATGCCAGGGGTGAAAGGGAAGGACGGCAACAGGAAGAACTGGGGGAGCTGGCGCTCACGCTTCATAGGCAATGACAATGTCCTTAAGGTTAGATTGGAGTTGGATGTGCCACGGTGACAGGAACCTTACAGTGCTCAGAGTCTGATTATAAGCTGCTGACCGCAGGGCATGGGAGGAGAGTGTCCCTGGGTTCCCCACCCCCCTGCCAGGAGTGGGCAGGAACAGAGGCTGCCATTCTGAAGGTTCTGTCAGAGAGCACACGGTGGTAGGTTACTGGTTACCACCTAAGCCAAGCCCTTGATCTGCATGTTTGAGGAAAACCCTTTGTTCCTTTCAAATCTCTATTCTCTCAGCTGGCTGGTACAGTGACTGGGACAGTCAGGGGTTTTTTTTCTTCTTCTTCTTTTTTTCTTTCTTCCTTTTCTCTTTGGATTTTTAAAAATAACTGGTTTGTGAGTTCAGACAGAATTGGGTTCCAGGCTTGGTTCAAGGCCAGCGACTTCTGCATCTTTTTAACCCCTTCAAAGGCCCAGGAAAGAGGAAGAACCTGAAGACTAATGGGGGTGGGGGAGGATGTACAGAGGTGCCCTTTAGCTCAGGGTCTAACATAGTGAGATTGACAGCCTAGTGAACAGGGTGTACAATCTATGATCAGGCAAGGTTGTGACCGACACAGGTGGTGAATGATTTTACTATCTACAATAAAATAGGGAAAACAGTTTTTTGAGTGGACTGCCAGAGGGCAGCAGTCTGAGGTACAATTAGAGTCCTGCCTATCACATAGTGTTGGAGGGCAGTGTGTCCATTTTAGAGAAGCACTTTCGGTTAGGATGAGTGCCTTGTGCGCAATTGCCTACCATGTCATTCATGACATGAAAAGGAAGGTAGCTCAGATTAGCTGGTGTACAGTCTAGGAGGTTAATATGAGTTGCCACACACATAATTTCTGGTTTTGCAATTTCTGGCATGTAAATAAGGTCTATGCAAATAGTGGTCATGCAAATATGGGCAGCCCTGGCTGATGTCAAAGTTTTGGGCCATAGGGCACTTGGCTCTGTGGTATGCAACGTTTTAAGACTGGCAGTTAGGGATTCCTGGAACATGCTCGTGAAGATTCCTTAACTGGGACTAGGCATCATTCTGGCTTCCTATTGATGGCCCTTCTATTCACAAAAGACACAGAAAAAATGATGGGGTTTCCTATGCTGTCTGAACTCCTGGCACCCCATCTCTTTCTGGAGCTCAAGGAGCCCCAGGAGTCGTGGCTGCTTCCCTCCTTTGTTGCTTCATGCCTGACATTGTTAATCACTTTGGATTCTCAGATCTCAGAGAATGCTTCTCAACATGGTGCTCCACTTAGCTACCACCAATTGTCGTAGCCTTCAAAATGGGACGTTTCTCCCATCCTGAGACAAGATCATCTCCAAGAGACCAACAGGAAGTGAGTATGCAATAAGTATTCGTGGAATCAATGGACAGCTGTCTTTAGCTCTTGTTATACTCCAGGACTGTTTTAAGAATGTTTTAACAGTGAAAAGCTAAAGCTCTTGACTTTAATATAATGTATATGGGATATGGGCAGCAAGCAAATAAGGGGAAAAAACCATCACATGCTAGGTAATGATCAGTCTAACAAATGAACAGACATAAAGCAAAAGAAAGTGTCATTGGCCAGGGCACACTGAGGATAAAAAGTCAGGAGAAGCCCTCTAAGGCAGGGACATGGAAAAGCAGAAGCCGACACTTTGAAGGTCTCCTGAGAGCCCTCTAGATATTTAGTCTAACTTGATCTGACTGTAAGACTTCAGTGTTTTAAGAAAGATCCTAGAGGTCTAGGAAAGATTAGTTACTCTTCACTGTTGTTACAAAGCACCGTGACCAAATCAATTTATACAATAATGCATTTAATTGGGACTTCAGAGTTCCAGGGGACTAGAGTACATGACCCCCATGGTAAGAGCGTGGCACTGGAGTAGAAGCTGAAAGCTCACATCTGGTCTGTAAGCATAAGGTGGAGAGAGGGAGGGAGGGAAGAAGGGAGAGAAACTGGGAATGCTTTGGGATTTTGAAACTTCAATTTCTACCCCCAGTGACAAACCTTTTCCAACAACTATATCTTCTAATCCTTCCCAAACAGTTTCACCAACCGAGGACCAAGTGCTCAAATATATGGAGATGAAGACCATGGAGACCACTCTCATCTAAACTACCACACCTAGGAATCTAGAAATCTATAACAAATTTATAGATTTCCACTGCTCACATGTTGTAAGACTATGATTCCACTGTTCATTGTAACCCTGAGATTCTAAGATTCACTGGAACACTGATGCTTAAATATACCAGGAAACATTGTCACCTAAGAGGCAGCACAGGGGTCCTTGTGTCCACAGATAAGCACTTGGGGAGCCTGGAATGTTGGCACACAGGGCTGTGTAACTGGTGATTTCTCTTCTTCCTGCCAGTTTCCAAATAACCACTCTGAAACTTAATATTAATTACAAACTGTTAGCCTATTATCTAAGGCTTATTATTAACTAACTCTTACAACTTAAATTAACCCATTTATATTATTCTATATTTTACCATGAGGCTTGTGACTTGTTATCTCAAATCTTGCTTCTCTAGCAGTTGCTGGCATCTTTCTGACTCCATCCTTTTTACCCCTGTATCCTACCTGATTCTATTATGCGTGGCTATTGGCCAAATCAGTTTCTTTATTAACCAGTGGTAGATTAAGGTCATGATGAAGAAATCTACAGAGAGAGCTGAATCAAGCTCATGGAAACCCAGGGACTCTGGACCAAGAGCTGTGGAACTTCCATGGGACTGAACTAGGCCTCCATATGTGGGAGACAGTAGCAAAGCTTGGACTATCTGTGAGGCACCTGGCAGTAGGGCCAGGATCTATCCCTGGTGCATGAGCTAGCTTTTTGGAGCCATTCCATATGGTGGGATACCATGCTCAGCCTTATTGTGTGTGTGTGGGGGGGATCTGGTTCTGCCCCAACTTAACATGCCAGACTTTGTTGACTTCTCTTTGGAACCCTTACCCACTGGAAGGATAGAGTGGAAAGTGGGCTGGAGGTAGGCGGGGGGTGGGGTGGGGTGGAAGGGGTAGGAGAACTGTGGATGGAATGTAAAATGGAATTTAAAAAGACATATTCACAGCATACAGAGAGAAATTCCTCATCAGTGTTGTTCCTTCAAGGGAAGGAATTCTACACCTGCTACTCTCAGAAGGCTGGGATTGAGTGTACATTCTGACCCACTGTCCTTTGTGCTGTCTGTGGGGCTGGAGACCACACCCACTCCCAGACCCTCATCATAAATGTTATTATTGTTGTTTGTTTGTTTTCAATCTATAGAATCCATCTTTATGGAAGGTGTCACATGGGCTTTACAAAGAGTTTAATGTAGTCACATCTGTTCTTTATTTAACTTACTTTATTTCTCATATATAATATCTATCTATATATTTTTGTGAACACTGGATTGAGTTAATTATCACCAAGAAAATTTCATCAAATTGTGCTGTGCTTAAATATGGCTTAAAATAAACCACTTGGGGTCAGATTCCCAAGGCTTGGACCAACACTGGCTACTTATTCATGTTTAATAGAACTGCCTTTCTGCCTCCCACGGATCACCACTCCACTGGATGGAAAGGTTGCAGAGACCCCACAACTTGGAGAAGGTAAGAAAAATTTTCTCTAAATAGAAGCGGAGGGTAGGAATTCAGTCCTTTCACCCAAGGAGTTTCAACTGTGAGAGAGAATGAAATAATATGGCTTTGTCTCAGTCCTCTGAGCAAAGCATTTTATACAATTATTGGTGTCTTTTAGCAAAATATTCAAAGACTTACACAAGTGACTGTAAAATTCTTGGTTTCCTGAACAAGGAACCATGGATGTTGCCAGCTGGAGAGGCATAGGAGCTAATGTGAAAAGAACCCACGGAACGGGAACAAAATCCCTGTCATATTATTTTGTGGTCTCGACTGCAGTGATGTACTTACTGCCTGGATCCCTTCCAAGAGGATCATCAAGAGGAAGATCCTCTGGACACATCTCAGCAGGGGGTGCTGTGCCTACATTTAATGAGACTGATTTAGATACACATGCCGCCTCCCCTTTCAAACACCTCAATTTTATAATCACGTACAGCAAATATTCATTCTCATCAATCTGATTCAGAAATTCAGTCCATGCTGCCTTACTTCCAGAGACTACTTTTAGAAGATAAGGGACATAATCAACGGGAAATGATTGGACTGAACCTCTCACCATGCCAGCTCTTATGATGCCTATGATTTTAAATCCTCAGGACCCAAATATGTGTCAACAGTACCAATTTACTTTTGAGTTCTCAAAGAATTTCAGAAAATCTGTTGCTGCCAATGGCGTGTATTCTCTATTTACTGATACGATATGGATACGATATGGGAAAATTTAAGCAGGGATATTGTTACCCCTTGGATAATAAGCAAGTATGTGAAGCTTCCACCCAGGACAATACTTGGTATGGAAAGCAAGACAGTATGATGAATGTACTGAACAGGCAGAAGGAAACCATAGCAATAACGTCCCTATCAGTTCTACATGCTCTGAAGAGTGGGACAATATAGCAATGCTCCACTACAGATGAATGGCTTGGCCCAGTGTTTTGACCCAGCACACCTTTGTGCACTGCAAGCCCAGAGAGTAGCTCCTGATCATGAAGAAACTGTGGACTCACTGGCCACTAAAACAGAAGGTCAGTGAGCCTTGATCTGAGTTTCCTGTTCAAGTTAAGAGGCTGTAGAAGAGGAAGTAACTCATGGGGAAGTGCAGATATCCTGATCAGGCAGCTCAAGTTTGCTAAAGCCCCCAGGAGGTGCAGAGCGGCTACAGCACCAGTAAGACATGGTGACTTTCCTGAGTGGGTGACAGTTACTCAAGATGTTGGCGGCCATCTTTCTCACGCTGCACCAGTCACTGCAGCAGCTATTCACAAAACATTCAAAGGGGACCTTGCTTTGAATGAGGAAATGAAGGACACTGAAAAAAATAGTGCAAAAAAAAATCTAGTAATCCAGTCCCCTTGTCTTTGCCCATGATGTCAAAAAGGAAAACATTGGGCTAAGGAATGTCAATCCAAATTTGACAAGGATAGTAAGCCTTTAAACTCCCAAAGAGGCAATTCCCATCCCAAGAATCAAGGGTAAAATTGACCCAGACAATCAAAAATGAACCAGACTCAAAAGCAGTATCCAGTCGTTCAGATCTAGTGCAATGGGATTAAATCCCTTTGTTTAAGGACAATCATTAATCTGAGGATAGACATCATATGTTGACCTTATACATGGAAAACGATTCCATTAAAAGTATCCTAAATACTGGTGTAGGTCATTCAGTTATTATCAAGAACAGAGCCCCTACATTGCCAATGTCTAGAGGCCCACCTTTACAAGGTGTTGGCCGCCAATGGGATTCTTTAAAAAGTACTGTCTTAAATCAGACTGACAAAGTCTTTTCTCTGGCACTGTGCAGCCTGATATTGTCTGATATATCTGTGGGGAAGTGATATATTGTAACAAATGCAAGCAGTGCTTACCAATGCTACAACAAATCATCTGATAATTATAATACAAGAAAGTATACCCCCTAATTGGGGTCATTGATCAAGGGCCATCCATACAGCCTTTAAAAATACAGTAGGTGTCCGATGACCCAGTGTGGATTGATCAATGGCCCCTTCATGGGGTAAAGTTAAAACAGGCCAACTTCTAGTACAGGAACAATTACAGCTAGTTCATAGAACCTTTAGTCAGTCTCTAGAATTCCCCTATTTTTGTAATTCATAAAAGGAGAAGAATAAATTTTCACTATTACATGATAGCATGGGTGTAAATGCCACTATGAAAACAGTGGGGTCCCTCCAGCAAGGGCCCCTGGCTCCTACTGTGATTCTTCAAGGACATTCAGTGTTACACTTGACTTAAAAGATGGCCTTTTCTCTATTCCTTTACATCCTAATACGGAATGGTTTGCATTCTTTCTTCCTACTTTAAACAACCAATAGCCAACGAATGACCTGATATCAGTGGAAAGTTTTATCAAAAGGGATTTCCCAAGTCATTGTTCATTCATTAAATGGGTGACACTTTGCTCTACAGCTCATCCAATCAATCCTAAATGAGTGTTTAACTTCCATGGTAAATTCAAAGAGAACAAAATTTAAACCTAGCTCCAGATAAAATGAAAAGCAATCACTTCATGATTATTTAGGGTGTTATTACAAAACAAGTTCTCCATCATCCTCTACTTAGAACTTCCCAAACAATTTTCCCTTAGTTACTTACAAAAGTGTTTGGGCCGTATCCGTTTGGTACGTCCTTATCTGCCTATCACTATTAAAGATTTGGCTGTGTTCTTTATGTTACTTTCCTAAGATTTTCAGTTATACTTGATAAGAAACATACAACTCAAAAGCAGAGGGAGTTATTAGTTTATTAAAATGTTGCTGATAAAAGTGGTCTGTAAGAATTAATTCCTTACTTCCTTATCTATGACTTGTCCATCCTTCCTCCTCATCACCTACTGGGATTATAGACCAATGAGGCAATGGTATTATAAAAATTTATGCATGTCATAATTATCTTCAACTCCTTATTTACAAGAAATTATACACTTGATAATGGTGGGAAGGACACTTCTTAATTTACTGGTAAAGAGCCTACAGAAATCACTACCATTAAATAAAATTCAGGTTGATTATTTGTTTCACACTGATAATAATTGTCAGGTAATATTATCATGTTCCTCAGGATCTATAGATAATCATTAACCCAAAGATCCCCTCTTAAGATTTTTTGAAGATACCCCACGAGTATTACCTACAATTACAACTAATGAATCCTACAGAGATCCCATGTAATGCTATTACGGATGGTTCTTCAAAAGGACGAGGAGTTTATGTTTTATATACAGATTCCACATCCTCCACAAAATAAACTGACCAACCTCAGTTGCCTTCCCTCACAGAAATCAATCAGCTTTTATTAGATATTTCTCAGGCATTGAATATTGTAACTGACTCTGTGGACTGTGCTCAAACCATTTCTCTATTAAAAACTTCAAGAGTTAAACACAAGCCCACTACTAATGTTATTTCATAATTATTTCTCTCCCTTCAGATATCTATATGATAATGAACTCAACCCTTTTCATAATTCATATTCCTGCTCGTTCTAATTTGCCAGGTCCGTTAGCATCGCTAATGCTCAAGATGATGCGCTGGCTGCCTCTTTGCCCCTAGTACTTTCCTTAAAGGCCACTCAAAAATCTCAAGAACTTCTTCATCAAAATGAAAAATCGCTACAAGTACAATTCTCTTTACCCCATGAACAAGCACAACACAGCATTCGTGCCTGATCTTTTTCTTCTTTCACCCCACTGCCCTCTGCTGGCGTAATTAATCCTCAAGGATTAAAACCCAGTGCCATTTGACAAACAGATATCTCAGAAATTTGAAATTTAAAATATGCTCATGTAACAGTTGATACTTTTTCTAATACGATTGTTACTTCTGTTCACAAGGGTAAAACCATCTTGGATGCCATCAATCATCTATTATCCACTGTTTCTTTTCTAGGGTTTCCATTACAACTAAAAACTGATAATGGTCTTGCTTACACTAGCAAGTACTTTAAGGAATTTTGCAATATATGGAATATTAATCACGTTAGTGAAATCCCTTGCAACCCACAGGGTCAAGCTATTGTGGAATGACACCATCTAATACTTAAACAGCAAATTTTTAAAAAGGGAGTTTATACACCCACCTTAATCCCTAAAAACTACGCTATATTTAGCTATGTTTACTTTAACATTTTGCACTTTAAAGAATATTGCTTCTTTAGCTGCCCAAAACATTTAGCCCTAAAGGAGACACAGCCTAAATTATTTGTTAAATGAAAATATCTAGAAAATAATCCATGGAAATGACTTAGTTATTCTAACATCAGGGTGAGGTTACACTTATGTCTTTCCAAAGATGAGGTCCCAGATGGCTCCAGCTACAGTATACTTGACTAGGACAGCACTGATTTAGGGACACATTAAGACTTTAACTCATCAAGCCAAGACCCGGGACACAATACTATTGACCCCAAAATGCTGCTGCTATGTTTACTAACTATATTACATGTTAATTCTCAGCTTGTCAATATAGACTCCAAATTCCAGTTATGCCCTTATAGAAGACAGTACAATGCTGTTTTGTCATGCTGAGGACTGTTTTTATGCTTTTTAAAAATTACCAGTACCAGACATGATTATTAGAATGCAAAAGTGGTTTCAAAAATGACCTGCATGATTAGTGACACTACTAAACTACAGCAAACATATCAGTAGAAATCAGCCAAGAAATGGTGAGTTGAGAACCACAGTTTTACAAACCAGAGCTTGTT
This sequence comes from Dicrostonyx torquatus, assembly GCA_028555095.1. Taxonomy (NCBI): domain Eukaryota; kingdom Metazoa; phylum Chordata; class Mammalia; order Rodentia; family Cricetidae; genus Dicrostonyx; species Dicrostonyx torquatus. The sequence goes on along the minus strand of JAQHUG010000170.1, from coordinate 866,508 downwards.
GCGGGCTCTTTGTACACTGTGAAGATGTATTGCTGTGACTGATGTAATGAAAAGCTGAATGGCCAATAGCTAGGCAGGAGGTATAGGAAGGATTTCCGAGGAGCGAAAGGAAGAGCAGGAGAAATCTAGGTGTACGGGAGAAGCCAGAAAACATGGAGAGGAAACAGGAGGTGCGAGATGGAAGAGAGGTAATGGCACATGATGGAATGTAGATTGATATAAATGGGTTAATTTAAATTATAAGAGCGAGTTAAGAACAAGGCTAAGCTATAGGCCAAGCTTTCATAATTACTAAGTCTCTGTGTCATTTGGGAGCTGGCTGGAGGGACAGAAAAAGACTCATTACAAGAGCTACTACTATAGAATCTTGAATGTCAACAATTCCCTGGCATGTGTTGTTTTAATGGGACAGATTTTCAGATTTTTCTCATAGTATTGATGATCAAATTAATGATCTACAAAAAGAGATAAACAAAATCTCTCAAATGACCTCTGAATGGCCATCATGGTTAAGACGCCTTTCTCCTTTCCTTGGTCCTCTGCTAGCTGCTCCTATAATTCTGCTTTGCTTGCTTGTAATAATAGTTAGAGTAGCCATGCAGGTAAATGTATAGCACCTTAGCCTCTACTATACCCACAACTGTTTTCCTTGAAAATAAAAAGTCAGAGATGCGGGAAGCACGGAAGTCCTTGTGCTCATAGATAAGCACTAGAGGAACCTGGAATGTTGGCATACAGGGTCATGTCTTCAAGGAAAGTAATGCTACACCTGTTATCCACCCAGAAGGCGGGGGAAGATGTGCTTTCCAGCCTGGTATGGAGGGTGACCACATCGGACACTTCCCCAGACTTATTTGTCCCAGTCAAACTTCAGAACTTATCTTTATGGACGGCATCACATGTACCTCACAAAGAGTTTCAATGTAGTCGCGCCCAATCCTTGTTTAGCTTGCTTTGCTCCTCGAAGAGTCTTATGTATGCTTGGTTATGCATGTGGGATTAGTTAATTGTAAGCAGGAAAGCTTTCGCCAAATTGTGCTGTGCCTAAATATGCCTAAAATAAACACTCGGGGTCAGACTCTCAAGGTTGTGTTGAAACAAGCTGATTTCTTGCCTCTCACGAATTGTCTGGCTGTGGAGGTTTCAGAGACCTCCTGCAGTAAACGAAAGGTCTAATGTTGCTCTGAAAGTTTAGTTGCCACAATTTCACGCATGCCCACTCCTGAAGTAGCTGCAAATATAAAGATGAATGAGACCCTCTGGTGGCAGCACTGTGCCTGGCACCTGAAGTTGCTGCTTCTGGGGTTGGGCAAAGTCTCATCAGTCAAAACTCTAATAAGCTTGATCAAACACTTAGGAATTATTGTGACAGTGTGGTGCTTTGAAAGAAAAGGGCCCCCAAAGGGGAGTGGCACTATTTGGAGGTGTGGCTTTATTGGAATAGGGATGGCTTTGTTGGAGGAAGTGCCATTGTGGGGGTGGGCTTTGAAGTGTCTTTTGCTCAAGCTACTTCCAGTGTCACACTGTACTTCCTGCTGCCTTCTGTCAAGATGTAGTCAGCACAACGTCTGCCTGTACCACCCAGAAGTTGGTACTAGGGACTAGAGTATTGCTGATGAAGGCCTGACCATGCTTTTGTTTGCAGGAATTTGTACTTTGGTACTTTAAATTATAAAAGCAGTGAAATGCTTTAAGCACTGTTTAAATGGGCCATAATAGGAGGAACCTGGGAGACATAAGTGGTAAAAGTTATTTGAATTGTGGGAGTCTGAACCAAGAGGTTCCCGAGATGAAGAATATTAATATGTGGCCTAGAGACCATTCTTGTGATATTTTGATGAAGAATGTGGCTGGGGTTTGCCCTTGTCCAAAGAGCCTACCTGAGGCTAAAGTGAATTTTGGATCAATTCCATTGGCAAAGGAAATATCAACGCAGCCTAGGATAGACTGTTGTGTGGTTATTAGTGGTAACTTTAATGAAGATTTATATGAAAAAAAAAAGCAGGCTGAGCAAATAAAAATACAAAATGTACAGACTGAGAAAAGGGAATGGAATAGAGCTAAGTCCTGTGTTCAAGGAGATAAACAGATTAAGAAATGGAATAAAGGGAGAGGTAAGCTTGGGGCAAGATCCCACCCAGCTGGATTTCCAACTTGTGCAGAGGACCTAAAGAAAAATGTAGATCAAGTTGTGGTGCTGCATGACTTCAGTCTTGGTGCTGGGGTGGCAGACTTTGAGGTTAGCCTGGTCTGAAGACCCAGGTTCAGGACAGTCAAGCATAAGCAGTGAAGAGCAGAAAGCTGGGGAAGATGTCATTGAACAAGGGCACCATGTTCCAGTCTCAGCAAGCAGCAGAACTTGGCAGCTTCAGCCAAGTGGTTCTGGCTTTAGACTTAAGGATAGAAGAAACAGGTTATGGAATTTGCCCTCGTGCCTAAGGAAAACTGCTGAGGTCAGGCATGTGTCAGGGTATCCCTAAAGAGAGGCCTAGAGACGCCAGTTCATGAAGCTGGATTGTCTTGGAGGCCCCAAGATGTTAGAGATGACAGAGTCATGAGATACCTGCCGAGGAAAGCTGCTAACAGGGAGTGGAACCAACTCAAGAGAAAGAAGTGTGTTGTAATCAAAAAGCAAACAGAGTTGGAGATCTGAAAATCATTTTGACATCAGATATGAAGATGCAGAGTCTGGAGTTTGCCTAGCTGGTTTTTAGTACTGCTTTGGTACAATATTTCCTCACTGTGCACCCTGCCCTACATTTTGGAATGGCAATGTATATCCTGCATCAATATATGTTGTAAGTATGTGATCTGTTTTTTTATTTTAATTTTACAGGGGATTACAGTTAAGTGATTATCATGAGTCTCAGAAGAGACTTTGAAACAGGTTTGAAATTGTTATAGACTATGATGACCTTTGCAGTTGGACTGAATGCAATTTTGCATTATGATATGACAACCAACCTTTGGGGGCCAGGGAATGGAATGTGATGGTTTGAAAGAAAATAAGGAGTAGCACTTTTAGGGGGTATGGCTTTGTTGGAGTAGGTATGGCTTTGTTGGAGGAAGTGTGTCACAGTGGGGGTGGGCCTTGAGGTCTCCTATGGTCAAGCTTGATGTAGGAGTCCCCTCTGTATGCTATGAATATGGTTTATTGCCATTGGTTAAGAAAGAAGCTGCTTTGACCTATGGCAGGACAGAATAGGTAGGTGGGAAAACTAAACTGAATGCAGGGAGAAAGAAGGCAGAGTCAGGCAGACACCATGCAGCTGCCTCAGGAGAAAGATGCCAGAACCTTACCAGTAAGCCATAGCCTCGTGGTGATACACAGATTAATATAAATGGTTTAATATAATATATAAGAGCTAGCTAGGAATACACCTGAGCCATTGACCAAACAGTGTTGTAGTTAATATAGTTTTGTGTGATTATTCAGGTCTGAGTGACCAGGAAGTGAATGTACAGTCTCCATTTACACAAGCTACTCTCAGCATTACAGTCTACTTCCTGTTGCCTTCCGATCAAGATGTAGCCAGAACCACATCTGCCTGCATTCTGCCATGCTCTCCACCGTGATGATAATGGACTGAACTTTTGAAGTGTAAATGAGCCACCACAATTGAATGTTTTCCTTTGTTAAGAGTTGCCCTGGTCATTATATCTCTTCACAGCAATAGAAACCCTAACTAAGACAGGGTAGACAGCAAACATGTGATCTCTAGAGGCGACTGTACACCAGCATGGAGGGGGTGGGGTGGGCACAAAGTCACACCCCTAACTGAGGAACTACTTGCTTTGATTGCTTCTGGGAGAGGGAAAGTCAGTTTTCTTTAATGATATGATACCTGGCATATGACGCGCATTGTATCAGCAGTACTGTGGGACAAACCCCACTCCCAGGTGTAGTTGGTCAACACAAACAGGACTTGATGGGGGTTGGCAGTGAACATAAAGTTGGATAAGCAGGGATGTTGGGGAGGATCTGGGAGAAGTTGGGAGAGAGGGATGACTGTGATCAAAACACATTGTATGAGATTCTTAAAGAGCTAATAAAAACATTAAACAATTTTCAGTTACAAGGATCTCACGAAACAGTAGGTTTCACAAAACTGGAATGAACTGGATGCTCCAGCCAAGTAATGTGTAAAGTCCTTTGTAAAGCAAAATCTTATGGGAGGTAATCCTGTGTTTCTGGGAGGTTGGAAAAGGCCTCAGGGAGGAGCTGCTGCTGTCTGAGCAGGGTTTTGGAAGGACACAGGGAGGGGTGAAAAGGAGGTAGCTTGAGAGAGCATGCCTTGTTAGGGGTCAGGTTGGTTGACTCATCGCGTAGGTGGGCGGATCCTGGGGGGAGAGGAGGTTGGTTCAATTTGGAAGAGTGTATGCCAGGTTTTGGCCTGCCCCCTTCCATTCAGCTCTGCCTGCCCAAACCAGAATCAAGTAATGTTAATAGGTACCAGCTCTTAAAAAAGACTCATCTGTTTAGCAGATGTTATCTTCCACCCAGGATGAAGGTACAGCCTTTCTGAGGCATCTAAGGTCATAGAGAGGGATGGAATGCAGGACACTGTCATTCTTCAACAACACTCACTCGTTGCATGCCCTTGCCATGACTGCACCACCACACACACTGGCCATTCCTAGAGGCTTTGTCTGAGATTGCAGGCAGAGAGCCTTACTAGCTGGGAGCCTGGGGATTAGCCTTGCTTATTGTCACTCAGAAAAGAGGAAAGAAGAAAAGTGGGCAATTCACAGAGCCTACAAGAACACTAATAACAGTGGAAAATGTCATAAATAAAAGCTATCCTCTGTTGAGCCCTTGCGCAGAGCCAGGCAAGTATTAGCCGCTTCGGGTGTGTGGTCTTGAGTCTCTGATCCTTTCTGAAGTCGGCCCCAAACCACAAAGCAGCGGGAGGTGGTGGCGCACACCTTTAATTTCAGCACTCCAGAGGCAGAAGCAGGCAGAGCGCTGTGTGTTTGAGACCAGTGTGGTCTATAAAGTGAGTTCCAGGACAGCCAGGCTGTTACACAGAGAAACCCTGTCTCAAGATAACAACAAAAAATAGAACAAAGTGAAGCCTTATATTTTTTCTTTTACTTTTTTGTTTTGTTTTTATTTAAATAACATTTTTTCCATTTATTTTAAATACCGACCACAATTCCCCCTCCCTTTTCCTCCTGTTCCCCTCATCTTCCCCACCTCCCTATCCTTCCACCTCCAAACCTCCCCCATATCCATTTGGAAAGGGGCAGGCCTCCCAGAAACCTTATGTTTTTCTTGTCATTATTCCCTAAACAGTGTAGTAATTACTTATTGTTATTAGGTCTTTTCATTAATCTGTGTAATTAATCTAGAGATGACTTAAAGTACATGTAGGTTATACACACACAAGGCCATTTTACACAAGGGGCTTGCTCACCGAAGGATTTCTATATTAAGAATCTTAGAATCAGTCCCCCATGGTTACCAAGGGAAGACCATACTGTTTAGTGTCTATTTCTCTTCTCTAGAATTTAAATTTCCAAGGGCAAGGATTTTTTTTTTCGCCTGTTTTGTTCATTGTGAGCTTTGTAGCATTCAGAGCAGTGCATTCAGACATGGGTTATAATTTCATAAATATTTGTTCAGTGAATGGAAGAAAGGCCAGTGTGGGTCTCTTTGAACATTTGAGAATTGTGTCATCAAAAGGCTCTCCTAAGAGCTGCAGCCCGGAAGCCGTAAGATGGGATTGGAATGCGGGTCTGTGTGAGGTTAAGGCTTTGCTCTCTCCTCTCCTCCACAACTTACACCTCTTAGAGATTCTTGATAGCTCCTAGTTTAGCTGAAGTTCCTCCCACTGACGTGGCAGCTCCCATTCGTCTGGTTTGCTCACAGCGGAATCCTGGATACCTCCTCAGTGTGTGTTAGAGGAAGTGAGCACAGGTGGGAACGTGGAAGACTGGGGGTGGGGTGGGGGTCTCCATACTTTGGATGCGCTGTCATTGGGTGGATGCCTAGCCCCTGCAGATTGCCAGCAAGGAATCACTAAGCCTCGCACACATAAGCAAGTGGAGCTCCATCAGCTGGGCCAGCTAATGGGTGGTGGAGTTGGCATTTGAACCCGCGTTTCCCGAGCTCACTTGTCATGCAGAAAGGACTCCAGTTAATGCTTCACGGCTCATTCTACCCAAAGGTAACAGCTGTCTGGCCAGAAGGTCCACTGCCAACCAATTAGGACCAGTGTGTTTCATTCAAGGTCAGAGCTTTTGGGGACAATGTGAAATTCGCTTTTAATTCACAACTCCCGAGTCGTATCCATTTATGTAAAAACTTTCATGTCATTTAAGCCCAAACCCCCCTTGGACTTCAATGGAAGCTTTGAATCTATGTGGAAGGTCAGAAGTATTTCTTTGAAAGTGTGTAGGGACCTGGTAGAAACCACATTAGCATATTCATTATCATCAGGGTTCTTTGAATGTAGCTTTTGGCTGTTCTCTGAAAGCGATTGGAGGACTATGGCTCTTTTTTGTTCAAAAATTCCTGGTCTGAAGCGAGGCTGTGGCTGCCTACTGGGTGCTGCAGCATGCCTTCCAACAGGCAGTCATGGGTCTGTGTTGCATAAGGCAGTGGTAAGTGTCATCCATGAGGAGTCTCCACAGTGACCAAGCCTTCTTGGTTGTTGGAAGACATACCTCTCCCACTCGTTAAGAATGATCTGTGGTAGAACCCCAAGGCAGTGCTTAGCTGACAAAAGATGGCTTTATCTGGAAGTTAGACCCCATCAACAGGAGGGCCCTAGGTGAGGCACAGAATCAGAATGGCCGCTAGTGCTGACAAAGTAGCGGGCCAGTTCTGCTAAGTGCCAAGACCATTCGAGGGGACATTTAGGAGCCCTAATTCCCAGCACTCTTTAGCTATTTGGATCCAATTCTTCTTGGTGAGTATAAGAGACAATTCAACATAAAAATCTTTTAATGTCCTAAGAGATCTTCCATGTACACACAAATATACCCATTAGTGGCAGAGGATGCCACACAGAAGGGACTATTGGGTTATCCCAGCTGACAGCTCGGCAACTCAGAACATGGCAGGAAGTAGTCAGGCTGCACTGGGAAGGTAAAACCAGTAAAACCCGATGGCCAAGGGAATGCTAGAGAAGAAATATTGGCGTGGGAGATGAGAGAACAGACAGAGATGGCTTCTAGGGACTGATTCCTGCAACAGAACCACAGGGTTATTGATGTTTCCCCAAGAGGGGGTCATGCTTGAGGAGTGATCAGGAATGAGTTTTGGATGGGCAAGATGTGGTTTTTAAGTGGGCAGATGGACATGTGTCTGTGGCACAGGGGAGAGTAAAGCATGGCACAGAGTCACCCCTATTGGTGAGGGGACACCATGAAGGGTGCCATCAGGACTGAGCCAGGGTTTGAGTTCCACAAAGGTAGACCAGGCTCTGCCTCCTGGGCCTCTCTGCTCATGTGTTATAGGAGGGAATGACCTAATACTGTCTTCTTTTTATTTGCCATTTCCAGTTCTAGTTACCCTACAGGCGAAGGGGAGAGCGGAATCGACCCCATTCAAAGATGAAGGCTAGACACCTCTCAGCTGATCTTGGTCACAGAGGTTAGTGTAAAGCTACTGGTACAGATTTGTGGGTGGAAATTTTGACCATGCATCATAGAACATAGCTGAGTGAGTCCTTGGGAAATTATTTGGGACCTAGTGTTCAGCTATGCTGATGGCCCTCTCTGGATTAGGATTGGTTTTCACCTCCTTTTTCCTGTGTTCCTTTCCCCAGGTTCAGGTTGACTCCCCAGGCCTCCATGTAAATGATGCAATCTGTAGAGCCTTTCAGCCTTCGTGCGCTTGTGTGACTTTTCCTGGGACAGCGGTGCTTCAGGAAAGGACCAAAGGAAGGGGCAGGCACAGGGCTGAAAGCCAGGAGGCAGCTTTATTGCATGAATACAACAGGCCTAGGCAACATCAATCCCCAAACTGAGCTTCAGTTCGGTTAAACAAAGCATTTTAAACCGCTCCTGTCCCCTTGCCTGCTTCCTCACCCCCGCATAGCAACCCAGAGTGACATATTTTGATTGGCTATATTAAGCTTGTTTAAAGCATTTCCTAAATTCCTCCATAAGCAGATGTTCTCCACAAGCAGAAGAATCAGCCACAAATCATTTATAGTGTAGAGGGGAGAGGTGAGTAACGAGGCCACGGTCCAGATGGAGTGGTATAGCTCAAGGGTGCCACCCAGCTTGCTGCGTGTGTTTTCCTCAGCTTCTTAGACCCTTCTCCCATTTTTATGCTCCAGTCCCTTTTAGAGTCTATTTTATCTAGGGGTTCTACTGTGCTGCACACCATGACCATAAGGGTTTATTTTAATCTTACAGCTCTTAGATCACACTAAGTCACAGAGGGAAGTCAGGGCAGGAACCTGGGGCCAGAGCTGATATAGAGGCCATGGAGGGGTGCTGCTTACTGGTTTGTTCCTGCATTCTTTATAGTACCCAGGACAACCAGCCCAGGAGTGGCCACACCCACAATGGGTGGGGCCCTCTATGTCAATCATTAAGAAATGTCCTTCAGGCTTGCCTACAGCCCTATCTTATGGAGGCATTTTCTCAATTGAGATTCCCTCCTTGCAGATGACTCTAACTTAAATCAAGTTGAAATCGGACTAGTCAGCACAAGGTCAGAATAGCATCAGCTCACGTCTCCAGTGGCATCCAGATACCTTGAGAAATATAACTTTATCAGCACACCTGGACAGGGTTTCTAACGTAGGGCTGCCACTTACTCAACAGGAGTCTCCAAGTATTTGAGGGCAGCATTCGTGTGTGTGTGTGTGTGTGTGTGTGTGTGTGTGTGTGTGTGTGTGTGTACATGGCATCGTTCTAAGGCAAGTTTAGCACATGGTTTGTCAGATTCTGTTTTGCATATATCAAACGATATCATAACTGGCTTAGGGGACTCAGTCATTAACACTGAAAAAAAAGACTAAAGAATGTTAACAGAAGCCTTTAGGAATGACACGAGTAAATATATATACATCCACTCATCTTTTTAAAAAGTCTTCCAGAGAGAGCAATCATAAACTATTAGGAGACGGGAAACACAAACGACATAAATCTTTCCCAGCTGTCACTCATCTAGGAGCCAACGGGAGCCAACTTCCTGTTTGCTGAGGCAGTCAGGCACGAGGAAAACAAATGTAGATTCCTTGAACGTTATTTAGGAAGTACGGTTTAAATTTGTGGGTTTTGCTATGCTGGTTTTTAAAAACAGATGATTTATTTGATGCTGCCCAAAGCAAACAAATGTAGATAATGCCAAGCAGCACAATGGATAAGGAAATAAATAATTTCCTTCTTTCTGTGGGGAGTCAAATCCTCATGCTTCCACTGTGCATAGTCTAGGCAGCTTCCAGAGAAGCCAGAGCAATGATGGAGACATCTCACGGTTCTCTGGTCTCACAGGGTCTTCTGGCATCAGAGCTTGGCCTCTCCGGATGGTCAATTCACGTGGTGTTGACAGGTCAGGAATGCATTCCCAGTTGCAAGCAGCTGGCTTCGTTCTATTGTGTTGAGGCCAGGGAATCATCTCTGCCACATTTATTTTAATAGGGAAAGATTTAGAAACAAGCAAGTATTTCCAGCAGGGGTCTCATGGCTTTTACACACAATGCAAGGGATTCTGTACCGTATTCTGAGGAGTGAGAGCTTGGCTTTACATTCTTACGGGGCTGGGTTGGCTTTGTCATTGTGCTGCCAGAAAATGTGTTCAAAGTGCTGCAGCTGAGAAGCAGGGTACAATATGGAGAACAATATAGGTATCAAAGGACGCGGGTGTTGCCCTTTTACTCCAGGGATTAACTTTGCTAAGAGAAGGAAAACGGAGGGCCAGGGTAAAGGGGCCAATGAGCCAGCGTGCAGGTCCCAGCAGTCTGGTGGCAGACTGGGTAAAACATTCCTGTGTCTGTAGCACTACCATAGTTTAGCTTGTGGGATGAATACAGGGTACCTGCCATCTGCCCCTCCCTTGTGTGAGATGTTCACAGTGTGGGTCCTGCCTCCAAAGTCCCCCATTAGGCAAACAAGTCCACTCCCCTGTTGTGTAAGACTTGAGGAATAGCTCACTTCTGTTGGTAAGGAGGGGGTTTGGTGGCCCTGCCTGCACAGTCGGGAACAGGAGCAACAGGTCCTGGCAAGCCTCGTTTTCCCATGTGTTCTTATTCTGTAATGTGCAATACCCAACACGCAGTTATTGTGGGGGCGTCTGTGTCCCATCCGAGGAAGGAGTACTGTTCTATCCGGGGGATGTCCTGACATGCAAGCATCATGTATTTTAAATTTAATCCATTTTATCAAAGCACTTAATTCTTTATATCTAATTCTTATCAGCATACTTAGTAGAAGTAAAACCAAAGCGAACTCTATCAGCATTATGCCCTTTATATAATAAGGTATTGTTAGTTTTACCCTAAGTCCTGGACCATTGTCTGACCCAGTAACAACAGGAATTGTAAACCTAAGGACCCTTTGTTCTAGAAGTTGCACATACTTTCTGTATGAGTAGAAAAGACTTTTTATCTAGCCAGAGAGAGTACAAAGACAACCAAGTATTTGTAACACTTGATTTGGGGAAGTTCTATAAAATCAACAACAATTTTTTTTTAATCGGGCTTTCTAAAATTCTGTATTTACCTCCCAAAGCTACACAGAGAAACCCTGTCTCTAAAAGCCAAAATAAATAAATAAATAAAATCTGTATTTGGAGAGGGCCCTAAGTCACTGTCAGGGATTATTCCGGGCACAGGGTCACATTGTTCACGAGTTCACTGGGGATTCCGGCAAGCCAGGGAACATAAAAGTGTCAGCCTACCGTGGCTTCTAGAACTGCCTGGCTGACTTGAGTTCCCTAATGAAGCTGTTTAACAAATGCAGGGCAATGGCCTCAGGAATGGCTATCTTTTCATCTTTTAATGTTCAGTAGTCCCCCATTTTCAGTCTTAACCGGTCATTTCTTGTTGTAATTGGGGTCCCCTTTACTTAATAGGCTGTAAATTAATGCGGCTTGTCACAAGTGCCAGTTCTTTCCCCCCACTCCACCCCCATTTTGGGGGAAGTTGCTAGTTCTGTTTCTCCATCTGCTCTGTGGTTGCTCCAGGCAGCAGCAATGCTTCCCTTTTGCGTATAGCAGGGGACAGATAATTTTACCCACATTGTCAGCAGTAGCAGGGAGGAAGGGGAAGGTCATTGTATATCTGAAAATCCAGCCCACTGCCATCTACATACATTCTAGTTTTTTGTTTTTTGTTTTTGTTTTTGTTTTTTTGTTTGTTTGTTTTTTGTTTTCTCGAGACAGGGTTTCTCTGTGGCTTTGGAGCCTGCACAGAAATTAGCTCTTGTAGACCAGGCTGGTCTCGAACTCACAAAGATCCGCCTGCCTCTGCCTCCCGAGTGCTGGTATTGAAGGCATGCCCCACAACCGCCTGGCCATTCTAGTTTTTATAACCCCTTTTCAATGAAGTTGCATATCCCTCATATACATGTTTAGCACTGGTGTAGACCCCATATAATTTCTATATTTTATCATTATAAACTGAGAACGCTAGTGACTTTCTTTCTTGTAAAATGTACTTTGACTAGAATTTAATCTCTGTAGACCCAATGGTTTCTCTGATTAAAAGAATGGTATGGGGGCCTACAGAAGTGAATCTATTCTACCTTGACCAAAGGTCAGAGAATTCAAGTCTATTCCTGCTCCTTCAAGGATATGACAGGAGGTTTGACCCAGGGATTGGCTGCCAACAGGACGTTTGGTCTAAGGTGTGGTAATTGCATGTCCTACCTAAACAATAGAATGCTTAACTCAGGATATAGTTGCTTGATGTTTCAGGTATTGAATCCCTGTTTGTTCTTTGCATCATGTTAAAGCAGTCTTTTGCCTTCTCCCCCTCCGCCAGCCTTTTCGATTGGGGTATATAAGCATACGGAAAATAAATGTGGGCGGATTCAGTATTCACTGATTGCCTTACGGGTCCTATTTTGTCTCTGTTCCTTTTTTTTTCTTTTATATCTTTGTTTTTCCTGCCTAAAATTTCTAATCCACATGCCCCTACCCTGAAAGTGCAAACCCCATTGAGGCTGGACCCCGACAGGATGGGTAACTTATCAGCAGGGTCTCATTGTCCTCAGGGTCCTGGATCACCATGGATCTCAAGGGTCAAAATATTGGAAGTTCTCTTTGACTCTCATCCCTTTCTGTGTAGGCTTTCAAGGGCAGCTTTGTCGGACTTATGCTTTAAACTCTGTTCAGCATTTAGATGAAGTCTGAACAAAACAACCTGAAGAGTTTTCAATATATAAGTCTTGGCTTTGGTAAGGCTCAGTTTCCCAAGTGGCTCAAGTTCAACAAAGTTACCAAAAACTCAAGTGATTATCTACATTAAACATATTTTTGATTGTTTATTTTTCAAGGCAGGGTTTCTCTATGTTAACCTGGCTGTCCTGGAATTCGCTCTGTAGACCAGGCTGGCCTTAAACTCACAGAGATCCACCTGACTTTGCCTCCAAAGTGTTGGGATTAGAGGCATGTGCCACCACTGCCTGGCTAACTAACAACTTTTTAAGTTAGTTTTTGTTACCATGAATAGATTATTATCACCTTTGGAATTTTAATAAACTTTAATTGTTAAACACGCCATCCTGAAATTCTATCTTAGTTAGGGTTATTATTGCAGTGATGAAACACCATGACCAAAACAACTTGAGGAGGAAAGGATTTATTTGACTTATGTTCTTATGTTTCCACATCACTGTTCACTTTTGAAGGAAGTTAGGACAGGGACTCAAGAGGGGCAGGAACCTCGGGGCAGGGACTATGGAAGGGTGGTGCTTATTGGTTTTTTCTTCATGGCTTGCACAGTCTGATTTCTAATAGAACGAGGATCACAAGCACAGGGGTGGCCCCACACACAATGGGCTGGGCCCTTCCACATCAATCACTAATTAAGAAAATTCCATACAGGCTTGTCTACAGCCCAGTCTTATGGAGGTGTTGTCTCAACTGAGGTTCCTTCCTCTTCAATAGCCTTAGCTTGTATGGAGTTAACTTAAAAGTAACCATCCCAATGGATCCTTTGTCAGCTCAACACACAAACAAATCACTGTTAAGCCACAACCTTTCCTTTCTTGTTAATTTCCAAGATCACACATGAAGATCCACATTACAATATAAGCATCACACATTTTAAAAGTTCCACAGTCTTTAAAAATTCAAATACTTAAAAATTCAGTCTTTTTAAAATATTCAGTTTCTTTTAAAATTCAAAGTCTTTGTAAAATTCCAAATCTCTTTAAAAGTTCAAAGCCTCTCAACTGTGGATTCCTTTAAAATCACATTCCATAATAAAGCCAGATTTAAGCAGTAACTATCTACAAGTACAGCACTTCAACCCGCAGAGGCTAGCCACACCCAAGAAAACAAAAGGAATAATAAATAATATCAGACCAGAAAATCAGAGGAAGTGGGAGAAAATTCACACCACCACAACCAAATAACAGAATCAACAATCATTGCTTATTGGTATTGTTCAACATCAACGGTCTCAATTCCCTAACTGAATGGATTTGAAAACTTTTGTCTGCATCCAAGAAACACATAGACATACATCAGAGTAAAAGGATGAAAAAATATAATCAAAACTAACAGACCTGAGATG
>JAQHUG010000170.1:792455-810256 GCA_028555095.1 Dicrostonyx torquatus | reverse complement strand
AAGCTCCATGTGGTATTTCTGTATGTTTCTCTTCTTTGTCACCTGAGAGTACAGACCTTATGCTTGTCACAAATCATTTCTCAAATCTTATTGGAAGGTTTTTACTTTTCTTGAAATGTCACATCTGTCTATGCCATTCAGTTCTGACAACCAAGTACTTAAACTTCAGTGATGTCTGAGAGCCCAGATCTGCAGGCTTATCATGTATGTCCCTCTTCTGCATGCCCCTCTTCTGCATGTTCTCATCCCCAGCTCTTGGAGCTTATGTGTGAAATTGTCTTTTCTTGAGCATCTTTTAGACATTTACTGATATATCCTTTAAGTTCGTTGGGCTGTCTGTGTCTTCTTTAAACTCTTTGGATTCTTCAATGATGTTTATAATTTTTCCTTTACATTTTTCCCCATGGTTCTTCTAGGTACCCATCCTTCAGTGGGAGATGTTTTTATAGTACTAGTGATTGTTGGGGCTAGGCATGCCAACCTGGCCATTCATAGCTGTGTTTTTGCTATTTGACCTAGGCATGTGGATTTTTTTCCCTGGTTGTGTGTCTGAAGTATGTTTCTTCCCTGCTTCCTGCTGGGATGGTGCAAGAACTGTGTGACCAGCACTAGACTTGGGTTCAGAGATGGAATGGTTAGTTTTGGTTCTGAGTAGGCTGACTAGGAAGATCTACTGTGAAAGCTGTACTTCTGGAGCTAGATGCATGCAGATGGGTTTGGGGAAACTCATCAGGAAATCCAATGGGTGACTCTTGCTCCCAGAACTAGATCTGAGAGTGTAGGAATGCCACTTGCAGAATTGTGGGACTCTTCAGGGAAAACCAATGCATGAGCCTGTGTTTATCATTTTAAAGATAATAACAACCCCTCAAGTGGTCCTTTGAGATTTTAATGTTGTTGTTGAGGCTTTTAAAGTGGTTACCAAGCATCATACATTCAACATCAGCTTCCTTACTTGTTAACCCCAAGAAATAAGATTCACCCCACTTTGTTAAAGAGGAGTCAGAGGCATGGAAAGTTAAGTTGTTGTTGGTGTGGTGTGTGTGTGTGTGTGTGTGTGTGTGTGTGTGTGTGTGTGTGTGTGTGTAATAAGGATGTAGTTTGAGTGGATCCCAAAGTCTAAGGGCTGCCTATGGCATTAAGAGATTTCCCTTAGCCCACCAACTCCAGCCTGACAGCGAGGAAACCAGCATAGGACCAAACTAGGCCCTTTGAATGTAGGTGACAGTTGTATGGCTGGGGCAGACTGTGGGGACACTCGCAGTGGGACCAGGATTTATCCCTACTGCTTATACTGGCTTTTTGGAATCCATTCTCTTTGGAGGGATACCATGCTCAGACTAGATATAGTAGGGGAGGGCCTTGATCCTAACTCAAAGCAATGTGCTAGGCTTTGTTGACTCCCTGTGGGAAGCCTTACCCTCTCTGAGGAGTGGATAGGGTGGGATAGGGGGAAAGGTGTAGGGAGCAGGAAGAGAGGATGGAGTGGGAACTGGGATTGATATGCAAAATGAGAAAAGATAGGCTTTTAAAAAATTAATTAATTAAAAAAGAGAAATTTCCCTTTAGCAGTGACTGAAGGAAAGACTGAGTATAAGGTCGGAGGCCTAGACCCAGGGACTAGACTACCTGGTTTTGAACTCCTGGCTGTGCCACTAATTACAAACTTGGACCTGTTCTCCCATCCATTGCTGCCTCCTTGTTCTTGCAAAATGGGGATGTTGACAGCCACATGTAAAGTTGCTGGGGGAGGGGGATTTGACAAATTCTAGAAGAGCCTGGGAGCCTGGCATTGTTTGCTGTGAGTGTTTTCTATGTGGTGTTGTTCTTCTGAGCTACATGGAAGAGCCTGGGAGCCTGGCATTGTTTACTATGAGTGTTTTCTACATGGTGTTGGGCTTCTGAGCTGCATGTTCTTTGGCCTCATTGTTTGCCATCTGCTAGCAGCTTCAGAATCCTCCTACCAGTAGGAAATATCCAAATCTCCAGGAAAGAGGAAGTGATGGGACTTTGCAAGGGGGGCTCCAGGGGACTGTTCGCACTGGAATTTGATGTGAAGTGGAACATCTCTTCTTTCAGGAAGGAAAGACTACGCTAATCACCTTGAAGGCCCCCTGCAGCGGTATTCACCAGGCACAAGCATCCAGCTGAAGTACACATCCTCTGAGTTACCAACGCGTCAGGTTACTGTGACCTGGCTCAAAAACAACCATAGCCTTCTCCAAACCCAGACCAATGTCTTATCCAGTGGAGAGAGCTATAATGTGACTAGCAGTGTGCTTGTCCCACTGGAGAGTGATGACATACTATCCTCAGTTCTCTGCCGGGTTGAGCACAAATCGTCAGTGATTTTCCAGAAGGTCATCACCTTGGACCAATACCTCCGTGGTAAGACTTTTCTCTTTATGGATAAGGTAATGCTGAGATAGGCTGTGGGCTGCTCTTGGTGTCAGTTTACTCGTGGAGGAATGGCCTTACTTGGTGGTGACACCAGAAACGGAATCTGTGAAGTACTTAAGGCCATGCTCTGCTCAGGCTGACGATGCAGAAGTGGCGTTTGCTGTTGTCATAACTACCCATACAAACTCAGAATCACTTCCTTCATGTGAAAAACAGATAGAAAGTCTACCCTCTGGGATTTAGTTTCAGTATTGCTATTCTATAGAAAGAATACTAGAAGGGCTTGGTGAGCTTCTAAACTGTAGGGACTATGTTGTCCTGAGATCATTACGACCTGGATTTGAGTCTGATTTTTCCTTTTTGTTGCTCTTCTCAGGATGCGCCAGTGCTTAGTAGATCTGTAAAATCAGGAAGATCATGATGTATCATACCTAGGAATAATTTTTTTTCAAGACAGGGTTTCTCTGTGGCTTTGGAGCCTGCGCTGGAACTAGTTCTTGTAGACCAGGCTGGTTTTGAACTCACAAAGATCCACCTGCCTCTGCCTCCCGAGTGCTGGGATTAAAGGCGTGCGCCACCAACACCTGGCTCCTAGGAATAAATTTAAAGGTTCAAAACTGACCAATATAAAACCAACTACCTAACGCCTATAAGACTTTCAAAATTTACAAAATATTTTCTTCTCATTTTTTGTATCTGCACAATAGAATAAATATGCTATCATCATGGAAGCAACCCCATCATTTTACATGGACAAAAATACTAATATCACCACCTCCAAAGAGCATAGTTCACAACTGATGCACCACATCATAGGGTGGGGGTCCTGCCTTACTTAATTGGTCCAGGTATCTTGTACTCTTTGTCTTATTCTTAAAGGCGACAGATTCAGTCATGAAAGCACCCAGTACTGAAAAGCTGTTGAGTGAATGAGTGATCTCTGTCCAGCTCTATTTAAGTATTCAGGTTGCTTGTGTTATCGGCTTTAGTATGTTTGGATGTCAAATAGGAAAGGGTACTTCAGGGAGGCCTCTTTTTTCTTTAATATTTATTTATTTGTTTGTTTGTTTGTTTTACATCCCAGGTGCAGTTTCTTCTCCCTCTTCTCCTTCCAGTCTCTCTCCTACCTCCTCCTCTCTCCCCCAATTCCATTCCGATTCCTTTTCTATTCAGAAAAGAACAGGCCTCCTATG
Organism: Dicrostonyx torquatus; assembly: GCA_028555095.1. Taxonomy (NCBI): domain Eukaryota; kingdom Metazoa; phylum Chordata; class Mammalia; order Rodentia; family Cricetidae; genus Dicrostonyx; species Dicrostonyx torquatus. The sequence continues at coordinate 806,663 of JAQHUG010000170.1, read as the reverse complement.
GATATCAACAAAACATGGCATATCAAGTTGTAGTAAGATTAAGCACCTTGCCTTGTATTAAGGCTGGGCAAAGTCATCCAGTATGAGGAATAGGGTTCTGAAATCAGATAACAGAGTCAGATAGCCCCTGCTTCCATTGTTAGGAATCCCACAAGAGGACCAAGCTACACAACTGTAACATATATGTAGAGTGCCTAGGTCAGTCCATGCAGGCTCTCTGGTTGTGGGTTCTGTCTCTGTGAGATCCTATGAGCCTTGGTTAGTAGATTCTGTGGGTTTCTTTGTGATTCCCTTGACTCTCTGGTGTCTACAATCTTCTCCCCCTCTCTTCGGCAGGAGTCCCTGAACTCGTCCTTATGTTTGGCTGTGGTCTGCATCTGTTTTCACAAGTTGCCGAATAAAGCCTCTCTGATGACTATGACTAGGGACCAATCTATGAGTCTAGCAGAATATCCTTGGTCATCATTACATTGGCATTTTCTCCAGTCGTGTTTGGTTCTCTCCTAGGTCTCTAGACCATCCAGACTCTGGGTCCAGGCAATGTCGGGGGTGGGCTCATTCTCATGGCGTGGGTCTCAGGCTGGACCAGTCATTGGTCGGCTACTCTCACAGTCTCTGTATCACCCATATCCCAGCACATCCTATAGGCCAGACAGACTGTAAGTCAAAGGTTATGTAGTTGGCTTGGTGTCCCGGTGCCTTCACTGGTAGTCTTGCCTGGTCACAGGAAGTGGCCAGTTCAGGCTACATATCCTCTTTTGCTAGGAGTCTTAGTTGGGCTCTTCCTTGTAGATTCCTAGGAGTTTCCCTTGTGCCAATTTTCTACCAGACCCTGAAATGATGACCCCCCCTTCCCAGTTTGCTCTTTCAGTTCTCCCCCACCATCCCACCCCACCTGATCCCTCATATCCCTATCTCCACCTGTCTCCAGTCTACCCACAAAACCTCTTCTATTTCTCAGGGAGGCCTCTTTACCCAAGAATTTCTTACATAATTCCCTAGAGTTAGTACAATTGTGCAAGGAAGAAAAGTCATAGAACATAGAAATGTTCACAAATGAACTGATTACTTATCAAATTAGCTACCGTTTCAACCTTTTCTTACGCAGCACATATATTTCCAGTTAGGTTTTCTGTTATTGCTGCTGAATTTAATAAATTATCACCCAAGCCAGCTACATCTAAGATATATACTTTAATAGGGGTAAAGAATAAAACAGATTTACAATACCAGACCCTGGATCCCACACTTCTCCGAAGGCATGCACCAACCCAAGATCCACAGAGAGAGAGCTCTCCCACATGGACCCAGTCTTTTATACCTAATCGGGACCTGATGGTCCAACCCAGAATAATTAGCTAATGGCTAATGGCGGGGCGTGGCTATTAGCCTGATAGGCTAAAACCTTTCCCCATCATGTTGTCTTAGGTCTAAAAGCAGGACTTCAGGACTCAAACCCTGAGTTCCTTCAAGTTGTAATACATAAAGACTTATATTATCTACTCTGGACAAAGAGCTGAAATCTGCCTAATTTAGACGTCGGAGAGTTGATTTGGCCTTAGAAAATGTCTTAATTTCAAAATCTCAGAAGCAGAGCAAAAGCAGCTTACACAAAGTCTGGTTGACTTTCACATCAGTGTAGGGCCCAGAACCTAGACCACCCAGCCTTCAGCTTAGTGCGCTGTTTCTACCGCCTGCTAGAACCTAGACCACCCAGCCTTCAGCTTCCTGCGCTGTTTCTACCGCCTGCTAGAACCTAGACCACCCAGCCTTCAGCTTAATACGCTGTTTCTACCACACTGCTAGAACCTAGACCACCCAGCCTTCAGCTTAATACGCTGTTTCTACCGCCTGCTAGAACCTAGACCACCCAGCCTTCAGCTTAATATGCTGTTTCTACCGCCTCCTAGAACCTAGACCACCCAGCCTTCAGCTTAGTGCGCTGTTTCTACCGTGCTGCTACTTCACATGAAAACTCCTGTAAAGGATCATAATGTGGTTTCCAACCCTGTGCCCATTGTCTGCCGTTGTGAACACATTGTATTGTATGCTGAAAACTCCAACCAAATCCCTTCTAGAAGCCACAAGACACTAATTTCAGAAGACTTATAGTTTGGTTATCACTAAAATATAGCAGTAGACATTCTGTCTTTGCGGTAACCCCAAGATTTGCTACATGAGACACTGAATGAATTATTAAGTTCTCCAAACTGGAGAGTTCTTTGTTTTTTCTGTGTAAAAATCTTAGTATCTTGGTCTCTAACACTTAGTATCTGTGAATCTCCAAATCTTGGAATTATCAAGTCATAGAGTAGGTCAACTGATTTGTAGTTTGCTAAGTGGGTTTGATACATTTTCTATAGCCTAAAATGAAAAGAAGAAATATTGGGATGTGTCTTATCAACCCACCTTTCCATCCATCTATCGGAATCTGAATTACCACTCTCATCCCAGCATGCATTTCTCCACTCGTGCACCTGAATCTTTATTTGTGGCAGTCACTGGGTTTGGTCCTAGCAGATGACCCCCACCCTTAAAGGACTTCCAGTAGATTTCCTACAGTAATTATTTGCTTTATATGAATTTTTGTCTCAGTTCCTCCTGCAGTGAGAGTGTCCCAGTCTTCCGCTCTCTCCAATTTGGTGACTGTTACTTGCCATGTGCAGAGATTCTATCCCCAGAATGTGTATCTCACCTGGCTAGTGGATTGCCATGTGCTCAAGAGACTGGAGCAACCTACACCCAAGAGGAATAAGGATGGGTCCTATACTCTGGAAATCTTGCAATCAATAAACACATCAATGCAGAGGCCTGATCAAGTACTCACTTGCAAGGTAGAACATGAGGCACAACCTCCCATCCAGGCCAGCATTATATTTTCTACACCATCCTATATCACGTCCAAAGCCGTTGGGAGCCTAAGTAAGTTCATCTCTTTTCTCTTGTGCATATTAGGGTCACCTTGGCTTGCTCATTGCACTACAGAAGACACTAGACAGATAAGGAGTTATGAAACTCGTTGATGTCTTGTCCAGATTAGGAGCCCGTAGTTTTGTGAATAGGCAGTGGCTTCCTTTAGAGTGACCACCCAGAATGGGTCTTCCATATCTATTGGGAGAATGTTCTACCAGTTGAACCTCTTTGAAAATGCCCTAGAGAAAGTTTAGCACAGTGCTGATCCATGAGATCATGATTTTGTCACTAGTGGCCAAGAGATGTTTGTCACTAAGAGTCTGATTTAAAGTAGTCTCAGAAGTATGGGGGTAAGTTTGCCTGTACACCATTCTATAAGACTTAAACAGTCATATCTGGGGACTGCCTTATGCCCACTCTAATAATAATTAATTAATTATTTCTACCTAGTTATTTCACAAACATATAACCTCTATTCACCAGTCTACTTACCTGCAATAGGGTATGAATCAGGTTTCCTAATTTATAGAATCCTTTTGAGGACTAGATGTTAATATGCAATGTCTATATAATTAACAGATTGTCTATACTAAATGCCAGCCATTACTATTATTTGAATTTATAGAAATTGCTTCCAAATTAATTTCCAATAGTTATAATTATGTAAATTTAGGCAACACAGTCAACCATCTCTCAGAAATCCCAAATCCTCATCTCTAAGATGTTACTGATAATGCTAATGTTCTATGATTACAACAAGGGTTACATTAAGTGACCATTAGACCACGGGGACAAAGTATTGATTATATTCATGCTGGCACATTGGTGAATGTCAGATCTTTAAGCAATGTTCGTTGGGAAAATTCAAGGTAAGCTTCACAGACCTCTTATTTCTGAGAGCTAACTGTAGAGCAATGAGCCCAAGGATGAAATGAGAATTGGGAAATATGTAGAACTCCCTGGCTACCAACATCACATAAGTTGTTTCAACTCTCATAACCCTATTTGTTGACCCCTTTGCTCTGTGTATTTTAGGTTCAGAAAAATCTATCCATATTTTTGTGGCTTTCCTCCTATGCTTCAAGTTACTTCTGGTGGTGAGTGTACTAGCTACCTACGTGTATAAGCGGTGGAGCCTGTGACTGGTGAGTTTGAAAATGGGCCTTAGTTCTTAGAAAGTGAGGTTGCAGTCATGGCCATGGGTGGTAGAGGACTTTGGAATAAACACACAGAGGTCACAGGATATGCCTTCAATGCTTCCCACAAATGATATCTAGCCTCAAGAGGAGATTGTAAATCTCCTCAAATACCAATTGGAAATCTTAGAGGCTCCCCAACTGTGTTCATTGTGTAGTATCCTGGAGGTGGAAAATTTTCTAATATGTTCCTTGGGATTCTGGGTGTAAGAGTTGAAGATGTGAAAATGAAATAATAATCAAGACCTAAACTCCAAAGAGTCTGCCCACATGTTGCTAAATTTTACTATGATGTCAACCAATAAGACACATTGAAAAAGTGGACATACTAAGTGGAGGAAAAGATGAATGTACATAGGGAAGAGAGGCCAGGACCCAGAAGGAGGTGTAAGATGTAGTACATAGAGGCTTTATTTCTGATATTCCTTTAATAAGGAATTCAGGAGAGAGAGAGAGAGAGAGAGAGAGAGAGAGAGAGAGAGAGAGAGAGAGAGAGAGAGAGAGAGCTGGCCACTTAGTGTGCATTCAACAAATAGTAGTGGAATTAATACATGAATGAAAAAACAAACGAGCAAATGACATTTCCCACTTCCTCATGGCCAGTAACACATTGTCTCCTACCCTCTCTCAGGAGCTCAAATGGAGAGAGGATGCAAGGACCTGTTGGTGACCCAAGACTCCTGCCCTTCGCTCTTCCGCCTTCTCCATAGGTGTGCTCCCTCTGTACACTGTCAGAGATGGACTTGGTTTACTTGGGGATGCTCCAGCCTTGAGATGCTGAACTTCAGATGAGCTCTGCTTCCATCTAAAGGCAATTCGATGACAAAGGGAACAGATGCTTGCTGTCTTTGAGTGTGGCCAACCCTTAGTTTCCCAATTTTCACTACTGTGTATAATTTCTGCAAGTGTGATTTAATTTTAGCAGACACAAAGCTTAAAATTACTAGACTGGCCAGGTGGTGGTGGCGCATGCCTTTAATCCCAGCACTTGGGAGGCAGAGGCAGGCAGATCTCTGTGAGTTTGAGGCCAGCCTGGTCTACAAGAGTTAGTTCCAGGACAGGCTCCAAAGCTACAGAGAAACCCTGTCTCAAACAATCAAAAAAAATTACTAGACTGTTGAAGAAGTATTTTCCTATCTTGAAATGGATAAAAACGATATAAAATATCTCTGGACACATTATACCATTTTGCAAAATATTAACCTTTTGCCAATATCTTCTTCAAGTTTCTTTTAAAAAATTGTCCTGCCTCTGCTGGTTTTCCTTCTCAATCATGGTTTTCTACTGTTATGACATATGCACAGCCTTTAAACATCATAGAGTAGTTTTGCTTTTATTTTTCACAAAATTTATTATATCACATACAGCATTTTGAAACTTTATTTCATTTTTATACTTAATACAGCTCCTGAATTTATTAATGTTGAAACATGTAGCTGTTTTATTCATTTTACAGTACTCTGTGGTCTTCTATTATAACAGTATGCCATATTTTATTAATCCATCTCATAATGGATACTGAACCTTTATTCAGTGCTTTTGATATTACATTTTTGTGGCATTCTTTTCTTAACCCCTAAGCACATGGGAGAATCTTTCTTTTTCCTCAAGCAGGGCACACAAAGCAGCAGTGTAGGTAGCATTTCTATGTTTTGTTACCTCAAAAATAAATTTCAATTTTGAACCTGTGCTCTCATTTTGTTACACATGTGCATGTGTGTGTGCACAAACATGCATTTTCTTCATGATGTTGCTGGTGGTATGGTGCAGGACAATTCTGTATCCTGTCAATCATGTTTTAAATAAATGCTGATTGGCCAGGCAGGAAGTATAGGTGGGTCAACCAGACAGGAAGTAGAGGCAGGGGGATGAGAACCTCTGGGAAGCAGGAAGCTTCCCTGGCATTCCTGCGCAGATCTCCAAGGAAGCAGCATGTGTCCCTGTCCCAGCTGAGAAAAGGTACCGGCCATGTGCCTGGCATGGATGGGAACAATGGGTTAATATAACTTATGGGAGCTAGTAAGAAGCCTGAGATAATGGGCCAATCAGTTAATAACCTAATGTAGACTCTCTGTGTGATTTTCTTTGGGGCTTGCCAGCTGTGGGGTACCGGGTGGGACAGAAGCCCCAACGAGCAGGACCCTCATGTTACAGTGGTATATGTATAATAGGTAGCAGAGACCTTTTAGTCCCTACAAGATTAGGTGATCCAATATATACTGACCCGGCATATTAAATTTCTATAGTCTGGAGCTGTGTTGATACACTTTATCCATTAATCTACATGCCTATCTCTGTCAAGACTATGCTGCCTTAGTTAGAATAGTCTCATAATTTTGGGTTTTTCTTCTAGGAAAATTATTCTAATTTTTCTCACTTAAAATTGTCGTGGTTATTTTTTATTGTTTCTTTATGACTGCTTTTATATTTTAAGGAACTTATTCATTGTATGAACATTTTGGAAATGGCATTAAACATTCTCCTAAAATATCAGCAGAATCAGTGTGGCTTAAATGTTATCATAAACTGTTCTTTTATATCAAAACCCTCACAACTGAAACTAGATAACTCCCTAAATAAACCTAAGCAGGTGCATGAATCAGAGAGAAAGGAATGTTAGTAACTGTGGACACATTTATCTTTTTCCTGACTTCTATTTTTTTCCTTGAGAATTTTAATTATTTTCACCACCCTTAACCTGGACTTATCCATCCTCTCTTCCACTAAAACCCACTTGTGGTTTGAATGAGAAATGTCCATCACTGTATGGGCAGGTTTAGGAGGCGTGGCCTTATGGAGAAAGAATACCACTTAGAGACAGTTTTTGAGAACTTAAGCCCCATGATGCTTCACTTGCATTCTCTGTTTCTTGCTTGCATTTCAAGATGGGAGCTCTCAGATTCCTATTCCTGATGTGTGCAGCTTGTGACTGTGCCTTGCTGCCATGCTGGACTCCAACTATCTGGAACCATAAGCCAAAATAAACTCTTTATTCTATAAATTGCTTTGTTCATGGTATTTAATCACAACAATCATGAAATTGGTGTACTAGTTAGTTTTCTATCAACCTAACACAGGCTGGGCCATGTGGGAAGAGATAACCTCAAGTGAGAAAATGCCTCTATCATCCTGCCTCTTGGCCTGTGGTCAAGACTGTGGGGGCATTTTACGATTAATGACTGATGTGGTGGGCCAAGGGTTCTATGAGAGCTACCACCCTTGAGCAGGTTGTCTTGGGCAGTATAAGGAATGTAGCTGAGCAAGCCCTGGGTAGCAAGCCAGGAAACAGCCTGCCTCCATGTCCCCTGCTTCAGTTCCTGCCTTGAGGCCCTGCCCTGGTCTTCCTCAAAGATGGATCTTCACATGGAATTATAATCCAAATAAACCCTTCCCTTTTGGTCATGGTGTTTTATCATATCAATAGAAAGTAACCTAGGGCAAATAACAGACAGAAATTGTTAACAGAGAGTGGGTGCTGCTGCGAAGAGCCTGACTGTGTACTTTGGAGGATGTGGAAGATTCTAGTGCTTTGGACTAGAAAAAAAATGAATGCTATTAGCAGAGCTTAAAGATATATTATAGTAGGAGCCTCGAGGACAGTGGTGCTGGAAGCAATGTAGCCAGTAGAGGCCTAGCTCCAGAGGTTTCAGATGAGAATGATGTTAGCAGCTAGGCTAGAGACCACTCCTAGGATAACTTGACCAAGAATATGACCACCTTCTGCCTTTGTTTTGAGTGAATTGACTGAAGCTAACTTAAAAAAAATACTAGACTGGGGCTGGAGAAATAACTCAGCAGTTAAGACATAGAATTCCAGAGAATTCCGGTTTGATTCCTAGCACTCACATGGTTGCTTACAAACCGTCTGTAACTCCAGTTCCGGAGGATCTCATATCCTCTCATGGTCTCCACGGGCACAAGTCATGCATGTGATGTACAGACCTACGATTGGTTAATTTCTTCAGTGGAGGAGATTTCAAGACTGGGGGTATTGTTGTGGTGTTATTATCTGTGTTGTGCTTACTATTGATGATACGTATACGCAGGTCTACAACAAAAAAGTGCAAGCAGGGGAAAAATAAAAAATATTCTGTTTTAGAGAGAAAAAGAGCACTGGAAAACAATGTTACAGCCAAGGCAAGTGCTGAAAAAGAGGCTGTAATTGTAACTGGTAAGTAGCTCCATCAAGGGGACCTGCTTTATAAGATGTGCTAGCTAGAATTATCCGAAAGGTGGGAACCCCAAATGAGAAAATGCCTCCATAGATCCAGCTGTAAGCCTTTTTTTTTCCTTATTGGTGATTGATAGGGAAGGGCCCAGCCTATTGTGGGTGGTGCCAGCCCTGGGCTGGTGGTCCTGGGTTCTATAAGAAAGTAGGCTGAGAAAGTCATGAGGAGCAAGCCAGTAAGTAGTACCCCTCCATGGCCTCTGCATCACTTCTTGTCTCCAGGTTCCCAGCACACTTGATTCCCTGCCCTAACTTCCTTAATGATGGACTACAATGTGGAAGTGTAAGCCAAATAAACACTTTCCTCCCCAAGTTGCTTTCGGTCATGGTGTTTCATCACAGCAATAGAAACCCTAACTAAGACACACACACACACATACACACACACACACTATATATATATATGTGTGTATATATATATATATAGTGTGTGTGTGTGTGTGTGTGTGTGTGTGTGTGTGTGTGAGAGAGAGAGAGAGAGAGAGAGAGAGAGAGAGAGAGAGAGAGAGAGAATAGGGTTCCCTTAGGGCAAGACCTAAGCTAAGACCCAGCTAGCCTTCCAACTTGTGAAAGAGACCTTGAGAAGATCTCTGCTAGTTTTCCTAGAAAACAACAGAATACAAAAGCTGATGGTAATGTGATTCAAGGAACCAGAGTCCATTCCAAGTTGGCAGCTAAACTTGGCAGGGTCATCCACATGATACTGGTTTCAGAGTCATGAAGACAAGAGTGGATGGGTCATGAATTTTCCCTTTCAGTTTCAGAGAGCCACTGAGATCACACAGTGTGTTTCAGGGATGTCCCTACATGAAGGCCTTGAGAGTCTGTTGTGAGATGCTGTGGAAGGGCAGCCTGGGTTGCAGTGGAGGCCTGAAGATGCTGGCAATGGCAAAATCATGAAACATCTGCCAAGAAAACCTGTACACAGGGAGATACATGTATTGGGATAATCTTTTTGTACACTGTGTGAAGATGTATCTCTGTCCTTCCTCACCTGCCTAAAGCACCTTCTGATTGGTTTACTAAGGAGCTGAATGACCAATAGCTAAGCAGGAAAGGATAGGCAGGACTTCTGGGAAGAGATAGGAACCCAGGGAAAGAATCAGAGGTGTGGGAAATTCACTAGCCAGATCTAAAAGATGTAGAACATACATTACTAGGAGAGTTAACAAGCCATGTGGAAGAACATAGATTAATTAAAACTTGGTTAATTTAAGTTTTAAGGGTTAGTTGAGAACAAGCCTAAGCTAAGACCAAGCTTTTATAATTAATAAAAAGTCTCCATGTCATTATTTGGGAGCTGGAAGTTCAAAGACTATATTTGGTGTCAGCATGGAGACACAAATATCCAAGCATAGGGCCTGTGAATAGTGGTGCACTACTTGGTGGTAGACTAGGTAGAAATACCTGCCAAGTGTGGGCCCAGCAACTTCCCAGAGCTGGGGTGGGTAGGTATGGCTCCCCTCGAGTGCCCCTAGTGCAAGGCTCAGCTCTTACAAAAAGGCAAGCAGCATCTGTAGCCCAGAACCAGTGGAAAACTCTGCAGGACTGATCCAAGAGGGGGCAGAGCCAGCTACCTGTGCCATATACTAAGACCTGCAGAAGGAGGCTACAGATGCACAGAGGTGGCTTTGCCCTTTAAGGCTTAGCTCACATGCACAGAGAACAGCTGCAGGTGCATAGAAAGCTATGTCCAGATTGAGAAAAGCTCTGAACTAGTAAAGTATGCTTGAAAATGTGCTTAGTTCCTGAAGAAGAAAAAATGGTTATAGACAGTCATAAAAAGTAGTTTGAAAACAATAAAATGAAATTTTTTATAGAGATAGTAAAGTAATATAAAATGAATAAGCCACATACAGATGGGAAATACCATAAAACAGGATGTATGGACCCTATACAATGCTTTATTAACCTTAAATTTTTAAATGCTAATAAGCAAAACCCAACATCTGCTGAGAGACAATGGACTGTGGAAAATACTGCTGAATTAAACCAACCTATATATTTTAAGGATGTATTAACTTCAGAATGGAAGTCAGGAAATGGGTTGCATTGGGGGAGAGATTATGCCTTTGTTTCCATAGGAAATGAAAAGCTATAGATTTCTTCAAAATTAATAAAGATCATATTTGACCTCCTGAAAATCTTGTCTGCAGACATGAAGGAAGAAACCAGGAAAACTACAAGGTAGGTGTAGTATGTGCTGATTCCTCTACATGGGAACAGCTGGGACTGAAGGAGACATGATAAATCTATTATTGCATATCATCCTTTACATGGCATGGATGGGAGATTTATATTATAGCTTAATTATACTGACCAAACAGACTTATAAAGTTGACAGTTGCCTTTTACCTGCTCAAACATAGAGCAGAAAATCATCTTTAGCTGATTTGTGCACACCACACATTCCATACTTGTGTTGATGCAGATATGTGTGTTTAAAAACCTTTAGAAGTTTGTGTTTTCAGAACAAAAGTAATAGGTTTTCTGTAACATGATAATAGGTTTCTCTTCAGACACAGTAAGCCAAATCAAATGCAGACCACCTTCCAACCGATCTTCTAGGCCTGGCCATGGACAACTGATCATGCCCAGGCTCCCTTGACCTGACCACTTAACAGGGAGCCATGGGTAGACATCATGGTATCAGGGTAATCCATCTCTAAGAAAAAGACTACTTCATCCCACCTTTTTTCTTTTCAGCATTCCTATACTTGCAATTGAAAAATCTAATGGAACCTGGTTCAGGGCGCCTGAACTGGCCTTGTCCCATAGTCAGACTGATGAATATCTTGTATATATATTCTTGTTACATGAACTTCACTTTGACTGGGTAAAACTCTTGCATCTGGCTCTTTTCAGAATCTGGGCTCTCCCCAAATGACCTCTTTCCATCTCATCCTTTGAACTCATGTATGGGTGGCCAGTTCTGACCCATAGTCTCTCATCTGAACCCTTGCCTCTCCATGATCATCGGTCACCCCATTACTGTATTACCTCCATTCCCCCCATGGAACTTTACTGACCACTCCCTACCTCAACCATGTGCCAACCCCTGTCCACCTCCAATCAACATTGGGAATCATATCCTCCTCTCTCCTCCGAACTAATGCCCCTACCCCTTTCCCCTAAATGGCAGGGCCCTTCTAATGTAATTCTTGTACCCCCCAACAGCTGCTAAGTTTGAGGTCTTTCATCATTGGATTCACCTATCTCACCTCAAAGCCTTTATTCCCCACCTCAGGATAATCTCTGCTCATACACAGAGACTCAAACAGGGCCTGTTCCTTAAGTTTCAGAGGACTCCAAGATCAAGTGCTTTGTGTCCAATAACAGAAGGACAAAGTCTCACTCAACAACTGTACTCTACTCTACTGAATCAGAAACTCTATATGTTTTCCTTCCTGATCTCCCCTCCTCGTTCTCCTGTCTCTACTGAACAGACCCTGCTCCATCAATTTCCCTTCTGTGTCTCCAAAGACATATTCTGTAGGTGTTTCAACCAAGTATAACCCGAACCAGCTATATTTAATACATACAGTTTAATAGGAAAAGAATACACACAGATTTACAGTACCAGACAGTGCTCCTCCGAAGATGCCGGCAGACCCGCGATCCGCAAAGAGAGAGTTTACCACGTGAATCTGCCCTTATATACCTAATTGGGATCTGATGGGCCAACCCCTAGTAATTAGCTAACAGCTAATTAGGGGCGGAATAATTAACTAATGGTGGGGTGTGGTTGTAAGCCGAATAGGCCAGGACCATTCCCCTTCAATATTCAAGTTTCCAATTAACTACTCACCTGTTGTTACAGGGACCACCATTAGCCACAGAGCCAGAGGTACAAAGACCATCAGAGATGCCCAGGGGGTAAGGAACAGTAACACTCCAGAGACATTCACATCCCCAGACTCAAAAGGGAGACTCACAAAACAGATTTTAATATAACAAAGTTATTATTGACTGTCCTCAGTAGTCAGATACCTGTGTCTCCTGGACGTTAAGGTGATACCATGATAATGAAAAAGGAACAGGTGCCTTCAGGTTTGTTTCAGATAGAAATTAAAAAGTTTAATTGATAAATTCATCCCCCTCTGTGATTGTCCCTAACGAATAAAATTCTTATAAGCTATTAACCCAACTCTAGAAGAGTACTAAACACTCCACTACACCACTATATTATCATAGGCATAAACTATGATAATATATGGTCACTTCTTAATGAGTCTAAAAACTTACCCCTTTTATAAACTTAAAATTCTTACACGCTCCAGGGAGCCAAATTGGACCCACCTAAACAGATCAGATCACTCAAAATAAGTATAAATATCACTTAACTTTTCTCTGGTCTCAGGATCCCTTTCCCTCACCTTGGGACCCTTGGGGAACCCCCTCCCTGCTTCTTGGGACCCTCCTCCCTCAATTATCAGGATCTTAGGAAAATTTTATATACTTCATTGGTGTAGGAGGGTCCTTCTGTATTTGGATTGCTTGCATTGGTTGAATAAAGAGACTGCCTTGGCCTTTTGATAGGGCAGCCCTTAGGTGGGCAGAGTAGACAGAACAGAGTTCTGGGAAGAAAGGAAGTATGGGAGACGCCATGCTTCTCCAGCCGGAGATGGACATAGGTTAGAATCTTCCCAGTAAGACCACTACCCCTGGTGACTTACAGACTATTAGAAATGAGTTAAAATAAGATGTGAGAGTTGGCCAATAAAAGGCTAGAGATAATGGGCCAGGCAGTGTATTAAATTAATACAACTTCCGTGTGGTTATTTCGGGTATAAGCTAGCCAAGACCAAAAGCAGGCTGGCGGCTGGGAGCCTGGCACTGGGAACATGGCCCACTTCTTGGAGGGACACAGCCGCTAGCCTCATTACTACACTTTATCTTCTGCTTCACCAGCATTTTGTCAGGTCCAACCTGTCAGCTTGATGATTCCATAGAGCTCAAACAATGGGGAAGACACAGCCACCTCAGGACAAGCCCCCTACAGATGACTTAACTTGAAGGCGTTTCAAGATACCTGATGCCCCCATTCCCACCCACCTGCTACCCTTAACCCCCCAGTTTTTATAATAAACAAAAGGATGAAATGTTGTCCTGGTCATCTCATCCAGGGTCCCATGGCCATCAGCATTCAGGCAAAATGTTTAATCACCCTAGATGCTAGCATTTCCAGGATTCCATGGCTGTGCATGCACCACCAGCATTCAGGCAACTGCCTAGCCACCCTAAGGTCTTATGCCCTATTTAATCTACACACATGTGCAGCATGGCCAGGTAACCTATACATATGTGTGGTGTGGTTACGTAAGCCCCTATATGCACACACTGAACTACCTTTAAAAAGCACTGGCCCTACACTTTCTCTCACCATGTTTCTTTCAAACAGGCTTGTGCACCCCCTCTTTCCTTTTTCTTTATTAATAAAAACTTTAAAAGTGGGTTTTGTTGTATATGTTGTGGTCCATTCTCATGCACGGTAATATCAGGTAGAATACTGACTCTTGAGCCAGGCGGTGGTGGCACAGTCTTTTAATCCCAGCACTCAGGAGGCAGAGGCAGGCAGATCTCTGTGAGTTCAAGGCCAGCCTAGTCTATAGGTCTAGTTGCAGGACATGCTCCAAAGCTACAGAGAAACCCTGCCTCAAAAAAAATAGAATATTGACTCTACTTTTAAACTAAAACCAACTACCAGTTTCAAATATTTTACATTGGTATGGATTTTTGCATATTTATACAAACTTAAGGTTATTTTTGTTACAGCATACTGTACATATGTTTCTACTTTCTTGTTTAAGGTATTGTACCTATGCAACTCATTTAAAAATGTAGAGTTCTAGTCCTTGAAAGCTACTATTA
>JAQHUG010000170.1:765581-776027 GCA_028555095.1 Dicrostonyx torquatus | reverse complement strand
ATGAAATTGAAGTTTCTGTAAGGCAAAAAACACTATTGATAGGACAATTGGCAGCTTACAGAATGGGAAAAGATCTTCACCAACCCCACCTCTGACAAAGGGCTGATCTCCAAAATATATAAAGAATTCAAGAAACTAAATATCAATAAACAAAATAGTTCAATTAAAATGAGGTACAGATCTAAACAGGTAATTCTCAGCAGAAGAATGGCCAAGAAACACTTGAGGAGATGTTCAATATCCTTAGCCATCAGGGAAATGCAAATCAAAATGACTCTGAGATTCCAACTTACACCTGTCAGAATGACTAAGATCAAAAACACAAGTGATCCTCTCATGCTGGAGAAGATATGGAGCAAGGGAACACTCCTTAATGCTGGTGGGAGTGCAAACTTGTACAGCCACTTTGGAAGTCAGTGTGGCAGTTTCTCAGAAAACTGGGAATCAACCTACCACAATACACAGCTATACCTCTGTATATCCAAAGGATGCTCAGGCATCATACCACAAGGACACTTGCTCAGCTATGTTCATAGCAGCTTTGTTTGTAATAGCCAGAACCCAGAAACAACCTAGATGTCTCTCGACCAAGGAATGGACAAAGAAAATGTAGTACGTTTGCACAATGGAGTATTACTCAACTATTAGAAACAAGGACACCAGGAAATTTGAAGGCAAATGAATGGAACTGGAAAAGGTCATCCTGGGTGAGGTAATCCAGACCCAGAAAGGCAAACATGGTGTACACTCACTCATAAGTGAATATTAGCAGTAGAGTAAAAGATGACTATACTATAATCCACAGCCCCAGAGAGGCTAGGTAACAAGGAGGGTTCATGGGGTGGAGGGACACCCAGATCTCCCTGGAAAGGGAAAATAGAAGGGATTTCATAAGTAGACTGAGGGTGAGTGGGGATGGGAACACGAGTGATCAGGTTGGGAAAGAGCTAAGGGGGACTGTTGGGGGTGGGATTTTAGGGTTGGGTGGAGGTCTGGTGCAGGAGACTCTCCGAGGAGTCTATGGGGAGGATCCCAGTTTAGACTCCTAAAAATAACAGATAAATAACCTATACTGGCCATCTCCTGTGACCAGATTGGTGCCTGGCCTACTTGTCAGAGAGATGGCATTCAACAATTGATGGAGGACGATGCAGAGACCCACAGTCAAACATTGGGCAGAGTTCAGGAATCCTAAGAAGGAGAAAGGAGAGTAGGAGCCAGGAGCGGTCAAGAACACCACAGGAAGGCTCACGCAATCACCTGGGCTTATAGGAGCTTGCAGAGACTGAAGCAACAACCAGAGAACCTGCATGGGACTGACCTCTGTACTCTACATATATGTTCCAGTTTGAACCTTGGTCTTCCTATGAGACTCCTAATAGCAGGAACAGATGCTGTCTCTGACTCTTTAACTGACTTTTGAGACTCTGCTCATACTGAGTCACCTTGTCCATCTTTAAAACAAAGAGAGGTGCTTAGTCTTACTACATCTTGATATGCCATGTCTTATTAATACTCATGGGAGATCTGCCCATTCCTGGATGGAGACAGAAGAGGAGCGGATTGTCGGGGCAGAGGAGGGATGGGAGGTAAAGAATGGGAGGGGAGGATGGGGGGAAGCTTCAGCCAGGTTGTAAAATAGATGAATAAAAAAAGACAGCTAGTTAAGTTAGCATAGATGTAGGAGAAGCTGGTACCCATGACTTCAGCAGGTAGGCATGAAATAGCGAGGGAACAGAGGAAGAAATTCCATGCTCAACCCATGACTCTGTATGTCTTGCCACACAAATCATAACTGTAGATGCCAAGCACTGCTGTCTGGATTATGATTTACCCTCTCCTTAGTTCCCAAATACAAGACATTGTTTGATTCTACTTTATCCCACTCTGAGTACAGTGTGGGGCTAAGATCAAATGGATCTCTGGCTTTCCATGTTGGTTGGAATTTAAGACCTTTGGAAGTCAACTTGTTGGAATAGCTAATCCTAATTTAAAATCTTAGTAGCCTTGTGTGGCACTTTTACCTTGTTAGAAAAGCAGCTGCTGGACGGAATCATCTAAGGAAATCAGACTCAACCACACCAAGAGACAGCCTTCGCCCCTTCCACAAGACCATGCCCAAGGTTTCCCAGGTTCTCAGAGGGAAATGGGCATCGAGGGAAAGAAAGGATAATCCTGTTCCAAGACAGTAAAGATAGGAACCTTAGAGGCCTCAAATTGTTCAATCTCTCCACAGCGGGGGAAGGCAGAGTGATATTAAATAGGCTGTAAAAGTCTATTTACTATAGACAGA
The DNA here is from genome assembly GCA_028555095.1 of Dicrostonyx torquatus. NCBI lineage: Eukaryota > Metazoa > Chordata > Mammalia > Rodentia > Cricetidae > Dicrostonyx > Dicrostonyx torquatus. The sequence continues at coordinate 773,734 of JAQHUG010000170.1, read as the reverse complement.
AAAGCTAGTTCTGCTGGGGACCCCCGAAAGACCACCACAGAGAGGGAATTTCCAGGGTTCAGGACCCTGATTGGCTGACATTTGTCTAGGGGTATCTTGGCAAAAGGGGACTAGATGAATGCTGGGCTCAGGGAATGTCTGGTGATCTTATCTAATCTTATCTAATGATTGGAATGTCAAATACTTCCCTTTAGATGCTGGACCTCCCTACGTGGTGTCAGCTTACCGCTTTTCCTGGAACCGAGTGCTGTCTGCCCTACTCTTTAGCTGGTCTTTATTAAGACTGCCACAGCAGGAATGTGGCCAAGCTCTTCCGGGCCCCACAGTAATGTTTTCTGTCTTTGGTTTTTCTCCCTTTTCTTTAGTTATTCTTCCATCCTGGTTTACGGTATGTTCCATGCCTTTTATGGAGGTCCCCTCCACCTATTCCCCACAGCATCTTTACCTTTGTCTGTACAGAGTATTCCTGGTTTCTCTGGTAATGTCCTTGGACCCGCTCCCTGTGTTGTCCAGAGCCTTCCAAACTCCGGTTCCTCTTTTGCTGAACCAGAAAGTGCCAGAGTCCTAATACAAAAGGGGCCACATAAAGAGCTGGTGGCAGGCATCTCCCCTGGGAGGAGGTCTGAGGTACTCCCTCAGGTGAGACAGGTTCCCAGCTGATCCCCCAAATTGTTAAAAATAAGTTTGGGTTTGAAAAGAAAGAGACCACCATTCCAAAGGAAGTCCTGGACAGGCAAACTATTCTTGATCAAGGTACACTCTGAAGAGTGAACACAAACACAGTGAGATAGGAAATGCATTTAGTGTTAGTTTAAACCCTGGTGGGGGCTGTGTCTTTTCCCCAATGGCTGGGGTCTGACCTCACAATCATATCCAGTCGGCTAGTCTGAAAAGAACTGGTGCACAGGGAAAGGAGTCACTGCTCCAAAGAGAAGGAGGCCACTCCCCCAGGTCATCAGATTCCCAGACCAGAGCAGTGTCTAGTAAACTGTGTAAACAAAAGTTTTACTGGGTTAGGAAGAACCAAAACATTTGAATGAAAGTCTTACAGTGTGAGAGAGGTTAAAAGATTATAATTCCTTGTCAACACAAGTTTTATATTTGTTAGGAAATGCTCATATTGTTATAGGTCTGGGCTCATTCAGAGATTCACCAGCTAAACCATGAATTCGTTTAGCAAAGAAGAGGTTTTATTGAGTTTAGCACCAGGACTGCACTCAAGAGTAGGGGTTCTCAATATGCAGCCACACATCACATTTGTCAGGGGTTTGTAAAGAAGAAGGACCACAAGGTTACATTCCGGGGGCTGTATCAGCACGTAGCCTGCGGACATGCAAGCATTCCTGCCCGTGTGTAAGCATGGGCTTGATTAGCAAACTGACGTCTTTGGTTATCTTGAGCAAGCAAGCTTGTTTACAGAAGTGGAAACACGTGGTTAGCAGTGTAACTGTTATCTTGCATGGCAACAATTTTAGTTAGAATTGTTCAAGACCAGACAATTGTGAGAAAAAAACCCTAGGCATTCCAGGAAGCCATCTGTTCTTAAGCAAGCTGGCTAGGAGGGTCCTGTTTTCATGCGTGCAATTTTGACAGGCTAGAGGCAGTTTTTGCTTTATAGATTTTTTATTTTTGTTTGTTTTGTTTTATTTTGGTTTTTGAGACAGGATTTGTCTGTTTAACAGCTGTAACTGTCCTGGGACTTGCCTTGTAGACCATGTTGGCCTGGAACTCATGGAGATCCATCTGCCTCTGCCTCCTGTGTTGGTGTTAACCCCCCCCAATGCTTTCTAAATCTTTAAAGCACAGTATTTAAGCTTTAAACATAATGTTAGCCATTATTGATATTTCTTACATATGTATGAGAAAAAGAACTCATCAGGCCACTACAGATGCAACTTGGAGCTGGGTCTCTCCCTTCCATTCAAGCTATCATTCATGAAAGAACTCTCAAGCCAAGAAGATTCACAAACAAGAACATTTCACTTGTAATGCCTTCATCTAAGGACATTTTCTTTGAACTTCTCAGTGTGTTTTCTGATGGTTATTTTTCTATGTAGATTTTATTGGAATTGTGATTACAACAAGGTTAGGTAGATAGATGGAGAGGCAGAGTGATTGGTAGTATGTAGGTATGGATTTAGATATAAACCTCATCAACACAATCTTTTTTTTTAACTTCAGAGACTTTTGATGGTTTGGGTCTACACAGTCTGACCTCTCTCATCTTCCTGGTGAGTATAAAGTGCTGAATAATTTCAGAACTCATGTAGAAAATGCATATAGTAAAATGAGCCCCGGAACACATGAGTTTCATCAGACTATGTCTAAAGCATCTGGTGTATGGGGTCTCTGGTGAGCTCTGGTGACCAGTCCAAAGGCAGCCTGTCCCGGCTTAACATAAAATGGTCACTGGAGAAGAGCTGTTCTTAGTTAGGTGTTATCTTAGCCTCAAAAAAAGGCAAGTATGGATAAGACTGGACATCCATTTGCTGCTGCCGTGTATTTAACAAAGTTATAAGAAGCAGCAATTTCATCAGTCTATGATTTATTGTACAGGAAGTTCAAGGGAACTCCCTCATGGGAGCAGTTTGTGTTCTTGCTCTAAACACCTGAAATCATCTGAGCAGGAGAGGATGTGACCCTGACCTTGGACAGTTCCTCTGGTTTGTTTTTCAGCTGCTAACTAGGTCGCTGCTGTGCGTAGTCCTTCTGGGAAGCAGGCCCAGCTTCTGTAGGACTTCCTGTCTTTGGGCTGCCCTCTGCTTTCCTTTGCTCTCCACTCCACCCTAAGGAACCTACAAGAACACTCAAGTAACTGGAAATTGTCCTGCTGTCCTCCTGTTGCTATGCAAAGGAAACAAGGCCAAGCATCACTCGTGACTTCCTGTATGAAGCAGCATCTCTCTCTCTCTCTCTTCTCTCCCAGGCATGACCCAGACCATATCCTTCTTTAAGTAGGAATACAACCAAGCTCCTTTCCTCATAGAAACACTCTGTCTTAAAGTGGGCAAGATATTCTGACTGCCTCTTGCAGCAATTTTGATCTGTAACGTCAAAGTTTCTGATTGTTATTTCAATTTATATTTAGAAATTTGGAATTCACAGTATTGCATAGACAACAAAATGGGTAAGAGATTTGGAGAACATATTAAGACAGACAACATTCATGTAGTATGAAAACTACTAGTAAGGCTGTTGCTAAGGGGAAATTTCATTTGGAAATTCCCGTGAGTGGATACCAGTTTGCCACGGTGAAGCCATGGTTCTCGCAGGGTTAACTCCAAAGGTGACTGCCTATAGTCTCACAGCAGCCACTGCTTGTCACCTCCAGTGGAAGTAATGTATAGTTCAATCTCACATGCAGGCCTACTGAGTTAGTATTGCTCCTCGGAGCCCTCTTATTAATAAAATTAGCCAAATTTGCCACTGGAGGGTCATATCTGGAACTCTAACGACATTCTACATTTTCAATAAAGGCTCAGAAATATTGTTGTGGATCCAGTGGTACAGAGAACTGTGGTCAAATTAATAATTGAAGTTCAGAACCTGACAGAGGCGAAGGTTGATATTGATTCCTTTCCTCTAATATTTGGAAGAGTTTTAAAGGAAAATAAAATGAGATAACAAGACACATCAAATTTGCTTCTTTCTTTGGCCACTCCTCCCCGTGTGAGAGCACAGGTCCCCCGTTTGTCTACACATCTTGAATAATTCACTGCTCCTAGGCTTTGCTGTCCGATGCATTATAAAACAAGCTCAGGCCGAGTTTCAATCATATTAGACGACAAGCTGAATTTCTCGTGAAGGATTGTTTAAAACCAAATGTGACCTGGATCCACCCGCCTTCGAAATCAAACAATTGTAAGAGTTCCGTGAGGAAGCGTCAACCGTGGAGAACTCTTCAGTTTGGGAAACGAATGGGATCTTCCTGCTTGGTGCACATTAACCACAGCAGCGTTCTGGAGCTCAGCGCTGACTGCAGAGCTGTGCTCGCTTTGCTCCCGGAGGTTAACTAGTTGTGAAAGCACTGGGAGAGTTGTTCCTGGGTTAACCTGCCTCTGGGAATACTTTCTGCTCCATCCTTTTTGAAAACTTCATTTGGTTCGATTCTCCTGCCTCCCCTTCTCAACTCTTTCTCCTATGGGAAGATGAGAACACTCAGCTACTGATGCGGACACTGCAGAGGCTTGTCTGGGAGTGGTGTCCTCCAGTGTCCTATCTTCCAAATGACACAGCTGTCTCTCTTTGTATGGAAAGACACCAACATTGATGGACAAGCCTCATTTTAAATTTTGATCCACAGCTTTATGTTGGAACCTGACTTGGTAATTAGCAAATAATGAAACAATGTTTTTCAATGGGCTGTGTACATGGTAGGAAGAACAGAGCAATTATCAGTCTTTCTCTTGAGTCATAGAGAATACTGTGATTTTGGCTGGGTAGTCACGACACATACCTAATCCCAGCACTCAAGTGGCAGAGGTAGGAGAATCTCCGAGTTCAAGGCCAGCGTGGTCTACAGAGTAAGTTCCAGAACAGTCAGGGCTACATAGAGGAGTGAAACCCTGTCCCGAAAAGTGAGAGGGGGGTGGGGAAAGAGAGAGGGAGAGACAGAGAGGGAGATGTAAAAATCTGCATTAGTATTTTACCACTAGATTGTTTCATCTGCTAGCTGACCCTGACTCTTAGGTCACCGAGAAGCTCATATTAACTTTTAAGACTCTCCCTTTTCCATAAAATGCTTGCACCAGATTTTCTGTTATTCCCATGTACTGTGTTCTGCATCTGCAGGAGCTTAAGACAAAGCAGGGATGAAAGAAAAATTGATTTATAGATTGAAAGTTTGCATCCCTTACAAACATAATGGCCTGGGGGCCTACGCTGAAAAGAACAAGTCTTAACATTTCATTTAAAGGGGTGTGAGCCCAGGGCAACCACTGAAAAATAAGAAAAAGAAGCATAATAAACACAACAGAGCAAATAAGTAAGACACCTCAAAATATTGTTTTACCCAATAGAAGTAAGAAAAGAACAAGATATGAAAGAGACATATGGGAAGCAAAGGGCAAAATAGCCACTTAAATACAACCATATTGGCAAGCAATGAAATATATCCACCATATTGAAGAGCTGGGTAAACAAAGGTGATAAGTCCCATAGTGCACACAAACACACACACACACACACATACACACACACACACACATATATGTGCTATGGTATGGCTAAATTGAAAAATATATTCATTACTCTTAGAGAAAGAAGCCAAACATATTAGACTCTATGCAGGGAAGTTCACTGTGAAACTCAAAAAGGGCAAAACTAACTGCCCCACCCTGCGCCCCGGGGGGACAATCAGGCCAGTGGTTGCCTGAGCAGGGGAATAAAGATGAACTGCAAAACAAGTAGGCAACTTTAGGAGGAGGGAAAAATGTTCTGGGCCATGCATGGGTGGGTGGGGTGTTACAATGGAATTACCTATTTATCAAAAACAATCTAATTATATATCTAATTTGGGTACATTGGTTGTATGTAAATTGTACCTCAAAGCCACTTTTTAAAAAAAAAAAGTGCAGCAGACAAAATCAAACTGCTTTAAGATTCCATATTGGGAACTGAAGCAAAGTAGCTGGCCACCTGTTCCAGGTGACATGGGGAGTAAATGACAGATGCTGACATGACAGTCCACCTGTCTTGACTTACCAGGGCTAAGGCTCCATTGCCTCCTATGGGCAGGACAGAATCGGGAGACTTTATGTGAGTCCCAGCGCTGTTGCAGGATATAAGAACACTGGACCTGACTTTCCTCCCAGGTAAAGTAACGTTGAGGACCGAAGGACAAGTGCATAAGGCACCTAACACCTCCCCATCACTCTGAGAAGAGGCTGTTGCTGTTGCTATGGCCATGGGTTCTGTGGCCATGGGTTCTGCTCTGTTGCTGCTATTGTTTGAAGACTATTTAAAATGATAGCAGCTCCTTAAAACCTCTTACGAGCAAAATGTTGTTGTGGAATATTTGTTTACACTGTGTGAAGATGTGTCACTGTGATTGGTTTAATAAAGAGCTGAAAGGCCAATATCTAGGCAGGAGAGAGTAGACAGGACTTCTGGGCTTAGAGATGAACTCAGGATGATTCTATGTGCAGCAGACACTGAAGAAGTCAGACATACAGTACAGAGGAGAGGTAACCGAGCCATGTGGCAGAAACAGGTTAATTTATAAGAGCTAGTTGGGGAAAAGCCTAAGTTAAGGCCAAGTTTTCATAATTAATAATAAGTCCCCATGTTGTTATTTGTGAGCGTCTGGCTACAGAACACAGCAGCACCCATGTGTATGAGGAGCCACTGCAACCCCAGGAGGGACAAGCTCGACAAAGCGCCTGTGCACTCGCTCCTAGAGCAGAGGTAAGTAGCTACAGGCCAGTTATAAAGTCAAGAAAATATTCTACAAATGCCTCATTTTATGAAGGAAATGAAAAGACATAGCGAAGGGATACGGATATGTGAGAAGTTGGTGGTGGAGGACCACAGCTCCGCCTTGACCACTCCCACTCTGTGCCCAGGCAGCCAGGCTCCCTTGCCCTTGCTGAAGAGGGGCTGACTCACTTAACACCAACTCTGCTGAGGAAATTCCAGCCATCCTCTTGTCTGTTCTCTGCTTCCTGTACCTAAGCCCTGAATGTATCTGCTCAGAGCCTTCTTCCAAAAGGAGCCCAGGCAGCGATCACGCTCCCAGTTTCAACCGTCTTTTAGGAAGCCGACTCTGAAAAGAGCTGCAGACTCTGCTTCCCACACCTAACCACATGGGCTCAAAGAGGAGAAAGTAGGCCGCCCAACCCAGAGGTCAGGGAGCCCACAACAAACAGGCTGTCGTTGAATGCTTGCTCTGCTGAAGGTTAGGGCAGCCTCCACAATCACCGCCCTTGGTAAGGAGGACAGGAGGATTCGGCCACCAGTCCCTGTCCTGCCCATCTCACGCTAACCACAGTGGGCAGTACCCCACGGGTGTTCACCAAACTCCCATTGACGGAGCACAAGCAGAGAGAACTGTGCAGCCTACGAGATCAGCAGTAGGCAGACCACCGGCCTAGATAGGGAGGCCCCAAACAGGCAATAACGTTCAGAAAGCCCCAGTCGGCATGCCACCGACAGCAGGAGAAAGTTACGGTGTAGTCTAAAGGTTTCTGGAGGTTGTGATTTCATCATGCCTCCTTGTAGGCAGGGAAGACTTCCTCTTCCTCCTTATCTACTGACAGGGACAGCTTTCTCTTCCTCCTAGGCGGGTGGTGAGAGCCACCAGGTCTCCTCGCTTTCCTCTCTGGCCTGCACCCAGCAACACAGGTGCAGAGCACCGGCAGCTTCTGGCCTGCTGTCTAACCGCCCCCCGAACACTTGGGAAACCCAGGGTCATCTGGCCTTTTCCCAAGCTCTAGCTTCCTCTGCTCCCTTACCCCTTTCACATGAGGTAAGTGACACGGACACTTGCCACCAGCCCAGATCCACTATACCTGAAAATGATTCTTTTGTTATTTTTCAATCAATATATTTGCATTATTATCCTGAACTTCTCTTGAGTAAAAGCCCCCAATGAAGACAGGTTTCACCTAAGAAATAGTAAAAATAAAACATGCAACCATGGGGCTGGGAGTACAGTTTAGTGCAAAAGATTCTGGGTTCAATCCCCAGCAATGGAATTTTAGTTGAAAACAGGACCATGGTCTAGAAATTCTTGGTAAAATGCCTGGATGGAGCTGGGGAGAAGACTTAGTAGGTGCTTGTCCCTAAACCTGGTGACCTGCCCTCCTCCAGTGTTCCCCAGGACCCACATAGTAGAAGGAAAAAACAGTCCTTCAAGTTGTCTTCCAACCTCCACATGTTTACCAAGCCATATGTGCACATGAACACATTATGTATACACAACACAAAATAAATAAAATGAGTTTTAAAAATATTTTTAGATTTATTATTTTTATTTAATGTCTGAATAATTTTCCTAAATGTATACATGTGTGCCACATTTACTCCTGGTGCCTGCAGATGGCAGAAGGTGTCAGATCCCTTGGAAATAGAATTATGGATGCTGCCATGTGGGTGCTGGGAGCTGAACCATGGTCCTCTGCAAGCACAAGTGCTCTTAAGCACGGAGCCATCTC
>JAQHUG010000170.1:745781-763051 GCA_028555095.1 Dicrostonyx torquatus | reverse complement strand
GTCCCTCTTGCACAGAATCATTACACTACTGAAATGGAACTTTGCTTTGCTGGCATACTTGATGCTGCTCAACTAGAGCTAAGAAATCAGTGGGGATTAAGAAGAGACAAGCATCACTGAAGTGAAATCTTCAGGGAAGTCTTCCCGAGAGCACAGTAAAGCTATCTTCCAGAGGCAGCCATGGTTATACCTCTAGCTGGCAGCCAGGCTTAATAATGAGTAAGTCACCCAGGTGGTACTGGTTTTGAAGGCATGAATGGGTCATGGAAAGCAGCTGAGGCTTGGCACTGTGAGAGGGCAGGAGAGGCCAAGGAAACTAAAGTCATAGCAAGTCAGGTCAGGAGAGGACTCTTACAGTAGCCAGTGAGGAGAGGAGTGGAGCATGAAGTGGAAGAGAGCTATTAGACACAACAGCAAAGAGTGTATATAGAGGAAATGACCTCAACAGAGAGCCAGAGGGGAACACAGAGCATGTGTAGCACCCCTGGGGAATCAAAGATATGATACCAGAGAGGAGGGTCCCGCAGGAGATGCCCCAACAGAGTTACCTGAGCTGAGGTTGGTTGGGGGCAAAACCTACACAAAGATGGCCCTCACCCAGAAAAGAAGCTCAAGACAGGCAAATCACTGAAGCCTGAGAGCCAACAAGGGGATCCAAGCTTTTGAGCCCCCAGTCAATGTGAGAGAGTGTCTCAAGCACATAAGTTACAGAAAAATGCAGGCATTGCAATGGGTCTTGACATGAACAGGTCTAAGGCATTAGCCAGGGTAAGGAATTTGCAATCCTGGACTCATAAGTGGATACTGAGTTTAAAGTCAGGTCTAGGGGCAGGGAATTGCCTCACATTGGAGAAAACCTTTTATAGGATTCCAGTAAGTGGCCAATGGAGCTCGGACCCTCTGGGCTTTGTCTACAAGGAAGAGGACATGACATAAGGGACCTTTAGCCCTGCTGCTACTCTGTGTTGTTGGACATGCTCCTGTTTCAGGGAAAGACAGACTAATTTAAGGTAACTCAGGGAAGTTCCCCAGGATTTTCCAAGCTTCAGTCCCCAGAGTTTCACACCTTGTGATGGGTGTACCTGGATTTCTGGATGTCAATCAGATTAAAGCTTCGGTAACACAGCAGTAGTTTGGAAGGAGAGGCCTGCAGATAATCCCATCTAGTAATGTTCTTAGGAACACAGGGACAGACTTCATGTGTGGGCCGTATTTGTGGCACACCTGATGCAGTAGGATGGATGCCACTTGGACTCATGGTTTTTATTGGGCCATAGGAAAGGTGAAATACCCCGTGTTTTCAGGCCAAGAACACCCATGCATAGACATAATTTCTAGGACAATTTTATTGCTGAAGGTTGAAAACATCATTTAATATGACAACAAGTAGAGAGTTATGAACATCAAAGTCATTGAAGGAACTGGCTGAAGTCACTGCTAATGACAAGGGAGATGACAGATGACCTTTCTGCAGAGAGCTTCTCAGGGGCACGCTTCAGAGCCCACCTGTATTCTTTCACACCTGAAAAGTCCATCATGTAGCCATTCAGAAGTATCAGGGCAATCTGAGCACGGAGGTGGCATCTCCCTCCCCATCATTGTCCTCTGAAGAGGAGGAGACCTGAATGTCCTCATAGAGGACGCTCAATGGGACCGAGGAGCATGTCCCCCTGTCTCTCGGGGTCTGCTTCTCAGTGGGAAGTCCAGAGGGCACTGTCAGGAACCTGTATCTCCGGCAATCACAAGGAAAGGTCATCCTCAGGGGATGGCCTGCAACATGGGCAGCCGATGGCTCCTGGGACTCAGTACATGGTCTGGTTGAGACCAGAGCAGCTCTGTTAAGTAACTGTGGTTGGTCTGTGCTGGGCACCTGGGCTGCAGCATTCTTGCTTCTTCCAGCAGCCTCTTTTCCTCTGAGTCCTTTTGCATTGGCATGGAACTGACTGTCCGGGGAGAAGGCTGGGGATCAGTCTTTGCATTGCTCGCCTCTGGTGTTCAAAAATATTGAAGTAAAAGAAAAAGATAAAATTAACACTCACATTGGACTTTTGGGACTTACTTACTCAAAAATAATAAAAATCACTAAACTGAAAAATGAAAACCAGATTAAAACTTAAGAGAAAGTCAGGCAAGTACAAGCCCTGGCCATCCTATCCTTCAGGGCATACTGAAGGTTTGCCTGGCCACCCTCCCAGTTTAATGTGTACAGAATCTCTTGGAGGATTTTCTCCTGAAACCCAAGAGCAGGACTGCTCAGCTTAATACATTGCTAGGGCTGTGTGAGACCTTGTTCTAATTGCGGCTCAGAAGATATGCAAACTGAATTCAGATAAAAAAAAAAAAACACTTCGCAAGCATGCAAATCTGGGCGGAAAAGGAACCGTCCTGTGAAAGGAGAGGATGAGGAACTGACAGTGTTTTTCACTCTGTGGCCCAGTTTCTAAATCGCAGAACTTTGAAATCACTTCTAAAATAAAGGAATAGGACCAATGAAGGCAAAGGGGCCTGCTGCCAAACCTGATGACCTGAGTTCAATCCACGGGACCCGCACAGTAGAAGGAGATAAACAATTCCTGCAAGTTGCTCTCTGACCTCCACCTGCTCAGTGTGACATTCACATGTATCACACACACACACACACACACACACACATGCATGCACACACATGTAAATGAATAGATATTATAATAAAACCAATTTAATTTATATTCAAGTTAGGAGACAAGTGGACATATTTAAGAGAAATCAATTTGGAAGTGAAGGGGAAGCAGGCACTTGATGACACGTTTTGCTCCCATGAATTTGTGTTCACGAAAGAGGCGGTCACGGTACAAGCAAAACACACGATCGTTGCAAAATCAAAGAAAACCCACTTCTCGACACCCCTAGACGTCCTAAGCCAGTGTCACAACAGTTATGTGGTTATCGTGTGTCCCAAATTTAAGTGACACAGCAAGACAAGACAAAACAAAAAAACTACCCAATTAGCTAACCGCAGCCATGGGAGCACCAGATGGCTCGCTGACTCTGGAACAGGAAAAGGTGCTCGTTGCTTTGGGCAGTGGCTAGAGCCAGTAGGATGCCTCTTTGAAAAACCAAGTAAAGCAAAAAGTAAAAAAAGGAAAGATGTGGAACAGCTGCAAGTCTCGGCCACTGCTGGCTGCAACTGAGAATGGCAAGGTCACTAAAGAGAACAGATGTGCAGTGAGCCACTGACCCAGCAGTTTTCCAATGAAAAAAACTGAAAATGGAAGTTCACGCAAAGACCATTCCCAGCAGCCAGCTCAACGAGACATTGACACTGGGGTCGGATGTATATTCAGTCATGGTATATCCGTACAACTGTCCAACAATAGGAAGAAATGAAAACACTAACAAATCTAGAAAATTACAGTGACCAAAAGAGATCAGACACCGAAGACAATACAACATGTAATTCCATTTAATGAACTGCATTATAGAAAGGTCTAATTAGATTGTGGTAACAACTTTTTTGGGTTTTTTGTTTTGTTTTTGGTTTTTTGAGACAGAGGTTCTCTGTGTAGCCCTGACTGTCCTGATCCTCACTCTGTAGAACAGGCTAGCCACTAACTCAGAGATCTGCCTGCCTCTGTCTCCCAAGTGCTGAGATTAAAGGCGTGTGTGTGCCCACAGAGTGAGTTCCAGGACAGATAGGGCTACACAGAGAAACCCTGTCTTGAAGAAAACCAAAATAAAATAATAAAAAAAAATGTGGTGACAAAAAATGAATTATGTCTGCATGGAGATGGGGTGGAGGTGGCTCGGTTAGGGTGTTACTTTCAGAAGATGGGTGTTTATTGAAACTGATCAAGCTGTACACAAACTCAAATAGATGTTTAGTTACACCTAAATTATACCTCAACAAATTAGTCGGGTATTTTGTTGTTGTTGTTTTACTTTAGTTTAGCTTGGTTTGGTTTTAGTTCTTTGAAACAGGGTCTCACCGCAAATCCAATTTGCTTTGAATTCATTATGTAGCCAAGTTGGCCTCAAACTCACACTGGTGAGACTGCATCAGCATCTCAAATGCTAGACTTATAGGCGAGTCACCGTGTCTAACTTAAGATTGATTTTAAGAGAAAATTTTACAGCTAAATGTGACATCCATTAGAGCCCCCCAAAAGTGTATAAATATAAATACTTAAACATGAAAGAAAAGGGAGGATGTTAAGTGGGGTATCATGTTGTGTCCTCTTGGGGTTCAAGAGAGCTTTGGGTGTGAAGGAGATGTAAAAGGATTGGTTCTTTCCCTACAGATTGTAAATTTTTTGCATTTTTAGAAGAACATAACTCAGCTAAAAGAAGGTGAGGAGGAAGCGAGATCTTCAACGATTAGGAAGCGTGCCAGGGGAGGTGACATTCAAGTCCAAGTTTTTTAATTCTAGAAGTGGGGTAATCCACATCCCATGGGAGTTGAAAAGGAGGCTCTTTGTTCCCTGCTACCCTTTCTAACAAGACAAAAAAAATGTCCAAACATGAGCTTATGTATAATTATATATAATATATATTAAATAATGTTTCTGACAGGGACATTTCATCAGTTTGTAAATAGTTTTGCACTGACTTCTCAGGAACTGGGAGAGCTCTTGCCTACTCAGCCTCCACTGTGGCTTCTGCATAGCAGGCTCCACAGACCAAGCCAGTTTGCAACCCACTGAGCCAAAGATGCAACTCAGCTTTCTGGCCCCACCATACATTTTTATGCATTATCGAATCCTACATCTTACTCCCTAAAACATGAATCATCCCAAGTTCTATAACAGCCATCTTTTTATAGTCACAGATAGGGCACACTGAAAAACGTATGTTTCACTTTTAGAACACTGACTAGCACGCGCAGCCACTATTTGTGGAAGGAGCGGATTGGCATGGAGCTGGAATACAAATGCCACATTTTTCTTATAACATCTACTTCCCCCGTCTTAGTTCGGTTTTGCATCGCTAAGAGCCTCAGCTGATTTACTCAGCAGGGCGAACTTGCGTGAACTGTGGGCATGCTGCCACTAGGTGGTGGAGCTGACCTTCTAGTCTGAGGGTGAATTTGTCTGTCTGAGAAGGAAGGAGAGAGCTCCTGGCCCAGTAAACATGGGATCTGTTTGCTAACACATGTAAACCTGACTGTCTAATGATGACAAGAAACTCTTCACTGGAAGCATTTTTAGAGAGATTTCCAACCCAGGATTCAGGATGCAGATGCCTCTCCTCAAAGCAGTGGTTTATTAGCGCCAGGGAGCTTGGCTTTGGTTGCCATTCTTAAACCAATCCAGTTGGTTGTGGTGGTGCACGCCGGTAGGACTTACTTAAACCAATCCAACAACCATGGAAACACCTAGTGCAACTCCTAACTCATATTTCACTATAAAAGATCAACCTCTTTTGCCTCCAATTTTCTCATTTCTCCATGGGCAGAAGCCCATAACCCAGGTCTGGGACAAAGTGCAGGGCAGAACTGGCTAATGTGCGATTCTCCTCTGTACGTTGTGATTATCATTAATGAATAAAGAAACTGCTTTGAACCTATAGCAGGGCAGAACTTAGCTAGGCGGGGAAAACTAAAGTGAATGCTGGGAGGAAGAAGGTGGAGTCAAGGAGAAGCCATTGAGCCGCCACCAGAGACAGATGTGCTGAAACTTTGCTGGTAGGTCACAACCTCGTGGTGATACACAGATTAATAGAAATGGGTTAAATTAACATGTAAGAGTTAGTCAATAAGAAGCTAGAGCTAATGGGCCAAGCCATGATTTAATTAATATAGTTTCTGAGTGATTATTTCGGAACTGAGCAGCCAGGAAATGAACAAGCGGCCAAGCTGCCTCCCACAACAACTGGCTATGAGGTGAGGGGCTAGCCGGGAAAAGGCTAGTGATAATAAGCCAGGCAGAGTTTAAATGAATCCAGTTTGTCATGTGGTTATTTCGGGTGCAGGTGGCCAGCCGCTGAGCTGGCCAGCGGCTGGGGGCTTGGGAGCCTGGGTGCTGGGAACATACAACCCACACACCTCTCCCCTCTCCTCTATTTACAACAACTGGCAGCACACAGAATTTGAGAACATGACCAAGCATTCCTGCACACATGCTCTCACTTACCTGTGGCCAACTGGGCCAACACACATCCACTTCTTTTCTTTTAACATTTTTCATTATTTCCTCTCCATCTCTAAGACTGCTATCTTGTAAAAACTGGCTTATGGACCCAATAAGAACCAAGTCAGAATACAAAGAGACAAAGGTTTTAGCAAATGTCCTTATCCCTGACCCAGCCCTTCTGCATCTTGATAGAAATCAGGCTTCAGCAAGAATTCTGCTCAGCCGGGCTATCTGCTCACCTGGTGTCTAATCAGGTTCCTCACCCAGGTGAGGTGCAGTGTCCCACCTTATCATCAGCAAGAATCCTGGTAGGTGAGTGTGCCTAGAACCCTCATGACTCCCAATATTTACTGTCAGCCTTGTTTCATTCTCTGGCACCCACCATGTTCCCCAGCTGTAGATTCTTCCTTGTCCATGCAGGATCCTGAGCCCAGCCCAGGTCTACACTGCATTCTCTTTCCCCCATTGCAACAGTCCTAAATGAATCTCTTTTTGCTGTTAAAAAGGTACTCTAGCTCTGGTTGTCCTTTGAGGTAGGATAATTTTTATCCCATGGGTAATTTTTCTCAGAGAACCTTTTGTTTATTGTGACATTTCCTGACTTGATCGTGTGCTTTACAGAATGATGGCTTTATGAAAAAAGAGCTAGAAAAGCCTTCCCAATGCCGTGAATGAGATGCTCAACAGGAAGGACAAGATAGCAGTCTTAGAGATGGAGAGGACTTGAAGGGTCCTATAAGAGCCCTGGCACCTGCTACTACTCCTTAGGGACATGACCAAAACCCAGAGGCACTGAGACATCTTTGGTTCCACTGGGAGTCAGGGAAGCTACAAACTGTAGAAAGATAGAAATGATGAAAACCCTAGCAAGAAAGTGCTGAATTCTGCACAGACACACAGCTTCCTGTGGTCCCAGAGGAGCTCGGAGGACCATCTCAAAGATTCCCTTATTTCACATCTCTTCTCCTTTCCACTGTTATGTGTTTTCAGACTGACTTATTGAGGATGTGTGTCTTAGCTTGTTAGTGGTACCAGAGCCCGGGTTCTAAACCTTCTACTCCAGTAACACCAACAGCACCCAGCCCACTGGAGCAGTGAGTTCATATTGATAATGGAGAACTCTCTCTGCTGGAGATTGGAGGGCTCTACCCTTCCCTGAGGGGAGGGGTCCCAGCTCTGACATCTGCCTAGTGAGCAAATGCTTATTGCCTCTTGGGTCCCATTTGTATAACTGAATGTGGTGAGCCCCAGGGTCCTGCTTCCTAGGAAGGGATCTTCTGAGATTACCCAGAAAGGATACAGCAAGGATAAAGCACTTGAGTCATGTGTCAAGCCTGAGGCCACTTCTTTAGTCAGACCGGCTGTTTGTGCCACCTGAGTAGGGCTCCTTCCCTGTTCTACCACCCAGCCTCCTCTCTACCTGACTGGAAGTCTAATGACATGAAGACCTCTCCCATCCACAGGAAAGACCATTTGGATGATAAGAGGTGTGTTTCCATTGGCTTTCTCAAATAACCATGAGTCTCTCAAGGTCTGAAGCCTCCCCTCCTTAAAAGCAGAGAAAATGTACAAAGACACTTCATTAGCTAGAAGGTGTCCCCTGGGACAAGAGACCCGTGGTTGGAATAGCAGGCACTTATCACTCCTGTCTCAGACGCACGGTCGCAAGATGGGTGGGATCCTCAGATCCTTTATGTGTGTTTATAAAGAACACCTCATTCTCCCGCACAGCAGAGACAAGTCAGCCTCAACATGGGCCTCATGGCAGAAGGGGAAGTGAGCAGCCACCTTTCCCTGTGTGCTTATGAGCTCGCATTTCTGGGAAAACGCATGGTTCGCTTCTGACAGACTCCTGGATTGGATTACTTTTTACATGGAAACCCAGACCCAGCTTCAAAGAAGATCCAAATTCTCCATGGGACCCAGTAAACCAGATGGCTTGGGGTTCCTTCCACTCAGCACTTAGAATCTCTGGTGATCTGGCTCATGCATAGGTCTAGATGGACAGCAATGTCATGGACATTTCCAGATGGACAGCTCTTACCTGATCTGATACAGAGTCCTGTTTTATCAAATAGCTACATCCATAGCTTCTCTTCAGCCCTGGTCTCATTCCAGCAGGACTCAGGCTTGTCTGTCCCAGTTGAGTGACAGGTACAGTGTTCTCACACCTGCCCACACCTGAGCAAAGGAAGCGGAATGCTCAACAGATCACCAGCAGTCCACATTTTGGTAATCCTATTCTGCTCCCCAACATTGCCATCCCCTCTCCCTTCACTACTGAATCCTCCCCAATGAGCTTTCCTACAAGCTCTAGCTTCCTGGCCTATGGCTCCTCTCATTGCTTTCTTCCCTTAAGGACAACTTAGTGACTCCCGGACTCCCATCCAGTGCAGCCCCAAGCCACCCAGCATTGTTGTGGGACTTAGGGATGAGTGAATCAATTTTTAGAAGCCCTTAGAAATCTACCCCAATATCGGCCAATATAGTAATGGTTAACACATTCATCCACAGACTCTGAATCAAGAAAGAATCCTGTTTCCCGTCAAGGGTCCTTCCAGCAACCTAGGAGTATCAGTCAGAGTTTTTCTGTAAACCCGTACTGATACTCTTCTGTGACTGACTCAACCTCCAGAGTCCCCTGTGCACACACAGAACAAAGGCAGCAAGCAGCCAGTGAGCACTACAGGAAGTCCTCCCACTACACATCTTTCTCAGCGAGATGTCAGACCTAACATCTTCAGAACTTTTTCTGAGAGCGCCGCTGGTGACTTCTTTTATTCCCTAGCTTATGTCCTTTTTAAAGATATAAAATGTTCTGTGGGTTTCTGGATTACCTCCTCCAACTTGCACAACCTCAGATTTTTGGTAAAAAAAAAAAAACCCAAATAATTACTAATGGATGACACAAAATTCCTTGCCCAAATATATTGTTACTTATGTATAAAACAAGTACTTCATAAAACCTACAGCCAAGATGAGCCCAAGGGCATTTTATTAATTAACCAACACACATTTAGCTCTTCTCTATGGGAATGCTGGTTCTAAATCTAATAATTTATCACTTATCACTCTGAAGAGTATGACACTATATTGATAAATATTTATAATATTCATTGTAATGGATATTTTGATCAAATGATGAACACATCTGCTGAATGTGTTTTAATGTGGTTAAATTAGGACACAAAAGACAATCTGTGCTAATGGGCAAGACTCTATCTAATTAATATGTCTATGTTCTCTATACTTAGCTTCTTCACAGTCAAAAAATTTAAAATTGGATGGGATAATAGATTAGTGTGAGCTTACTCACATTAATAATATTAGTGAGTAATAGACTGAATACTTGTGAGCTATTTTCATCTACACATGCTTCTACCTCTACTTAAGACATTTTGTATATATATTTATCATGTTGCAATATACATTTCTATCTCTGATCAAGACACTTATACATTATTTACATTTTGAGATCATTGTCCTCATTTGTTGCACAGTTGTTTATGAAGTCTTAGTCTTTAAGTTATATAGGTATTACTTATAGTTAGACTAATCAGGTTCTTTAGATACATAGAGATTATATTCTGCATAGATGGGTAATCTTCAACCACTTCAAAGAGCTGTAGAATATGGTATTTAAATAACTTAGGGTTCTGTTGAAGTGAGACACAATTGCTCCTGGCAGCACCAATCTATTCCCAAGAGAATGTTGAACACCAAAGACACTCCACTTGGAGCTTGTTTTCTTCTTGGCAAAACTGACTTTTGGGAAAGGAACTGCCCATGCATTGACCACTGACAAAATGCATGATGTCCAGACAGGACAAGCAGAATACAAGAAAAAAGATTGTCAAATCCTACCAAGACAGGGTAAGATAGTTTTGAAAATTTTCCTGCCTCTGAAAATGGTTTGTCAGTTACTCTAGGTCTTAGCCAAAGCTGGTTACTCCAAATGAGACTTTGGGTGTGGCCCATGTAGCCAGCTGTCTCTGTCATTTGTTGCACATTTTGGAAGTTGCTTGATTGCACTTCCTGCTTACTCAGGTAATATTATTTCCCTTCTCGGGTCTTCGATGGGATTGAAGACCAGATAGTTGCAATTATTTTCTTCTCATGATTTGACCAAGTTATTTATATACAAGACTTAAATGCATTAGGATAGGATAATTATTGAAACATTTATCACATGTTTCTTGCTTGATATTGTTTATGCTGGTTGTAATTCTAATTTTTATACCTGATATTTGTTCTTATTGTATATAACTTTGTATTAGGCTTAGAACTTTCTTATTTAAACAAAAAGGGGGAGGTGCTGTAAAAATTAATACCACCAGTAGCCTTTAAGTTACCCACCCACTTGGGCGTGGCCTCTTATACTATATATGCTGATGTAAAGTACATGTCTGGCCTCTTTTTTGGCTGTGGGATTTGGCTGCTGTTCCCCATTCCAGCACAGGATTGTCATCTGAGAGTCTACCTCTAAATACATATCCCTCTATTATACTCAGTTCTGAGATAGTGTGAGGTTGCTTTTAAGCGTTCTTCTTCATTTGTTTGTTTGAAAACAGAAAACTTATACCTGGTTATTTTCCTAGAAGACTGCTATTTCACTTCCAGTGACAGTTGTCTTCCCTTAATCAGCAAGTGATGTCTTCAGTGGCAATGCTGTCTATCATGTGAGGGAGCCAGCTAAGGGTTTTATCTGACCAAAGGGTGCCATTTGCTGGTTTACAGAAAATGTCTCAGCTCCCTAACTGGTGTATGGAGGGAGAGCTTTACCAGGGTGTGCTATAGAGTCCTGGGTGAGCACCACCTCAGGAAGGTTCCAGCATCCAGAAGCCTTCACCGTGGGTCTCAGAAGAGCCTTCTGCCTCAGCAGGGGCAGCCAGAGGTGTCCAGAGCTGTGGCTCTAGCTCAGCTGGAAAGTTTATCTTGTCCTGACCTGTCTCAGAGAAATATCTCAATTTCTTCAAAAAATTTCATCTCAAGGAAGGCTAATATATGTAAGTTATAAGAGTTAATAAGAAGCCTGAGCTAATGGGCCAATCAGTTTGTAGTTAATGTAGACCTCTATGTGATTTCTTTCTTTTTTTTTTTTCTGGTTTTCCGAGACAGGGCTTCTCTGTGGCTTTGGAACCTGTCCTGGAACTAGCTCTTGTAGACCAGGCTGGCCTTGAACTCACAGAGATCCGCCTGCCTCTGCCTCCCGAGTGCTGGGATTAAAGGCGTGCGCCACCACCACCCGGCCCTCTGTGTGATTTCTTTGGGACTGAGTGATTGTGGGAACCAGGCAGGACAGAAACCTCAGACAACACAGATCCAAGGTATAGGCCCAGACCTGTGACCCTGGAAGATTGCCCCCTTGAAGAAGTGCACCCCAAGAGCAGTGCATCTGGAGAGAAAGGCACAATGGGGGACTTCCTCCATGAAAGCCTGTGTCTGAGGAGAACAGTCGTTCAACTCTAGAAGACACAAGGAGAACCAAGAGGAAGCAGGTGAAGAAGGGTGCTGCCCTGGGCTCTTACAGGACCTGGACAGATGATCCAGGTCCCAGATTACTGCTTTGGGTGGTCACACTCTCTGAGATAGACTCCACCATCAGGCCAAATGTGTTTAATCTCTATTTCTTGGATCTTTCAGACTACTAGAGTTACTGAGTTGCCTCCCAGAGGTGCCTCCAGACATCACTGTAATCACTTGTGGTGATCACACTGCAAAGTAAAGGTTCACACCAATGAGTCCACTTCATTCCCACCACAGTCAAAGAGGCATATTTTGTCATGGCTGCCATATGATTTGGCAACTGGGGAAATGCTTTCCTGAGGTCACAAAGTGTCAACCACTAATCCTAGATTTGACCTCAGAGTTTTGTTCTTGTGGTCTGAGCCCTAAATTAAACATGCAAAGCCTTGACTTTTAGCTCAAATCAGATGTGCAGATAATTACATGACCACCTCTTTGACAACCATAGACTTAATCAAAATGACTTCTTCCATTGACTCCAGTGGCTTCCATCGGGTCACCAGTTCACTAGGGCACGGTCTGTCTTGGTGGGGAAAGTGAGGCAGCTGGTCATGCTGCCTCTGCAGACAGCAATCAGAACTGTCCACTTCATTTTTTTTTATTTGAGTACCCAGGACTCCTCCAGTGGGAATAAATTATAATAATATTTATCAAGCACTTACTACAAGTGAGGTCTTGTATCAGTTATCTTCAGTATTTTGCTCCATTTATTCCTAACGTGTTCCACAAGACCAAGGTCTCTATCTTGATCACACAGAGAAAGACTCACTCTAACTGCAGAGTGCCACATTCCAGGATAACCACCCAGTCAAACTCGCTGTGCCCTTGCTGACGTGTGTCTATGTTATCTGTCAGTCACTGGGAAATTCACAGCCTCACTTGCTGCCTCCTGCTCTCCTACAATCTCACAGGCTTGCCAAGTTCACACACTCAAACATCAATTCTTTAATGACTCTTAACTCACCCTCATCCTTCTCCAAAACAGACTAACAAAGCTAATCCCCTGCCTGGTTTTCTTGATTGTTAAATAATGCTATTTCAATGAGTCAATCCAGACATTTTAGAATTATCCTCAACTTCAACCAGCATGACTTTGGTATTGATCTGACTGGGGAGACAGAGTAAAGAAAACAACAGAGTAAAAAGCAGGGATCGAATGGGCTGTGCTCTCTGACAGAATCACCACAGAAGATGCCCAGAAGTTCAGGACATTTATTATATACAGTAGGAATGAGAAGGAGGCAGGTAACTAATCTTTGTAGAGTATCATTGTAGGAGAGAACTCTTAGGATAAGGGACAGGCTCAGGATAAGGGGGCAGTCTCTGGATAAGGGGCAGTCTCGGGATAGGGGAGAAGTCTCGGGATAGGAGGGAGTCTCAGGTTGGGGAGCAGTCTCAGGATAAGGGAGCAATTTCAGGATAGGGCATAGTCTCAGGATAGGGGGCAGTTTCAGGATAGGGGAGCAGTTTCAGGATGGGGGGATGTCTCAGGACAAGGGAACAGTCTCAGGATGGGGGGAGTCTCAGGATATGGGGCAGTCTCATGGTGGGGAAGCAGTCTCAGGATGGGGAGGGTGTAGGGGACAATCTCAGGATTGGGGTGCAGTCTCAGGATAGGGGAGAATTTTCAGGATGGGTGAAGTCTCGGGATAGTGAAGAATTTTCAGGATAGTCTCAGGATGCAGTCATCTGGGAGGAGGAAGCTAATCTCTGCATACACCATCCACATCTATGCTTGGACTGTTGGAAGCCCATTCTTCTGAGCCTGATCTTGCTATCTTGGGTCTAGGGTACTGGGATCCTCGACATGGCCATGCTCATGCCAATACACACTCACTCAGAACTTCATCTGCTCCTCACACACTCAGCTTTCCTTCCTTGACCCCTCCTTACCCACATCCAATTAGTTACTGGATCCATTCTGATTCTGCATGAAAATACCTCAAATTCATCCCTTCTATGTTTTCCCCTCATTACTGTCAAGGCCTTGTGATTTCTTCTGGACTGTCTTACTGGCTTCAGCCTTGAAAATTTCAGCCTCTTCTCTACTACTGTGAGAAGAAAAGGAACTGATTGTAAAGGCAAATCTGACTGTGCCATCCAGATTGCCCAACCTGCAATGTTCTTCCTAGTCTACGCTCATCATTTCCTGCAGAGACCTGGCCTGACGTCTGTTGAAGTGAGGTTGCTTGTTGGTTCCCAGCTGCTCAGCTCCAAAATAATCACACAGAAACTATATTATTTAAGTCACTGCTTGGCCCATTAGCTCTAGCTTCTTATTGGCTAACTCTTACATCTTAATTTAACCCATCTCTATTAATCTGTGTATCGCCATATGGCAGAAGCTTACTGGGAAAAGTTCCATCATTTATCTCTGGCAGGGCTACATGGCTTCTCTCTGACTCTGCCCTTCTTTCTCCCAGCATTCAGTTTAGTTTTCCCTGCCTAACTAAAGTTTTGCCCTGCTATAGCTTCAAAGCAGTTTCTTTACTCATTAATGGTAATCAGAGCATACAGAGGGAAATCCCACATCAGAAGTCTTTTTTTTTTTAACATTTTTCAAATCCCTTTGTGTACCCCTCTTCCTTTAAGATTTGGTATAAGCAGGAACATCTCAAGGATGTGACCCTAATGCACTGAAACCCAGTTACCTGGCCTTCTTCTTGGTCCCTTGTGTGCAGTGCCACTATATCACGTATAGAATTCTATGATAGTTGTTACTTTTGTCTTTCCAGAAAACCTGTGAGCCTGTTGAGACAAGAGACCATGTCTTACTCCACTTTGCATTCCCAGTGTTCAAGTCAGTGCCCTTTATGTAGGAGGACCAAAAAGCAAAAGAATGCACACTGTTTCCAGAAGATCACTAGTGTGCAATTCCCCATGCTGTAGATAAGCCAGGTTGTCTAGCTCAGCTCCATTCTAGAATCTAGCCTCTTCTCTCCTCTCTTCTTATGTCTGAATTGTCAGTTAGAAGAGAGGTATTTGTCAATATCGCCTATCTCCAAATCTGGTCAATTGATCTCTTGGGCCCATATATTTCAGGTATTGTAAATGGCTGGTACTTCTCAGCAATATTACACAACTCAACTTTCTTGAATAATTCAGACTATGCTTGCAACTAAATTAGATCTAGCTTTGAAATAAATCAAATCTCCAAAGGCAACAGCTGGCTGTCCTCAATCTTATTTCTGTTGGTAAATTTATAGAGTTGGCCCTTATTTCACTCTCTGTTTTTGTGAGTTGGGGTCAGTTGGAAAGGTCTCCTAATAGATGGGTGATTTCTAACAAAGTGAAACCATGACAGTTTTGTCCATCTTCTTATAAATGGCTAGTTAATCTCCTAATCTAGTTTGGGGAACAAACTAGAGTATAAAGTTTATATCCTGCTGCTGAGAACAAAAGGGTAAGTATTTTCTTACTCGCAGGTTTTACTGTGACAATCCAGCAAGGGCCTTAATTAACAAATGAGCATGATATCAGTTACCAGAAAAAGCAGGTCCAGAATAACTTTTCTAACACATCACCATCATTTATGAATATATCCCAAACATTTGCTCTGCCAACAGCTAAACTACCTACTAAGATAAATATTAGTCAAAGAAGTACAAAACAGAATTCTTCAAAAATTGCATAATGAAAATTTCCCCCAAGCAGTGACCTCATTATCAAAAGTTTCCATCAACAAAGCCACCCACCCCAGTTGCTTAAGTGGGAGGCAAACCTATCTTGGATAAACAGTCAGAATCCCTAACTAATTACTTCATGATGTGCTCTACATGACGCCAGTCACATTCGTAAACAATGCCCAAAGCAGGTCTTGTTTTTCACAATCTCCTGATTTTTGTTAGCAATTATGGAGAAGCCTTCATATAATTCTGCTCCCCCTTTAACATGGTTCTTGTGTACTTGGATACACTAGAAATAATATGATATCCCCCAGGCCAATCCAATGGAATATACTCATTTAAATAATGTCCAATCTGAGTCAATAACCATTTTAGAGTATTTACTGGGCTCTGGGAGCAAACAAACAAGCAAAAAGATCTAAATCTTCAGGAGCTCTTACAGTCTAGCAAAAGAAAGGTTGACACAAAACTAGTTCAAGACAGGTGGGAAAAATAATATAGGGGGCTAGTGAGATGGCTCAGATGGTGAAAGTGACTGCCATACAAGGCTGACGACCCGAGTTCAATCCCATGTAAAGGAAGACAGAGAGGAACAACTCCACAAAGATGTCCTCCGACTTCTGCACATGTAGTATATGCACACTGATAAACATACATCATATACTATTAATAATAATTAATAAAACAAGTAATCTAGAAGAATGGAGAGATAGACATTGTCTTTGAGTACAAAAAGTCTTGAGATATGTATGATTTAGTAGGAAAACATATACCAAGGAGGGATCTGAGCAGAGAATGTAGGATTCATATGAAGGTCAGTTAGCAGTACATATATGTAGAAAAGTATGGTGGGAGATAAATCTAGAAAGTAGAGGAAGGTATGGGGACTTTGAATTTTTCATCCAGGGATTTCATCTTGTACCTCGGCAATTCTCGGTATCTGGTCAACCTCTGTAAGTAGTACACGCAAACTTGAAATTAATACATATTTTACGATGTTTTATATATATTCAACATATGTTCATTAAATCAGATCATTTATAGTGCATACTTATATTTTAAAGTATTTTCCAGTTTGATCTATATCTAATTGAAATAAACAAGTCAAAATGTCTATATAGAGAGTTGTAGTTGAAAGATTTCATTGTGTCTTCTCAGTTTTGTCTTACTTAAATCTATTTTATTAGGTACCTTAAATGCTCGTGTCTCTCTGGGAAATTAAGCTTTCATCATTTCACACTTAATTCACAATACTGCTTCCTATCTTAGATCCCAGTCTAAGACTAGTATAGTTACTATAGTAGTTACAGCTGTTGTTAGTATCCAGCTTTGCCTTTTAGTAGTGAGTTTAGCACATCAGTGATATTTCTGACCTTATTTCCACCTTTTCTTTCCCATTTTCTGTCCTTTTTTTTCTATGCTGTGAATTTCTTTTCCAAGCATCTTCCTTTCCATTTTATTTTGTTATTTTTGTGGTGATGCTAGAATGGAACTCGGGTCCTTGCACTTGCTAATTAAGTGCCCTACCTCTGGTCTCCATATCTCAGTGCTGGGATTGCAGGCATGTGACACCATACCTGTCTTGTGTGGTGATGGGCAGTGAACCCAGGACCTCCTGAGTGTCAACATAATCAGCTTTATTTTTTTAAATTGCTTGCAATATATTTTTATTAGTGTACTTATTCCATAGTTCCCTTGATTATTTCAGAAGTTATGCCCCCTACTTCTATTCTTTTTTATGGTCACATCATATAGTTAATAGAGTAAAAAGTAGTATCTTTATTCCCCAAACAAGGATCCTACAATAATAACTTTCCAGTAACTTCTGAATGTTTTTCATGATTTTGTTCACTAATACTTTAGTTCTCAACTTTCTTCAATCCTATCCTGTCATCATCATCATCATCATCATTATTATTATTATTGTATTATTGTTATTCATTAAGATAATAGGTCTTTAAATTTATCCTTAATCTTACAGTTTCTTTGCCCATAATTACATTTTTTTTTT
>JAQHUG010000170.1:726689-742743 GCA_028555095.1 Dicrostonyx torquatus | reverse complement strand
AGTAGGAACAAGATAGATGCCTGCTATGTGGCAGTTACAGTCTATGATGAAAATATGTCCAGTAATTCACCAACAGGTGGAACCTTAAAATGTCCCAACTGCTGTGTGTTCATTCTGCTGACTTTCATGCATGTCCCTAGAGTTTGAGGCTCTGGGTGTTTGGTGACAGTCAAGGATGAGCTCAGGCACAGCTGATTTCAATCTGTGGCGATCATCTTCTCTGGATAAATTGAGGGTCTTGCCTCCAGAAATAATTTGCTTTGCTTCCTTGCTGAGAAGGCAGGCGAATGCCAACAACCTGCAACTTAGTTTTACAGGCTTCAAAGGTCTCATATTGTCACTTCCCGTGGGTCCCACTGCCTCATACCACTGTCCCATAGTTCAAGGGCTCCATCACTTGCAGTGCTGTGTTTTCTCCCATGGAAGAGGTCTGCCTCAAGAGTGTGTCTGCCCACAAATCACTGCTAACCCACCCAATGCTTTGAGGAACATTAAGGTAACAAATGCAAAAATAAGCTCAGAGATTTCCTTTCCCTTCTGGGAGTCCAAGAAAGTATTTCAAAAATCTATTTTATCTTGGATCAAATTTGTTTTGAGTCTAAAGGACCTTGCAGAGTCTATTTTAGTTGAAAGCTGGAATATGTATTTTATTCCATATTTAATATATATAATTCCATATATATTTTATTCCATATATTAGTGAATGCTGGAAGTAATGGGAACCAATCTATGTCTCAGGATGAGAACAGGCAATAAAACAGCCTTGTTTTTAATTTTCCATTTATTTTAACATTAGAACGGGAACCTCTGTGAAAGTCTATCAATGGTAATTACATATTTGGATTTAATAGAAAATCTAAATTTCAAGTAATTAACCTAATGGATATAACATACAGATTTGACAGAACTCAAATTCTAATTTGAACTTGACCAGGTATGGCCATTGTTAACCGTGGCCTTCATTGTAAATCTAATGCCTTTGCAGTCTAGTTAATGATCTATGAATGTAAATGTTATCAACAAGATCCGAAAGAGACAGGTTCCTGGCAATCTAACAGAAATAAGAAACAGCTGAACCAGT
Organism: Dicrostonyx torquatus; assembly: GCA_028555095.1. Taxonomy (NCBI): domain Eukaryota; kingdom Metazoa; phylum Chordata; class Mammalia; order Rodentia; family Cricetidae; genus Dicrostonyx; species Dicrostonyx torquatus. The sequence continues at coordinate 741,662 of JAQHUG010000170.1, read as the reverse complement.
GACACTGTGGTCAAGTGTTCAAACCATAGTGGCTTTATCAAAAGAAAAATCCCCATTGTAGTCAGAAAAACTTTAAGACTAACGTAGAGGCCAGCTGGAGTCTGCGACTCTGATTCCATGAGTTATGTTTCATGGACACATTCCAAATTTCTGCCTGTTCTGGAAAAGCAAGTCCCACGAAGAACAACTTCTATATGTGATGATAAAAGTAACTGAAACAGGGGAATGGAACCTAGGCCTGGAGCTTGTGGGCTCTCTTAGCAGCTAAATGAAGAACAGTGATGTTTTCAAAGACAACGAGCAAAGGTTGGAAGGAAGGAAGCACTGAAAGTTGTAACCCCGCCCAGTTGTACAGATTACGAGTTTCCTGCTTGTGTTTGTGCACATTGCTTAACTAGACAGGTAGCACAGCGGAAAGACAACAAGTGTGAGGGTTCCGGGAAGGAAGGAGGGTGCACCTATGGAGAGCAGCTGAAATGAGCTGAACAGAAAGGCAAGGTCCGTTTCGGGGGGCCAGTCTAAAAACACACGGGTAAATAGGGTGGTGGTGATAAGGGGAAGGGAGGGGTCCAGGTCAAACACTTGGCTTTTCACTTGAGCAACACAGTAATTAGAGAGCCATTGAGTCAGAACCAGGAAACTGGAGGACAGGCTGGGCAGGTGTAGCAAGACCTCTGTTTGGAGCACAGTGACAGGAAGATGTCTGTGGAAGAGCCAGGCGGCTGTGTGAGGTGTGCAAGTGAAGACACGAGCACAGACATATCTGAGGGACCTCCTAAACTGACAAGGAACTTCCAGGCTACTCCCACCCAAGTTTGCTCAAATAGTTGAGGGCTACTACAACGACTGGAATGAACCTGAATGGCAGATTCAGTTCCTCCCCCCCGACACTGTGCAATGTTAAATGAGCATCTAAAAGGTTTAGCACTTCAGGAAGGCAACCAGCATTGGTCCTACCACTACCCTCCACTCTGTTTTTAAAGAATTACTTTAGTATTAATTGTGTATGTGGCAGATGGCTAGGTGTGAGTGCAGTGCCCTTGAAGGCCAGAAGAGAATGTCAGAGGCATTCCTTGGAGCTGGAGTTACAGGCAGTTGTGAGATGCTCAACAAGGGTGCTTGGTATTGAAGACCAGTCCTCTGCAAGAGCTGCACATCCTCTCGACCACTGAGATATCTCCACAGCCCTCCCCACCCCATTTTTCTCAGAGTCATAAGGCCAGGTCACATAGCTACCCAAATATCCTACAAAGCCTTCGCAGTCCTCCTCTCTGGACCCAGCTATCACTCTCTCCTGATGTGGATGAACATCAGTTCTTGCTTCTGCTGTCCTGGTGCTCAACTCTCCGCCTGCTCTCCCTCCTAATCCTAAGAACTACTCTGGAGAGAGATAGAGGACAGGGCGCTGCTCTGGAAAGAGAGACAGAGACAGAGATACAGGGCACAAGAACTCTAGGAGAGCCTTACTGAGCAGCTGAGAGGATGGCAGTGTCCATGAAAACCTAAAGAAGCCACACCTTTTGCATCCTGACCACTCAGTTGTCTTCTGGAAGACTCCTCACACCCGTCCTGGACCTGCCACCAGCACTAACATCTCACAGCATACCCTCCCAGCCCAGCCCCTTTAGTCCTCATCCTCCACTCCCTCTCACTGACCCCTCTCTCCCAGGCACCATGTTGTATACTACCATTAAAGTCAGCCTCAAATGAGAACTAGCCTTGAAAATGAGGGAAGGAAATGAAAATAATTTAAAGCACATTTCATTCTAGGAACTACTTATCTCTCTGACTGCCATAAGCAGGGTGGATAGATTTTTTATTGTACACATGCTAAGAAAACAGGCAAGAGGACATGCAGTAGCAAAGCTGAAATTCAAACCCAAGTCTGCTAATATCCACATCTGTGTCCTCAGCCAGCATTTCAATTTCCCTCAAAACCCAGCACTATCATCCTGACCTCATACACTGCCCGAACCACACCTCAGACCAGAGGCAGAGAACGTCTTAGATGAAGCCCTCCATAGCACACCTAAGGAGTCTCCAAGAGATTCCAGTATGGAACCAGGACTGAGGACCACTATCAACTCAGTCTCTTCCTTCTTCACTTAAAAAGCATCTCTTCATATCCCTGAGCTCTATACCACGTTGCTTCTACCTCCAGCCACTTTGTTCACTCACTGGATCAGTCATCCAACTGTTACTCAGTGATCCCCTCCAGGGTGTCTCCAGCTGTGTGAGAAACACTGGGCCTCAACATGAACCAAAATGATGCTCTCTATCCTCATGGAGAAACAATACAGCAATTATAAGATGCCCACAAATATAAAAGGGCAAAAACAGCTCTTTCAAAGCAAAATATAGAAAAATGTCTTTGTGACTTTGAAGACTTTTATAGGACTGATCTTCAGAATATATGAACACCTTCTACAAGGAAACATGAAAAAGAAAAACAATCTACCATGGGGAAATGCATGCATTTTATGCAACAATATATACAATGGCTAGTCAACATTTGAGAAGATGATTTACCTCATTAAAAATTAGAAATATGGAAATCTAGCTACAACAAGACACCATTTTACACTGAGTAGATCTTTAATTGAAAGTCTGGCTACACCAAGTATTGCCAGGAAAGTGGTGTGACTGGGGCTGCTCTGAAACTGCCAGTGGGTGTGTGTTGCTGGTGTTCACAATAACATCTAGTAAGTAGGTGGACCAGATGACATAGGACCATAGAGAAGGTGGAGCAGGAAAGGCTTCCCGAAAGTTGAATCTGTGGCAAGGAAGGGTGTTCCATGCAGAAGAAGGATGGGTGTGAGCTATTCAGTGCCAGAGAGAAGAGTGTGCTTATCCAGTTCAGGAGGCCAGAAACCATGTCAAAAAGCTTACAGTCTAAGAACCAGGGTTTGAAATGTCACATTCACTCACTTGTTCAGTGTGTGTGTGTGTGTGTGTGTGTGTGTGTGTGTGTTTGTGTGTGTGCGCATAAGTCCTGAGTTGGTTTCAGTGTCCTGTCTGGTAAGTATGTGTGGGTACACTTGCCCATTCAAGTTCATGTAGAAACCAGAGGTCAACTCCAAATGTCTTCCTAGTCTCTACACTATTTGTTGAGGTGGAGTCTCTTGCTGAACCTGGAGCTTGCTTTTTCTACTACACACAAACCCCCAAGATCTTGGCTTTCTTATGGATGCTAGAGATCTGAATTCAGGTTCTCATGGCTACAGTGAGTGTTTTACACACTGAACCATCTCCTTAGCCCTTACTCACTCATTTAGCAAAAAAATTCTCTGCCACCTGCCATGGACCAGATCCAATCTAGGTTTAAGGTATACAAACTGCATCTGTTGATGATGTGGGAGTGTTCGCCTGTATATTGTATTACTCTCATTGGTTGAATAAAGAAGCTGCCTGGCTTGTAAGATAGGTCAGCCCTTAGGTGGGCGGAGTAGACAGAACGGAAGTTCTGAGAAGAAAGGAAGTGAGTCAGTGCCATGAGGCTCCCGCCACAGATGGATGCAGGTTAGTCTTTTCTGGTAAGTCACCACCTCGTGGTGACATACAGACTTTTATAATGGGTTAGTTTATGAGGTGAGGGCTAGCCAAGAAGAGGCTTATGATGATGGGCCAGGCAGAGTTTAAATGAATATAATTGTCATGTGGTTATTTCGGGCATAAGCAAGCAACCAGCGGCTGAGCGGGCCGGTAGCTGGGAGCTGGGTGCCGGGAAAACAGCCCCACTTCTCGGCGGCGGGACACAACCACCCTCCTTTATACAACATGTTGAGGAAATATCACTCTGGCTGTGGGATAAAGAAAAGGTTAAATGGTCTTACAACTAGCAGCAGACAGATCACCTGTGAGGCAAACCCAGGGCTATTTCTGAAGGCAGAGGACAGAAATGTAGGGGCTGGGAGGCAGAAAGAATTGGAGGTGGAGTTCAAGTGATGACTGGAGAAGCCACAGACAAGCATCCAGCAGGTGATAAGACAGTCATGGGTGTTTTAGCCCAGTTTTGTTATAGCCAGACCCAGGCAACCTGCCTTATAAAGAAAAGACGTGGATTTAACTTGCAGTTCTGGCAATGTCATGACAGGGTGTCAGCCTCAACCCAGCTCTGGCAAGAACATCATAACAATGATAACTGAGATGGTAAGGACACATGAAGATGACATTACCAGACAGGACACCGAAACCAACTCAGGACTCGGGCTCAGGCTACATGAAAACACACTTCCTTCAAGAAACACCTCAATGGTCCCCAAAGAGCTACCTGAAATCCATTTGTGAGAGCTGGCTTTCAGTGACCTGAGGGCTATCCCACCAGGCCTCACTGCTCAGTATCACTAGTCCAACAACAGGCTCCCGAGGCACCCACCACTGAGAGAAAGGGGATGCACACTCAAACCAAATCCAAACCACAGCAGTGAGCTAGGACTCAGACAAGAGCCAGGCATGGACAGTAGGCAGTTCGGCACCATTAAAGGGTCAGCAGCAGATACTACAGAGACCAGGGAAGGAGTGGCGCACAGAGAAGCAGGGCGACATTGCAGAGACGAGGGCAGGAAAGGTTGTGGTATAATAAGAAATGAAAATGGTCAACACGAAACACTGCTGAGGAGTCAACCCGTAAAACATACTAAGCATTGACTGCGGGGGCAAGACAGTCATCAGAAGGCCTGGATTAGGTGGTCGTGGGAGCAAAGATGTTGAGGGCTGAGACATGAAAGAAAAATCAGGGGAGGATTCTCTCAAGAGGAGCAGCAGTAAGCGGGAAGGAGGCATTGCCTTCCTTGGGTTTGCTTTGGTTTGGTTTGGTTTTTCATTTTGTGTAAGCGTGACGCACATGGCTGCGGTGAGAAAGCACGTGCCAGTAGAGTACCAAGCTAAATAGAATAAGAACCAGACACCGTAAGGTCCTTGAGAAGCAGCATTCTGTGTCAGCCCCTGTGGGTGTGCAGCAATTCAGGTCTGCCATTCAATATTCCAGTTACAGTAGTGTAACTATAGTAGTGTAACTATTGTAGAGTAGCACGTTCCCCAGCAAATCTGCTCCTCCATCGGGAGCCGAGCTCACTCCCCAGGTGCCCAAGACATGCACCGTTTTTAATAACTGGCTCTAAATTCAAGAAACCTCACAACCCTTTAAAATGGAATAAATTACTTAGCAAGACTCGAGCTCAGAAACGTTTATGCTTGTCACAATATCTTTATATTTGAGGATACGAAGGACACACATCAGAAGGGATAGCCCAATGGCCAGACACAGGGAGAAAGATTCTGTACTTGCTCCTTGTGGACCATGGGGAAAGTGTGCCCCCATCCAGAAAGCAGGCTCCAAGGACCAGTTTTTTTGGAGGGGGTTTCATTATGTAAACAAGACAGATGGAGTCTCTGGTCAATGAATTAATTTAGTCTTCTCTAAAGATCTAATGATGAACTGAGGCCTGTGGATCAAGGCCACAATCCTACAATAATGTACTTAATTTTTATGGTGTCTTGACCCCATTTTGAAGCTACTAGATACTGGAATGTGAAGGAGCTACGTGGATGGTGAGCACAATGACACGTACTCTTTAATATAATATTTTATTGATTTTTTTGAGAATTTCATTCGTGTACATGTTATTTTGATAATAATTTATCATATTCACCCTGAAATTTCTCCACACCCTTCTCCCAGTTCTACCCCTCTATCCCTACACCCTCAAAGCTTCAGGTCCCTTCCTCCTTTATATAGCTTACTGATTCCAGTTTGTGCTACTCTGTACTCAAGGGTGTGGAGCCTTCCATTGAAGAATGGTCAACCTAACAGAGGCCACATTCTTAAAGAAAAACTGACTCCCCTTCCCCAAGAAGCTGTCACTCAACTAGGGGTGGGGGCTTGTAAGACGCTCCCCGATTCCCGCTGAAAGACTAAGTGTGGTATCTGCTCTAGTGCAGGGACCACAGCTGTGAACTCATTAGGGCAGTGGTCATGTCGTGTCCAGAAAACAGTTTGGGCTCAGTCCTCTTGACTTCTGGCTCTTACGATTTTTCCATCTCTTCTTTCAAGATGGTCCATAATCAGTTGTGAGTTCCCTCCTTAATTGCTGCCCACTGGAGCATTTTGCTCTCTTTGTATATCTGATCATTGGGAAAGGCCTGATGTGGGATTTCCATCTGCATGCTGTAAATACCATTGGTTTATAAAGAATATGCTTTGGGCCTTTTGCAGTGTGGAATAGGGCAAGGTGGGAATTACAAGCAGATAGAAGAGGAGAGAGTAGGTGGAGTCAAAGAGACACCGTGTAGCCACCAAAGGAGAAAGACACCTGTAGGAGTCTGCTGGGCCCTTGCCGGTAGGCCATGCACAGATTAACAGGGGAAACGAATGAGCAGCCTCCAACTACACAGCCCAGAGCTAATCAATTCTCATGTTATCTAAGATACCCCTGCTACTTAAACCCCAAGAGCTTTAGAAGTAGCATATCAGCAACCTAGGATAAAAACCAAATCAATTCTGTATTAGATAGTAATTGAAGATTCGAGGCCTGCAGAAGAGGCAGATAGGATATAGGTCTTCTGCCACTTCAGCAGTAAGACAGCAGATGCATGATGAGAAATTCCAAAGGTGCCCCCTTTCACTAGTCGGTATAAAAAAGTAATAATGTCAGATTTGCAGGAAAGTACAAGGTAAAGTGACAGCTGTGGAAGAAAGCCCTGTAGGACTAAAGAGCAGAGGGAGAGCCAAGGTGAGGCAGCTTCTTCCTACAGGCCTCAACGGCCCCAGTGGGGACACAGCGGAAGCAGATCAAACCCAGCTGTGGCTTGTGTAGGGGGAGGACAGTCATGAAAGCCTAAGGGCTGCTCATGAGAATAGAACGAATATCACTGAAGAGACAGCATGGGAACTAGCTGTGGAGGAAGGAAGGAGCAGCAGGACGGCAGACAGAGAATGTGGACGTAGATGGGTGGCAGCCTCTGATGACAGGAGTTGATGTGCTGAGACTGTGGGGGCGGGGACTGTGGCCACAGACGAGAATGCGTGCACATGCTAACAGAGACGGGGCCGTTCCGGGAGGCTCTGAGGGCAGCAAAAGGGAAATCCTGTGTTCGGTGCCTAATTTCATTTTCTCTGTTGAAGAGAGTAAGCTCCCTAAAGGCTATCCAAGTTTGTACTGCGTTTGCCTTGCAGTACAAACAAACCGAGCCTTGAAGAATAGATGGCGCTAAGTTGTAAGAAGCGCTGGAAAACCCAGGGCATCTCTGAGGGTGAGCCCAAGGGGACTGCTGTTTTTCCACCTGGACAAAAGCACCAGGGATCCTGAGGCAGCTGTAGATATTCCCCATCCCCACTGCAGCCACGGTGATAATCAGTGGCACTTGCTGGGAGTGTCAGAGATCCAATGACTAACAGAGGAAGCAAGGTCATATTCATCAGTAGAGGAAGGACTGAGGAGAGGGAGAGGCAAATAAATACTTCCACACATCCACAATGGTTTCATCTCTCATGGGTGTTTTCCCTGTCGGGACTTTGTTTATCATGATAATAGCAAGAGTTAGTCTTTCTGTCAATGTTGTAAATACGGGGTCACTTAGGAGCTTCCTCGAACACAACTGGGTGGGAAGTGTTACACCTAATTTCCCCCATTTTCTTTTCAACTGACCAGCCACGTCCTGTCTAGACGACTTTAGTCCCCACTTTGAGTGTATACTACAGGTAAGGACGTCATCGGGAGATGTACGTTTTTGTCACTGCCCTCTACAGACAGCAGAGAAGGTTAAGCCATATCCAAAGCAACTTCTTGATAACTAATAAGAAGCCTTGTGAAGATTCCTCGTCTGTGTATGGAGGGAATGGACTACTTTCTTGCTCATAGGAGAGATATCATTCAAAGAAATAGGACTGAATTTTGCTGTTCTTGGACAAGGCAAGTCTAAAGTGAATCCTATTGAATTACTGATATTTTAAAATAGTGTCTCCTATAAAGCCAACCTTTGGAAGAGAGGAAGTAAGAAATTGGGCTGACTGAAACCCAGTGATCTAAGGGTGACATTGTCAAAACTATCTGATGGCACTTTTTACACACAGGGAATAAAACTGATTCAAAGCCATCATACCAAGTGTAGGGACAGCTCCAGTGAGACTACGTAAGAGGAGAGAGAGACCAGACATGACATCAAACATTACATGAGAAGACGGGAAGCCATGGAGGAGACTGTTATGATGAAAAGCACATGAAAATACCATGAAATCCATGGCTGATGGCTTGGATGTGAATGTTCATGGCCTCAGGCTCCGAGTGCCTGATTCCCAGCTAATGATTTGCTTTGTCTCGTAGCCCTTCAGGGATGATTCATGGGAGCAGAGAGGGTTGTAGCCCACCCACAATTCGTGCCTATTTTCTGATTTCTGGTTCAGCTAACTGTGGAAGCCCCCACCACGCACTCCACTACCAGGGAGCTTCACCATTCTTTCCCTGCCATGACGGACTGTATCCTCTCAAACTGTCACCTAAATAAATCTGTGCACACTTGCACTGCTTTTGTTAGATATTTGTCAGTGATGAAAAATACACCATCATTTCATATTATAAATGTCAGATAGTCGAAACTAAAGAAAAATGAGTTCCATAGGCTAAGAGTTGAGGAAGTTAATGAATAGAAAATTAGTAAGAAGAAATGTCAGAAGTTAGTGGATTCTGGCTAAGCTTAGCAACAGGATCTTCACTAAGGACAGGACAGGCAGACAGGCAGCCAGGCAGTTCCTGGGTATGGGGCAGAAGGAAGAACCATACCAAGTATCAGGACCGATCAGTTGTTGATGGCAGGACATTCTCGCTAAACTAAACATAGTTCTTTTCTGAAACTACTTTCACAGGGAACTGCCTAAAACTCTGTCAGTGTAAGGCCTAAGTGCTCTGACACAATGATCAGAGTAAGCCAGCAGGGAAGCATGGGTTCAGAAAGAATACCAAGGGCTCCCCCCCTTCCATTTCATCTTCATGCATTCCTTTGTCTGGGCTGCCATTTGTAAGAGGATGGGAAAGGGACTGACACCTAGTACCTAAGCAAATTCTGCTGAGGTTTGCAGCCCAGAGTGAACTGAGATTTCAGAGTCCTGGGTTATCACAAGAGCAGGGTGTAGCCCCATGCCCTCCTCTCCCTTTGAATGCCCAGTGTGGGCAAGAAGAACTAAACCTGGAAGGAGGCACCTGTCCTAATTTCTAGCAAGTCTCACCCCTTGACTATCTGTTAGGAGTTTGGTCAGAAAGCTAAACAGGTCCTCAGGTGCCTTGAAGCTGCTTTTCTGTTGGAAAAGGTCAAAGTCTTAAGGAGCAAGCAGTCTCAGAAGGAACTCCCACGTGGAAGGAAGGGAAGGCAGAAAATGTGCACAGTCAGCTGGAGCCACACAGTCTACCAGGCGGAACTCAAGGTCTGTTCCTCCCACTCAGGGACACCGAACTAAATCATCTCAGTAATTTCCAGGGCTTAAACTCTCCAGAGCACAGGAAGTAAAATTCAAGATGGGAGTCACCAAAGCCACGAAGTGAGGATTTGCATGAAGAATGTTCCTTTTTCCAGTCTCTGCAATGTTTTAATCACTCATCCTCAGGACATAATATAAATAAGTTGCAAGAGGCTTTCTGTGAGAGTCCACCTAGTCTCTCACTCTTCTGCCAGGCCATGCCCTGCAAGTGTGAAAGAAAAGATGGCCTCTCCATGAGAGTTGGTCAGGTATACATGTCTTGTATAGTATAGGTCCTTTTCCCTTATGAATACTCATACATGTTTGCATATGTGTGCACACATGGACACACATATACACACTCACCAAACAATCTTAGATGAATGGATGCATGGACGGATGAATGGATGGATAGACGGACAGATAGATGACATCATTCCCTTATATTTCATTTCCTTGGCAGTCCATCAGCACATTGACATCTTGTTTCCTAATCTTCTCAAAAGTATTTAGAAATCTCCCCAAGGAACTTTGTAAAAGATGCAGAATTCCCAGTTAAGTAGACAAACACCTTTCTGATTCAAGCCAGGAAAGCAAGATGGTCTCCAATAGTCCTTTTGTCTCTTTTTATTCAAGAGGATAAAAACTGCTTATCAGAACCAGAGCCTCATTCTGGAAGTCCCTGGGGTCTGCCGGTCACATCCCCATCAAGGAATTCTTTGGAGTATAGTATATTCTGAGTTGACATCGTGTGCCTGTGAGTCTCTGCTTTTGACTCAAAGGTATTTGTTCCCTAAGGAAATCCTTGTTTGTCAGGAAACTAGTCCCCAAGAAGCCAGGAATGGTGGTGGCAAGACTGTGCCTGATTTTCATTTATTTGGTCAGTCAACGTTCACAGAATATTGTCTTGTTCCAGTCACAGCTACAAGCAAGGAAATCCCGCCCAATGTAGTATGCGAACAAATAAAGCTTCATGACAGAGGTTCCCTGAGGAACACGGACGGAGAGCATCCACCACCTGGCTTGTCACGGAGAGGCAAAGCATGAGGTGAATCTTGAAGGACTTAGTAGGCCCAAACAACAGAGAATGAAAAACACAGAAGCCAGAAGTAACATGCGTTTCTAGAGCTACAGACAGCTGAGAAAGGCTGAAGCACAGGCGAGGAGAGAAGAGCCTGGACCTGGGAGCCCACTGTAGGCTTCGCACACCACGTACATCTTTAGACCTGGTCACACGGGAGATGCGGAACCAAGGTGGGTTTCAAGCAACAGATTAGTGGCGTCAGGTCTACTTATTGGATACAGCTCTAAGGCACTGTTGGAAAGTAGGCGATGTTTCCATGGCAACAAAGGAATTCAAGCAGCATATGATTTAAATAGCAGTGGTGAAAAGGGAGACAGACAACCTTGTAAAACAATGTAGTAGGAAGCAGGGATGGAGAGAAGTCTGCCTACACAAAAAGAACAGCCTAATCCATGAGCGGTAGGTTTGGGATGGATGGATACATCCGGAGGGTGGCAGTGATGGCCAGGACAAAATTTCTGGTGGAAGTAAGTTCTCCAGGAAAGAAGTGCGGCATACAGAACAGATGCCTTCTACTTTTCACTCTTACAAATACACTGCACTTTCACACCTACTTAACACTTATATTCTAAACGAAAATGACTGTATATAACACAAAAAGTTTAAGAAGGGTCATTTTTAATCACTACTAATGTTGGTATTTTTTTCCTGGAACATCATGTCAAGCATCACAACATATGAAAAATACATTTTTAAAAATGGTCCCTGGAGGGACTATCTCACTGATGTCCTTGAGATATTGATAGGTTGTCTAAACCTCTAATTATCAGGTAAAGAAAGGAGCCCCAATTCAGAGCCTGGTGAAATTTAGGCTATCTCCAAGTCTTGTTTTCATGGGAAGGATTAATACCTTCCCACCATCAGACTCCTTTACTCCACACTGCTCAGTCATTAAGGACATCAGCCTAGTCCTCGCCTTCGTTAAGACACCAGCAACTTCTGAGTGGCCCTGGTGAAAACTTTCTCTGCTTCAAGATAGAATACATTGTTTCAGCCAAAAAGGAGGGAGTAACTGGAAAGTGAAACTAACAATGTCCTGGAGGGAAATGGCCAAATCACCTCCTATGATGCAATAACCAGAGACATGAGAAGAGACTAGATATATTAGAAATATTTTATCACAGATGTGACCACTGACAGTTCATACAAAATATTATCCCAAAGACCAAAGTTCTAAAGAGATTTAAAAAAAAAAACAAAAAACAAAAAACAAAAAAAACAGAGAAAGTGAAACCAAAGAGACAAAGCAAATCCATAAACAAGGTTGCCAGTCACAGGTGAGGAAATGAAGTAGAATAAGGAAGAAACTCGGAAAAGGGAAGGAAGGCAACTGACGACAGATGTGGAAAGTCCCAGGGTTGCCCTGAGAGACAAATAAAGAAGCGTGGATTCACACAGCACGTCACCCACACAGAAAGGCAAGGAAGAAAGGCATGGAGCGGAGCCCACCCCAGTGTTAACAACACTTTGTAGAAATACTTGCACAGAATCGCTGAGAGGTATCTATCTATCCACAGTGCTATTTAGAATATGATTAGTTCTTTGAGAAAATAATCCAGAGATGGGTTCTGTGCAGACAGGAGAAGGGGCAATACATGGTAAAGCAATTAACAGTGCCATAGAGCGGTGCTAGGTAGTACTTAGAAGTCACTACGGAGACTGAGAAGATGTGGGGGAAGGGGAGGGATGGCTGCTATTTACTAGGCACTCCATAAGGGACATTAAAAAAACTTATTATTTCTAGTTTGCATTAAAAAAACTGATACAATGCAATAGCATAAAGACAGAGACTGCAACCTTAGATAAGCAGACAAATCCATTGAAGGCTCTGAGGGGACCCTGCAGGTGTCCAGGCAGGGAAGCAAACCACAAAGAGGTGAGAATGAAAACCCAATTCAGATTGATTCATCAGTCTGGGTCAGAGACCTGAGGAGTCTGATGCCAACTGGTTCATTGCCAGCATCTTCAAAACACAGTAAAATTTGGGGAATAAGTTTCCTGGTATAATATAATCTCCAGTGCACAAGAAGGCATAATCATATGAAAACTCAACTCAGGCTACATGTCATTTCTTCCAAAAAGATGGTTTCTAGAGAGAGGCTGCCTGTACTAGCTTAAGGGCCCAAGGAAGAGTTTGGCCTCACCTTGGTCATACAGATAGCGTAGAGATCATTTTTGGGCTTTTAGCCACCTCTGATCCTGGTTGTGGGAATCTCTGGCTATACGGCTAATGGAAGGGTTATTTAGACTATTAGCTATCTCCACTCCTGGTTGTGGGAGCTTGGGAAGCCCTTGACTGTAAAGGTCATTTAGCTTACTGGCCACCTCTGGTCCTGGTTATAGTAGCTGGATATGGCTGGTTCCAACAGAAAATACAGATCAACAGGCTATGAATCACCTCCAATTCCCAGCTTTCTGGATGGAAAAAGAGGCTTTATGTCTGTCCATTCCTTTGAGGGGCCAATCCTGTGTGCTTAGCATTCCTGGTTTCTCTGGAGATCTGAGGGCGCCAGGACCTCTGTGCTGTGAAACGGACAGCTGCTCTTCTGAAGCAATAGCAGAACCGAGTCCCTGTGCCTGAAGAAAAAACTATCCACCCTTTCAGAAGGCATCAGCAGTGCCGGAGAGATGGCTGCCCTCACAGAGGACCAGATTCCCTTCCAAAGCCCACACGGTGGCTCACAACTGTCTGGAACTCCATTCAAAATTCCATTGCCCTCTTCTAACCCATACAGATGCCAGACATGTACATGGTGCACAAGCTTACATGCAGACAAAACATGCAAACACATTGAGAATAGATTAATCTTTTTGCAACAAATATTTCCAGAACCCCCAGATAAGTACTAGCACAGTCTTAAGTTCATGGCATTTCTCACCCACAGTAAAAAAGGAAATTGAGCAGAAAGCCATGCAGCTATCCACCTAGAGCTATTGCTCTCGGATATAAAGGAAAGTCAAGCTTTCAATGGTCTCTCAGAGATATAGTACAGCTCATCCGTCAAGTGAAGCATATTGAGGATCACATTTTACAAGGCTCACATATTAGTTCCTTTGTTTAAGTTCCTCTAACTCTAGATAAGGGAGGAAAAGAGACTCTGAGCTCTTCGGTCCAAAACAAGGAGTAGGCTAACCAGAGATCATGTCCTGAGAGGCGGGGCAGAGGCCTTGAAGCTGAAGACCATGGATGGCCACATAATCCTAGCATTTGAGAGGCTGAGACAAAGGAGCTTGAATTCAAAGTCAACCTCAACAGTGAGGCTGCTTCAAAACCACAATACACAAGTAGTGAGATGGCTTAGTGGGTAAAGGTGCTAGCCATGTGGGCCTGGCGACCTGAATTTAATCCCCAGAACTCACAAAAAGAGAAACAACTGCACAACATTGCCCTCTGACCGCCACATGTGTGCCATACATGCAACCACACACACCATATATACATGACAACGAATAATAATAATATTTTTAGTACAAAACAGAACTGGAGAGTTGACTGTGTAGTTAAGAGCACCAACTGTTCTTCTAGAGAACTGTGGTTCTGGTCCTTCTCCAATGGCTTCTCACAGTGTCAAGCCTCAGTTGCTCTCCATGATCCCTTTCTGCTTCAAAACCAGTACCCCCCTGGGTGGTATACATGACCAAATTTGGCTGCCAGCATGAGGTACAGCCTTGGCTGTCTCTGGAACACAGCTTCCATGTGCTACCTCTCAGGAAACACTTTCCAGGAGATTTCACCTCAACGATGCTGGTCACTTCTCAATCACTGCTAATTTCTCAGCTCCAGATGACCAGCATGGAGTATCCCAGCAAAGCAAAGGTTTCACTTCAGGAGTTCTGGTATCTTGTTAATCACAACTAATTCTTCAGGCTCAGCTAACCAGAACCACAGGATCTTAATTCAAAATAACTGTGGTCCTGGATGCCATGTAGCTGCTTAAGTAGACAGACTCCAGACTAAACCTTACTGGTAAGCCACAGCCTCATGACAATACATAGATTAATAGAAATGGGTTAATTCAAGATGTAAGAGCTAGCAAAGAATATTACTAAGCTATTGGTCAAACACTGTTATAATTAATACAGTTCTGTGTCTTTATTCAGGTCTGGGTGGCAGGGAACGAAAGAGCAGTCTCTGCTACAGAATGGCACCTATACATTTGGGGTTATAACCTGCCTGGTCAGTAACACACTTCAGGTCCGAATGATCGTATGCCCGCTTGGGGTTAGGAGAAAAGTAGCTAGGAGCATGCCTGCCACTCAGCACCCTCACCTGGGCAAGCAGCATGCTGCATGGTAGATTTAGCTTTTACTCAGACATAAAAGGTTTATGTGCTGCACTGTGCTTCCCAGAGTTGATGTGGTGAGCATGGCTCCTACCCAGAAGTCCCAGAGCTGGCAGTAAATATACCTCCACCATATTGGAAGGCCAAGAGAGATGGCA